>JARVJO010000165.1:8046300-8060351 GCA_031762555.1 Cynodonichthys magdalenae | reverse complement strand
GGACATCTAAACAATTAGAACAATTCCAAGCTTCACAACTACGAGGCATTAGGTATTCTCCTCTCTGCCACCTCCAAAATGGCGGAGATGTGGTCACGCCATTCAGCTTCCAATAGGGCATCTATTGATGTCTATGCTTTTATACAGTACTTCTATACTTAGCTATGACTGTGACATAGTGATGGATAAACCCACAGAAATGAATATGGATAAACCGAGGCTTTCTGCCAGCTTTTCGAATTTCCTGCAGAATATTTGAACACAGTCAGCCCCCTCCGTCTGACAGACTTACTCATCCCAGTACAAATTTAGGGCATTTTTCATATTTTGTTTATAGTTTTCCTTGAAAAAAAAAAGAAATGGAAGTTTAGTCCACCTAATGTTGCATTAAAAATAAAAACAGGTAAAACTCTCCTGCTTTTCGTGCCACTTCAACTGCAAAGTCATACGCCATAAGCCACGAGTCCTCAGAGTGATTCTCCATTTTATTTCTCTGAGCCTGTAAAACTGTAACGAGTTATTAATAAGATATTTAACATGGTGGCTGTAATTTGAATAAACTCAAAACAAATATGCCTGTAAAAAGGTTTAATAGTGACTCAGGCTCTGAGGCCAACAAAACATTATGACAGCATTACCACAAACCTGCATGATTATCACACTTCTATAACAGCAGGTGTTTCCTAACCCTTGCAATGGAATCTGCCAACATTTAATCTAAATCATTACCACAAAATTGTATTGCAATATGTTATGTTGAAATATGTCCTTTCACTGTACATTTCCACTAAGAAGTGGTTGAATATCATCATCATCATGTTTCCTTTAGATTACAGCCACAAAATCTGGATTTCTACACTATAAAACAACTTGTTGAATCAACATAATTTTAAAACAGTTCAAATTTGATGCTTCTTTTTCCAAGATGAAGCATTAGTGTTTTCATTTAATGTATCTGTTGCATCAATATGGACTTTTACAGCTAATTTATTCTTCTACTGAGAGTCTGCTTCATTTTAACTGAGTGGGTCAAATTATTTTCTCTTTGTAAACCAGATTATTATTCTCTCCCTTTTTTTCATTTATGAGTTAGACATTTTAATGGAACAAAAATAAACTTTGTAGTGAGACTAAGTACTTTGTGTTTCTTGTATGAGTCATGTTGAATAAAAACTGAGATAAGAGACTGAAAATAAAACCTGGCGAAGGATATACTAACAGTTCAACCAACCCAGTTCAATTGAAAACAAACAACAGTAATATTAACAAAAGTAAAACAATTCAAAAACTAAACTCAAGTTTTTTTTGTGCTGCAAACATATTTATATTTAGGTCAACCAAACATCTGCCTTAGTTACTTTTTTCTAGCGTGTCTGGCAGTAGCTGTAAATAGCCTGAAAGACAAAACCTGGGGCAAATTATTCCCTCAGTTACTAGATCATTCCCTCTGTCAGGAAAGGTGGATTTTTTTCCCCCTGCATTTGCATAATCATAACAGAGCTGGGGAAATGCTGAACATAGATATTTCTTTAACCTCAGGGAATGAAAAGGTTTTCATAAAATTTACGTAATTAATCTGGGCTCAGATTGGTATATCAACTTTCATTTCCCCTGTTCTGTTTCGTAATTTCAATGTGCTTAAAAATGATAAAAATATGACCGGTGTTTAAAAAAGCGGAGAACATATTGCCCTTATTGTGTATAAAAACAGAGCAGTACATTGTATTTAACTAATGATTGAAGACATTTATTATTAAACTACAATTTCCAAAATTTGTGTTCATTTAGAAATAAAATTACTCAACAAGACATCACACCTGAACTTGCTGAACCAAAGCATCTCATTTTATCATACAACATCTCTGTCATCAGCAAAAAGAAATCCTTACCCTGTAGAATCAAATAGCGGCCAGGTAGCCTACAGGTTCTAGTAGACCTTTCTTTCAAATGTCCAGACCTTCAATTTGCCCTATTGCAGAGTTGATCCAATTTATAGGAGGCTGGCATGAAAAGGTGTGAAACGTACTAGAACTACCCTCAAACATATTTTTTTCTTTCTCCCTTTTCCTCTCTCTGAGCAACCAGAGGAAAAAACAGCATTTTGTTTTTGCAAAGCAGACCTGTAACAACCATATCCTCTCATCCTTTCACCTGTTCACACCTATGATTGAGTAAGAAAGTGGAAAAATGTGTGGAGGTCCTCCTGGCTTTTGTGAAGGTGACACAGGAAGCCACACCCTGCCATTCAGCAGAACTGCTGACTTGAGTTTGCAAAGAAGACAAGTGTTGATGTCAGCAGATTTTAGGATGTGAAAATACTTTTTAAAAGAAAGTAAAATATCTATTCCAGCTCCCCTTTTTAATGTGCCAAACTAACCACAGCTATGATAGATGAACTTATCGTTTTCCATGTATTCCTATGCTAAGGGATAGCTCAAGAAACCCAAGCAACACTCTAACTATATGATTTATCAAAAAGAACAAGACAGAGTGTCAGCCTCAGTTGGTTCCACATTAGTTTCACAATAAAACCTAAGAACTGAAAGCTCTGCCTCCCATTCTACTTGTAAAAGCTTTAGGAACCACAAGTGAACCTGCAGTCTGAGAGTGAAGTGCTCTGCTAAGAAAATATGGAACAATAAGATCTTTAATATAAGATGGAGCTTGGTTGTTGAGGGCTTTGTATGTTTGAAGTAAGATTTTTTAAATCAGGAGAAACAGGATGTTAAAGGTTTTATTTAGCACAACTAAAAGTATTTCACTTATCATCTAACATCTATCTACAGGTAAGACATTCATTGTTCATAACCTGTCCACAGAACCCCATTTAAAAAATGCAGCAACAAAACTAAAACTTCAAACTGAACAAAAGTGTTTTCACAGTGAATGCTTGAATAAGTCAGCCTGCAAGTGACATCATTTTAATTCTGTCATTCAGACGCTTGCAGTACATCAGTCCTCAGGGACTAAAGACTATTTCCTGGATCATCAAGCTTCTCTCGACTCTCTGACAGTTGCAGGAATTGAGACCTTGCTGCAAGACACGTTGCTCAATTAGTGGTAAATGCTGCATGTCTCAAGAAAATTATGTCGCATCTCTTTTCTTTTTTGTGACCTCAAAAGGTTTTCTACTCAGACAGCAGACTCAGAACTGTTCCCTGCTGGTGTACATAAGTACAAAACAACATGTATTAGAACAATGATCATCTGATTCCTCTGCTTGCATTGTAAAAGTATTAACTAACATGTTCTGATGTGATGTTTTTGCACAGCCACGCCTTGCATACCTTAGGTTCATGGGTGTCGCATTATGTTCAACTCATGCCTGGTTTGCCTCAGCTAGCTAAGGTGACTGCACAAGCAGAGAGCCTCTTAGAGCAACTTTTTTATCCAAAATCAAGTTTCATCTGGCCACATCGCTGCTAAACAACAGGAAATCTGGCAGGAGTCGTCATAAACAAGTTGTGGCTTTGCAGGAAATCCTAAACTCGCACTCTGCAGCGAGAATAAACAAACTTGTGTCAGATTTACCAGATCAGTGCGAGTTATCATGTTATAAGTTTTATTTAGGGGGTGGGGGGCAGCAGTTGTCACCCTCTTTGTCCCTGTTGTGTACCAAATAGAAAGACGCTCTGAAAATGCTGAGAGACATGCAGAGGGAAGAGATGGGACGAGCAAAAACAAATCCATCAGTCCTACTGTCCCCCTGGCAGTTCAGTTATGAATAATTTATCCAGGATGACGGATGTTTTGGATGTTTGGTTTCCCCGAGATCACAGCTATAATTGAGGACTGTCAAGATGCAGAAGCTGCTGAAGGTCAGCAGTTCATTTTCTGAGTGATTTAACACTAAAAGTTCTAGATTTTAGAGGAATCTTAAGATGTTTGGGAGCAAAATATGAACTTTAGTATATGTTAACATAAAGACGGGTATTAAATTTCTGCAATGGTTGCAATTTCACTAAATAATCAGCTTTAAAGTGCCTGTGACATGCATATCCTTCAAATACAAAAAGTCAAATAAAACATCTTCATATTTAACAAACTTGGCATAACACATAAAATTTTCTCTTGTCACATAACTAGCTGAATTTCTTTTGAATTTGGCCAAACAAAGTGAAACAGGAAGTGATATCAAAGTGGAACTCTTTAAGAAAAAAAACTCTCTGGTCTTTGCTTATTAAAACAATTTTATTTGAACTCTGACTCTTCTTCATCTCTGTCTGATAGTGACTCAAAATAATAATAAAAAAATCAGATTATTCTCTATGGTCTGTGTTGTGGACTACTGCAGCACTGCTTTGTTCACTTTCTGTCTGTCTTTTGTTGCCTCCCCTTTCTTTTTTTTTCTTTATTTGTGTTTGCTACTATTTGACATGTTTGACTTTGACTCAGAGCTCTGCACAAGAATTCCAATGTGCCTGGACTACTGGTTTATGCACAAATGGCAAATAAAGTTATTTGAATCTTTGAATTATGACAGCTCCCTTTGTCGTCACTTCTGTTATTCACATGCAAATATGTTAACTGTTCATCTCAATAAGTTTGCAATGCTGGGTTCCAAAATTGCGTTTGTATTTATTACAAAAATTTGATGTCACAGGCACTTTAAACTAAAAGCTCTTGGAGGTATGTTAAATTTATGACAAGAAAAGGTCCATCCCAGTTTAAAATTTTAACTTGTCATTTTAGGCTTCAAGCCAGGGACTGTTTGGTTTCCAAATTCTGTTAACATGCATTATAGTTTTGCAAGAATCTTACGCAGTTGGGGTCAACTTTTAAATAGTACTGTGGTAAAACTAAAGGAGATGTTCATGATTAAAATAAAACATCTAGCATAGTGCTTTACATGCATATTTGCAGATTTAAAACAACAAAAGAAGGCAGGGAGGGAGCCTGTTCTGATTGTGCACAATCAGTGACATAATCAGACTCTGTCCACCATCCTTGATTAAATTCACAATGTACAGCCTTTCCTTTAGAACTGAAATAATATATGTCCTCAGGTGCAGTGTGAGACATCAGCAATCCTTAACTAACTGTAAATGGTCCATGAGTCGATGAGGACGTTGATCAGCAGAGAGGCTGCCTCCAATGTTTCCTCTCAAAAAAGCAAATTTAACAAAGCTTCAAGCAAACTGGAATTCCTCCATTACCTCCGTTCCTCTGTTACAACTGTGTAATTATACCTACACTGTTCTGCTAAAAGGACTTGCGTTATTGCAGATCATTCAAACAAAAATATTTAAGTCTTTTATAAACCAGTGCTAAGCCATCATCAGATTTCATGGATTAAGTCAAAATGTAAACAACTTTTCAATATTTATTTCAGTACAGTGAGATTGAGTAAAAAAAAAAAAAAAAGAAAAAAAACTAGAAGTAGCATTCCTTGAACAATTTAAAGTCACCTGCCGCTTGATTCACCAAAGTTTTAAACAAAGATACCAAATCTGTTGGATGAACTGGTGGAACTCATTCTTTGTACCTTTGGCCCTGTAACCTTGCTGGGGATCTTCCTTGACCTGTGAGGTGACCCATGCTTTTCATGTATTAAGAGTTATCAATTTAGAGCTCAGACAAGAGCTCGTCTACAGACAGACAAGTCAGTACCATACCATGATACGTCCTGTTTTAGGAGGGGTGAATGAAAACGTGCAAACATAAAAGATTTTAAGCTGCAGAGAACTCTTAACATAGTTCAGCTGTTTTGAAATGGAGTTCTGTGAAAAGGTTCTAAACAATTAACATCTTACCTGTTGTAGATAGCTCTTTGGACAACCAGTTTGGAGAGATTTAGTTCTGACCAGATTCATGAGCTAATGGCTAGTCTGTGTGAGGTCCAAGCCAAAGTGGATTATTGTCATCATCCGTTTCTCCAAACTGGGATTATTTAAAGAGCAATCTGCTAGAATGTGTTAACCTTTTCCACCGAATCCTGCTTCAAACGATCTGAACTGTTGTGCAGAAGCTTTGGTGTAAAACCTGGCTCTGACATCGTCAATAAGGTCTGCGTATAAACTCGCACCGCTGAGTTCTAGAGCCACATAAAAGCCGGGTTTGCTTAAGCAAAGTGTTCTAAACCCATTTGTTAGTTATCAGCAAAGCCAAGCTGGAAAAAAGGGGGAGTCCACGGAGAGTAGGAGCAGGGCTTATTTTATAGAGCATACCAGAGCCTGTGTGTGTGGGGGGGGGGGGGAGGGGGGGCTGCATGTGCACAGTCTGCAACACCGACTGAAAGGGCAGGAGAAATGCAGCAGGGAATTTTATATGGAGTAATGACTTTTATCTCTCTACTAAATCACAACAGTAGCGTTGGCTGGGATTTTTTCTAGTTTTACTGTGTCCGGGGGCCTCTTTTCTGTTTATTTTGTTTCCCCCGTTTGCCGCCAGAGACATTTTTCTTGCTCATGCCTTTACTTTATACATTTATCACTTTTCTAGGTCAAAGCAACATCACATTGTGGATTCAGGCCGTTGCAAAAGATGTTGTGAGGAGGTTTAGGAGCTGGGATAGAAGGAGGATTTTGTTATTTGCAACAACAGCTGAAGCCTTCGTGGGAAGATGCAGCAGCCTTTCTGCGTTCTCACAGAGGAGGAGAAATTTATACAACGGTTTGTGTGAAGCAACTCAACACAACGATGCCTTGATAAATTTTGATAGTTTAATATGTCAGACGGGAGGAGTCAAACACAAAAGCTACCAAATTTAGTCATGGAGTATATGATTTGCTCCGTCAGCACAATTCCTGCAAAAAAGCTCACAGTCATGTTTCAGTTCAGATGCCAATTATCTAACATGTCTCTGGTGTCTGACAGCAACATGTCAGAGCATGAGAACAGGTTCTGCAGGGATGGAAGTTAAATCATTCTGACTAGACTCAAAAAACAGAATGAGAATGTGGATAAAATTGTATTTATAGTGATTTTTATTTGCTTTATTAAAAAAAGCACAAGCATACTCCACACAATTATATATTTTGGACTTTGTAAATACTTTGTTATAAAGTACAGTAGTTGGATGCACTCATTTACTTCTCTATGGGAGTTTGAATAAATTGCAAGCTCTGCAACTTAAGACCTGTTCTAAAATAGTTTCAAACAAATCATTTATTAGTGAAAAAACAATTATGTTGGTCAAAACTTGAACATTTACCTATTCAATGAGTAAAATGTTGACACAATACAGTAAGTTACAATACAAGAAAAACTGTGAACAGTTTCATGGTGAACTACAACCGAGTCAAAATATATACAAAAACTCTGAGCTTTAAGAAACCCCCTCACTGTTCCTCAGAGGTAAGTGCATCGTCATCCTTAAGGCAAAGACAGAATTGGGACTTGTCGGCACAAAAAACTGCCGAGTGTGTGTTGGTGTATTTGGATTTGGTTGAGGGAAGTTGCGGAGGTTCCTCTAGCCTTCTGTGTCGTCCCTGCCGACGGGAAACTCAGATATCTCCTTCGAGATGCGTTCAGCGATCGCCCTGCTGCTGGCGACGATCAGCCTGCGAGACATCAAATCAAACGGTCCACCTTGTTCGCAGAGAAAAACAAAACGTTTTAAAATGTTGCAAATGATCAACAAACATTAAAGTCAGTATCTCACTGGCAACTGGTTGGTGACTTAAATTCAGAAGAAAATTGGACAATTCTCCATCGCAGTCTCACTTAAATCTGAATGTTTGCAACCAACCAGCAAACCATGGTTTTGTGTTCTTCTTTTGGCTGTTCCCTCTCCAGCAGTCGCCACAGTGAGTCGTTCTCCTTCATCTGACTCTGTCCTCACTCCAACTACCTCCATGTCCTCTAACTACATCCATATATCTCCTCTTTGTCTTTCTATTGGCAGCTGCCTCCCTAACATCCTTCTACCAACAAAACATCTTGGTCTGCCCTCTTTAACTTTATCTCCCAGTCCTGCTGTTCCTCTCATGATCTCATTCCTAATCTTTTTCATCCTTATCACTCCTAAAGAGCACCTCAATTTCTCCAGCTCTGCCACTTCAAGTCTAGTTCAGTCTCCTGTTTTTGGTCAATTCCACGGTCTCCAAATCATACAACATGGTTTAATATGCACAATAATTAGAAGAAAATGATGCATCTTTGTGCATTTTGGACAAAACAAGAGACAAGTTAAGACAAAGACATTTACAATAACTCATGACATTATTGTTAAACTAATGTACAACAACTGTAGGGTTGCTATCTTTCTGTAAATCAACACAAAATTCCAACAAATTGTTGGGCTTTACATATCAACCCATGAGGTTGATTGCAAATGTTAAACTTGAAGTGCTTGTTCATGCTGTACTGCAACATCAAAATGTCAAAAGAATTGCATGAAAATCTTTAAAGAGTTCATTTTTAACACAAAACCTTAGTTTCTGATTTCTGTAGCTCGTTCTAAACCATTTGATTCAGAAGGTTCTGAATTGTTCTTAAAACTGTTCACTACTCTGAGATCAGTTCACCAAGGTCCCAGGACCAGTTTGTTCTTGGCAAACCAGCTTTAAAATTGTCTCCAGTTATTTTTTTAAGCTTGTTTTAACAAATAAATTTCAAATATATATATGTTTTTGAGCATTGCTCAGACTTCTGCTGGATCTGAATCAAAGTTTTGTCAAGATGCAATTTCCACCCCCCTGTTTCTGATTGGCTGGTAGGCTTTATCCAATGTGTTTAAAGTGAGCTGCGCCTCTGTTAGGTGCAGAAAAATGTTTGTTAAATCTCGGTTGAACTCAATTTTTTTTCTCACTTTTTCTTCTGAATTTATTTTATTTCCCCTAGATAAGCAGACCACAGAGTGGACACAAGTCAGTAATAAACTTACACACATCAACTAACTAGAAACATTTTGATTCTTTTCACAAACAATGGAAATAATTGTTTAAATCATCAAAATCTTTAAGGAAACAAAGTTACTCTGTTTTACTGAAAACATGTTGCCTAGACACAAATTATTAATATGTCAAGACAATTACAAAAATAATTTGTTTTTCAGTAAGCTTGTGTCCAAAGCCTATAATAAAAACTTATTTTTAGAGCACAGAGGCAGCAGTCAGTTTTATCTCAGCTTCACGTGTATTTATGAGCTCAAAGACAGACTATTGGTAACAATTCATAATTCATAAACAATAACTTCTCTTCCAGCAGCCAATTTTCACAGCAGTGATCTCCTCCAGCAGTTCTTCCCTCCTTCATTTTGCTCAGTGACTCAGCAGTCTGCAAAAACATCAGGCCCGACTGTGAGGAGCTCCTGTTCCCTCACCTGATATGTCCATGATGACTCCCCCGGCTTCGGTAACTATCACCGCCCCGCCGGCCATGTCCCAGCAGTGGATGCCCATGTGGTAATATGCATCCGCCGAGCCGGACGCCACCAGACACAAGTTGACAGCTGCACTGCCTGGGGAGCGGATCCTGTAAAACAAATAAAAACATTTCATGAAATTCCAGATCTTTATAAGTTCCATTTAATCAAATCTCAAGCTTTTTTTTCTTTAAATCACATTCAGAAATTGTATTTGTCTTAGTTAAGAGTCCAGCTGCTGTGATGCATTTAAATTACATCGTTACTGTTTTTATTTTCTCTTTAATTAGAGCTTGCGATGCTAATTTTTGGTCTCAGAGCAGCAAAATGACCACCAGGTGGCTTTTATTGCAAAGAAGCCAAAAGAAGCACAGCAAAGACCAGATTAAATGACAAAAAAACAAGTGTCTGGAGAGTATTGTTCAATGGTTTTAATAAAATAAGACTGGAACACTGAAGATGTATCGTGACTTTATAACACCTGACAGTGTCAGTTATAAAAAAAAAAAAATTTAAAAACCAGAATGGGCAGGTCAGGCTTCTTAAATATCGGTGATTGACCAGACAACTGCAATCGGTGCAGCCCAGTATGAATGATGATTATAAAGTAAAGTAGCAGTTGTTTGTTTTTTCCCCTCACATCCAAAACCATCAGTACACCCAGGGATCAGAGGCTTGCAGTGTGTACATGTACAAACATTTACCCATGAACAGGTATGGTAAGGATGGTCCTGATGTTGGCCAACATCGTGTTGAAATGCTCCGTCTCCCTCTTGAAATTCAGTTCTGTCAGCACCAGAGACTGGGTAATATCTGCAAGGGAAACAATAAATAAAGTCATTTATCTGCTTTATTCCCTCCTTGAACAAACTATATCAAAAGTAGAAGTTCAGCTCCACCTAGTGGATTTGTTTAAAATTGCAGCTCTAAAACCAGGTCTATTTTATAGCTTCAAAACTCACCTTCTTGCCCAGAAACTTTGATTGGAACTCCATTACAGAATGCTCCCTTTCCTCTCCGTGCTGTGTACATTTTGTCCTCAATGCAGCTGTAGACAATCCCGAACTCTATCTGAGACCAAAAAGCAGCACAGAAAACTGCACTGATTAATGCAAACTGGGAAGAGTGTTATAAATAGAGCAGCAGCTATGTAACAGCGGAAATGAATTCTTAAGATGACAATGGGGGTAATGTCTCTGATCATCAAGAAATCACAGCAGAAAAACATGTGGGATTTGCATACATTAACGCTTACCTCCTTCTTCACAGTGAAGCCGATTGATACGGACACAAAAGGGAACCTAAGCAATAGAAATGTACAAGAAAAAAAACATAAATTGAATGAACTCCCTTTAGATTCAAGCTCTGAGGAGTCAGTTTCTATTATAAGTTCAGTTTCATCTGGGCTGTCTAATTATCCATCCAAGAGAGGACAATCCAAGAAAAGGGAGCTAATTAAAAGATAAAAATAGCTACAGGAGGGATGGAGATTAAAAATGAAATCAAGTACAGTTACAAGGCTTCTAAGAGAGGACTTCACAGAGGTTAGTAGTACCTGTGAACAAAGTTGGTGGTACCATCAATGGGGTCAATGATCCAAGTTGGATTGTCTGTTAGAACGCTGGGGGCGCCTGCTGCTACAGACTCCTCACCTATGAAGCTTCAAAATTAAAGACAGAAAGTAAAGCAACAATGAAAAAAAGGTTCCCTGCCGTTTTTTTCATGCAGCACTTAGATAAATCTATAAAAGCTCTATTTAATATTTGAGTAAATAAACCATTTTAAGGTTAATTATCCAGTAAACAGCTGTGCCATACATTGCAGTGATCAAAACTGAGAATATTTTATTCCAAATGTGCCAAATTAAAGCTATAGATCTAGATCTAGCACATTAGAACGTATTTATCCTATAAAACAGTATGTATGTGCAATGTCATAAATCCGGCTCTGGAAAGGACTTACACACACTACTAAGACTACAAATCTCAACCTGCACTATAATAGCTGGCACACTGTTTTGTGAATTAGAGTTTACCAGTTCAACATAAAATAAAATTGTATGAAGAGAAAAATATGAAACAAGTTAGATTTTTAGGGTAAACCTTTTTTGTCAAGTGTTCTAAAAAAAAAAAACTTCAGTCAATTTCTGAGCTGTCAATTTGTGTGTGTGCCACTGAATGTTTTTACTTAAAAACTGAGCACTTACTGCTGATTTGACAGTGTTTTTAAGACTTTAAAGCCTTCCAAAAAATAAAGCTGGAACTTCAGATTTTGAAAGCGCATCTATGAATGTCCAAACAGAGCGGACTGAACTATGCAATGCAATTATTTTCAACAGAGCACATTGGAGCTACAGTAGGGTTGGGCAAAATTGGCAAAAAAAAAATGTTAAAGATTTTGGCATTTAGCCGATAATGACGATTATTGGATGATAAGTGCACTTGCATGTAGCCACATTTTCTGGCCTTCCTTGTATTTCGGTTTATGTCCGTGTTTCAAGTGATAAAATAAGTTTGTAGAGTTAGGGTTGGCAGTGATTGGTCAAGCAACACCAATGCGTCGACGCATGTGTCGAGCTCATAGAGCAAAACCCCATGTCGGTACACGTATCCCTAAAAAGGTCACGTGACTGACACAGGAACTGTTTCAAACTGACAGTGATGTGCAAAACTGTGTTTATAAAGAAGTGTATCCATCAACGGAATGCATCTGTCAAAATAATCTCTTTTCTTTTGCGGTTCATCATCAAATTCATCAAGCATTATGGAGCAGCCTCAAGCCAAAAGAAGGGTTTCCACCTTGTGGGACCATTTTGATCTCATATCCATACACGTCAACCCCTTCAAACATTTACCTGTAGCCTCAAAAAAAATCACACGTGGGGGTGTGAGCCGCGTAGCATCGGGAGCAGGAGGACAGAAGGAGTAGAGAACTTATTTCTAGCAACAGAGGGGGTTGAAAGGTTGGTTATTCGATGTTATTGGGTTTTTTTAAACGTCCTACAGGCTCTGTGATGTAAAATAAATATGAAACCGAGTTTAAAAAAAAAAATCTGTTAAACTTTCAAAATGAGGGAAAATCTGTGTAAATTATGGACAACCCGTACAACTTGACATGTAGGCTAAGCAAATCGGAAAATAAGGTATTTATTATAATTTACTTGTTTCATCCTGTGCCTCTCAGAGTTTCCACATTGATCTATCTGAATTCAAATTAATTTCAAAGTGACTCTTTATTATTAGTTTATTATTCAGATTATTTTCTGCAGGTTAAATGTTGCATTTGTTCCACAGAACTTTCCTATTTAAAACAAAACCTCCTCCTCAATGCTGAGCCATTATAGGGACGGCATTAGAATGAAGTCCCAGATACACCCAGGATAAACTCATGTAAACAGCCATTCTGCAACTTACTCACAGTTGCTTTATTGATTATTATAATTTTTTTGTTGTAGCTCCAATACTAACTACTTCAGTCCTTTTCAGATTAAAAAAATGCCTTTGAGAAAATGTATTTTCGGATTCATGGATGATTCATGGATGATGATCCGTTAAATTCCATTTTTTTAGAAAGCTAACGGTAGACTTATAACAAGATTATCACTAAGAGACGATGCACTTCCAACATTTAGAAGTACACAACATTTGTAACTTATATTACGATCAATGTGTGTGTGTCTGTGAGGATGACTGAAATAATATTACGGGTTGAAACATCTCTCTGTAATCGCTCCGGTTCTTCAGAAAACATACTTTCTGGACCAACGATAAGGTTCATATGTATCCTGAGATGCAATTTTCCAAAATCAATATTGTATAATGTCGCTTCTTTTTTTATTATCATTGCAACAAAATATGCTACGACGCTCCAGGTTGTAAGCGGCAGAGCCCTGTAGAGAGAAGCAGTGATGACGGGCTGAAATGGGCAGGACGGAATCGGAAGGATTCAGAGACAGAGGCCAATTTCAAGGTGTTTAGAAACGGATATGATGTGAAGTCAAGTTTTTCTATTTAAACATATATACAGTTTTTTTAATAACAACTGAAGGTGACATAGTTACTTTACTATGGTATAAAATTTTAATATATGAGAAACACATAATATTGCCTCTTTAATAAAAATTTGTAAAAAAAAAAAAAAAAAAAGAAAATCCTACTCCACAAGCATCCTAGTTCACAACAAGTTCACTTTGATTTTCATGTTATGATGCATGTTCACATTATTTATAGAATGTCTCTAAAAATATCAAAGATAAATTTAAATAAAGATATGAATGATACAATATAAAACACGACTTAAATATTATTGTATAGGTCATCAAATCAGTGTCAGTTAAGTCTGTCAACTAGGTTGCCTGTAGTGATTTTTAAGGTCCAGCAGGTGTCAGTATTCAGTGACACAGTATTGACATGTATCCATACAGTTTGGCAATGTCTCAAAAAGCTTCATGATGTCTCATCTATCCATCACTAAGGGTTAGCATTCTGCGATGCCTTCCACCATTGGGTTCACATGCACTCCTGATAGTGATGGTGTGTTGCACAAACAAAATACGCCATTACGTGGCACTAATTACAGGTATTGCAAAGTGGCAAATATTAATTACTGAAAGTTTTTCCTGATGGTTAACTGCAAACTATTTTGCGTAACCCTAACCTACAGAGTGGAAGGAAGGGTTACTCCCCTCCAATGATGGAGGGAGTAGAACTCTCCTTGTCAGAGTCAGTTAAATTCTTGGGTGTCT
>JARVJO010000165.1:7991474-8038454 GCA_031762555.1 Cynodonichthys magdalenae | reverse complement strand
GGACCTCCTCCCCGACCCGGAGAGAGCACCCTACCCTTTTCCGGCTCAAGACCATGGTCTCGGATTTGGAGGCACTGGTCCTCATCCCAGCCGCTTCACAATCCGTCGGATAGTTGAATCTCGGATTCAGGAAAATTTTATAGTAAATATTCTAATAAAAAATGCAACAATATATACCGTAGTATATGTTGATTTGATACAGAGGGGCTGTAGACCTATGTTCTGCGTTCAATCTGTATGCTAAACCAAATTGACTAAAAGTGACAAATTAAAGTTGTCAGGGAGGCATAAGAGAATTTCTCAAACTGAACATACTTTGTGTTCTTGCCATTCGTGTTTAGGCTGAACTGTACAAGGAGGACTTTAAGAAAGAGCGGGAGGATCGAGAGAAGCTGAAGGGAAAGTATCTGGAACTCGAGAAGCGATGTCAAAAAATTCACAGAGAGCTGAATGTCCTCAAATCTCAGGTACTATAAACTATTTATTTATATTTTTTGGTTCTCTTGATTATATTCGTTCAGTGCAGCGGACGCTGATGTTGTGTAATTTGCTCCTCCAGGGGACATCGCAGCGACCGACACACTGCTGTTCCTGCTCAAACCGAGTCAAACAATCAAACTGGGAGGTCAACCAGCCCCGTACCTAAATACAGACATTTTCTCTACAGCAAACAGAGGAAGCTGACATCCCTCTCTGAGTTGATGTAGACTAATTTAAATGCACTTTAACGGAAGTCTGAGATGGTCCTAGTTAACTAAGTAACATCAGTTCCTGCGCTGCCTCAACACTAGATATGATGCCAACTGGCTTTTGTCAGAGGTATTTCTGGAAAAAAAGAACAAAACATGTCATGTTTTAAACATGAGCCATGCTGGGACTAGAACCATTATTCTCCTCTCAAAACAGAAATGAGTCTCCCAAAAGAAGAAAATGCATATAGGAACTTTTATTTTGTACATTATATTTATGTAAGTTTAAAGGAATCAAATGTATGTATACCTTCCTGGTTTTTGTTTATTTATAGTGAAAATAAAGCACTGATGATGTGTGATTTTACATGTTTGTTCAGTTTTACAGTTAATGTAAAAACTATTTTCAGCTTTTTAAGGCTCTTTTTTCAGGTTATGTTGTGCTTTTATAAGGCTACACACTTTGGTGAAAAATGAAAAACAGCTAGCTGTTTAATTATGTCAAACAAAATGGAGACAAAACAACTTTTTTACCAACCAGGATAAATAATGCCTCAGTTCTCCTTCTACCTCGTTAATTTGAGAACTTCAAAAGTTCAAATTCAACTTGCATTGACAGTTTAATTAACAATTTTTTTTAGCTTAATCAGCAGCTTTCAGCAACAAGCATTCACATTTTACTCTAGTTGATTGCACTTTATGTTTGATAAGAGCTGGAAACACAGATCTCTAGTGACATCTACTGGTGAGAATCAGTTCTACTGCTCATCCCACAAATGCATGTTCATTATTCAACCCCTGGCAAAAATGATGGAATCACCGGCCTCAGAGGATGTTCATTGAGTTGTTTAATTTTGTAGAAAAAAAGCAGATCACAGACATGACACAAAACTAAAGTCATTTCAAATGGCAACTTTCTGGCTTTAAAAAACACTAAAAGAAGAGCTGTTCCACCAAGTGGACTGACATGAATCCTGGCTCCAACACCAGAGATGTCAATTGAAACAGAGAGGATTATCAAACTCTTAAAAGAGGAATGTTGCAAAAGATGTTGGTTGTTCACAATCAGCTGTGTCTAATGAGATCTATAAAGACGACTGCCTGAAGAGAACATGCACATTTCCACAGTCACTGATGATATGGGGCTGCATGTCAGGTAAAGGCACTGAGGCTGTCATTACATCTTCAATAAATGCACAAGTTTACGCTGATATTTTGGACACTTTTTTTATCCCATCAATTGAAAGGATGTTTGGGGATGATGAAATCATTTTTCAAGATGATAATACATCCTGCCATAGAGCAAAAACTGTGAAAACATTCTTTGAAAAAAAGACACATAAGGTCACTATCATGGCCTGCAAATAGTCTGGATCTCAATCCAATTGAAAATCTTTGCTGGAAGTTGAAGAAAATGGTCCAAAACAAGACTCCAACCTTCAAAGCTGATCTGGCAACAGCAATCAGAGAAAGTTGGAGCCAGATTGATGAAGAGTTCTGTTTGTCACTCATTAAGTTCATGCCTCAGAGACTGGAAGCTGTTAGAAAAGTCAAAGGTGGAGCAACAAAATACTAGTAATGTGTTGGAGCGTTCTTTTGTTTGGTTTTCATGATTCATTTTTTTCTCAGAATTGAGTGATTCCATATTCTTCCCTCTGCTTGGCCAAAAAATAAATAAAAGTTACTGACTGCCACAATTTTTTTCTTGATTTCGTTTAGCGTTTCTTAAAGCCAGAAAGTTGCAATTTGAAATGACTTTAGTTTTGTGTCATGTCTGTGATCTGCTTTTTTTCTACAAAATTAAACAACTGAATGAACATCCTCTGAGGCTGGTGATTCCATCATTTTTGCCAGGGGTTGTAAATGTGGCACCATTTAAAAGGAAATTAATAGGCTTTATTGCCAAGAAGTATTGTTACAACAAAGAAATAATCTTGCAAACACAAATTTCCCTACTTCTTGTGTTAAGTTTACACAGCATATAAAGCTCATGAAAGCAATGAGTGTTTTTTTGTCTTATAGTCACTGATTGAGAAAAAATGAAACGTGACAGAAATAAAGACACAGCTGACTTATCTGGCTTGTAGTTTAGAACTGAGGGTGAAAAAAAACAAGTATTTGTTTGGACTCTAATAAAATTAACATGCTTCAGACCAATTTTTAAGTGTTGGTATGGTAATAGCACATATAAATTTTCAAAACCTAACTTTTTTCATTGCTTTCAAAAATGCACGTATTGCTTTCAATTAAATACACGGATTAAATAAAAATCAAATCATAGCATTTCGTTTTTAATTTATTTATATTTTTCCAAGATCCAACTGTTTTGTGGCTTGTCTGAATCTATTCCCAGTGAAATGATGACTCATAAACATTTGGGTTTAGGAAGATATTTATTGGCACAGTCATAGCAGCAATGTGTTCCTGTTTATTTCCAACAATGATCCCTGGTCGTGTGGTTTCTGATGGCAGGAAAGCTCCTCACACGAAACAGTGACCTTTAATAAAGACAGATGTAATGTGAAATACGACCCTTTGAGCTCCGTTTAAATGATTGTCAGGAGAGTTGAATAAAGTGCAAAGGCACAAAACACAAAGAGACGTGAAACTTGAGTGGATTTCGTTTTACCAGATGTAATTTATTGCTGCTTTGTTGCCACATCCTCAATGATTTAATCTGATGATGTTTTTTTTATTATTATAAATACTCAGAATAACGCATGAAAGGGATTATTTTTTATGGTTTTTAAAGCAACAGTTCAGATATTTTGATTTGGAGTGTTGTGGAAACAATATCTTAGCTGTTGTAGAAAGATCACTGAAAAATGACTCTGAATGGAACAATAAACAAATGGCTAGTCTGTGCAGAGCTGCCATCCTAAAACAACAATAATAATAAAATAACACCCCATAGCAGTGAGCTCATCTGATTATTGTCCAATTTTTTTTTAACTGAAGTTGTTCAAAGAGTGATCTACAACAGGTAATATGTTGCCTATTCATAACCTTTCTACAGAACCCCACTTCAAGATAGAACATTTAGCTCTAAACTGATGTTGCGTTTTAAAGTAAAACATATATTAAGAGACTTTAAAGGCTAACACGTCTGTACCCAGTGCTCAATGTTGTTAATGCTAGTGGGGCGGAGAATGGTAAAATATTGTACTTCTCTGGCTTTTTCTTTTACAGATAAATATGTTAAATACATTCTGGTGAAGTTTTTTTTTAAAGAACAGCCTTTGCAGCCATGGAGCAGATAATAAAAAGGCAAATTCTGGCCTGTATTGCACACCAGGTTTAAACCAAATTGAATACATCAGCTGAATTCTGCTAACAGAATCGCAAGAGTATTACAATATTTGCTCATCGGAGGAGCGGATGTGTCAGTAGAAGCCTGGGTTCGTGTGCTCGATGATGCAGCGCCGGCAGTGGCGCCTGACAAACCGTAACGCCTCTGGAGACACCTCGCAGTCTTGCACGTTGAGAAGCTGCAGCTCGCAGCAGTTAGCCGCTAGCGCTTTGAGTCCCCTGCCTGTCACGCTTTCGCACGCTCTGAGGCTGACCCGCCTCAAGCCTTGGCAGTACATGGCCAACTGCTCCAGCCCACTGTCCGACACCAGCGGGCACTTCCCCACGTCCAGGGATTTCAGTTTGGGGCAGCTCCGGGACAAGTGGCCTAGGCCATGATCTGTTATCCCCTCACAGCCCCTGGCGTTTAAGTAGCGGAGTCTTGGGCAGTAGCGGGCCACGTAGCGGATGCCCACGTCGGTGATGCGAGCGCAGTGGGCCACGCTCAGGTAGCGCAGGCAGCCCTCCAGGCGGGCGACTTCACGCAGGCCGAAGTCCCCGACCAGGCGGCAGTCGCTGAGACTCAGTTCCCTCACGGAGGGGCAGTGGAGGGCCAGGTGGCGCAGGGCTTCGTCCGTCAGCCGGGTGCAGCGGCGCAGGTACAGGTGGGTGAGGCGGGGGCAGTGGGAGGCGATAGTTCGCAAACCCTCGTCCTCGAGTGAAAAACAGTCAGTCATGTCCAGGTAGTGAATGGAGATCTGCTGGCCGTGAAGCGGAGACAGCTGGAGCGAGGCCTCCTGGGTGAGACTGATGCATGTTACCTTCGAGCAGCCTGCAGAAAAAACAATTTATTTCTCTGTTAAGGATACATGAAAAATGGCATTTATCACAACCTAAAGATTTTATGACAAGTCAGTGGGTTCACATTTGGTTAGATATTTTCACTTTCTTTCTACTGGTAATAAACTCCTTTGTGAGGCATTCCCAGTGTAAAAAAATAAAAAGAAAGAAGTGAACTTTGATCATCGTTCTTTCCAAAAACTGTTTTGACTGAATTTCTGCAGTGGCTTCACTGAAAGCAAAAGAAAGAGTTTGAAAAGGACCATAAAACTTTGAAGCTACTTTTTTGATGCACCACATGATAAATTCAAGTGAAGTTTGGAAGTTTATTTCTGTTGCAGAATGGGGACTGCGGGTTTTGTCTCAGATTGTCGACATTAAAACATCGTTAAGGATGGAATCCCCTAATGACCTTCAAAGAGAAGGAATCATCTTAGCTACCAGAATCATTGGAAAATGTGCGTGGTTTGGCTTGAGTTGAGGGATTTTGCCACTTGAGGGCGCCAGAGTAAAGGCTGTCAGTTTGGTAAGGAGCCAGGATGTTTACAATTCATCAAATAAATCAATTTGATTTGATTTGTGTCACTAATTTAATAAAATGCCGTAGACTGCTTCTTTTACTTGTGTCGAGGTAAATTGTGTTTTCAGCTTTAAAAAAATTCTTCTCCCATATGGGACCTGAAGGTTGGTTGCTTAGTTGGCTACTACTTCTCTAATGATTTTACCAGCTTTCGAAAAAAGAAGTGAAAACCGCCGTGTGGAAGAATTGACTGAGTTTATTCCTCACATCTGCATGGCATAAGGTAGTTAGGTTCATAGAGGAAGACAGGTGTTTTTTTTTTTTCTTTCTTTCTTTCTTCTTACCTGAGAGGTTCAGATGCTCCAGGCTGGGGCAGCGGGACACCACCTCAAACACGGCATCGTTTGACACGTTGTAACAGCCGGCAACCTCCAGGTGTCGCAGCTCAGGACAGCACTGGGCCAGAATGTGCAGCCCCCGGTCGGTGAGCCGCTTGCAGCCATTGACCACCACCGTCTCTAACGTCAGACACACGTTGGGGGTGTCTTGACACAGCCGGTGGGTCAGGACCCGGATGGCGCGGTCAGCGTGAAGCAGCTCTCCGGTGAGCTGGATGGTGCTCCACAGCCGAGGGTCCCACGCCACGTTATACCAGCGCCGGCAGACGCGTGCGCAGCGGCACAGCTGGTTGGTCGGAAGGTGGGAGAAGATCTGCAGGAGCGTGTGGTCCGGGAGGAGGTCGATGGGGGGGTGGGGGTGGGTCTTTGACTGCCTGGAGCGAGTGTGGCCGCCCGGCTGAGGGTGGATGACGGCCACCGTCTCTGTGTGGGCAGAGGAGGAGGAGGAGGAGTTGGTCTCGTGGCCATTACTGGAAAGGGCAGGTGAGGAGAGGGAGGAGGACTTAGACGGCAGGATGAGACCCGGGCTGGGGGTGCTCAGTGTTCTTGTACTGGTCTCCAAGCCTGGTAAGAAGGAGGACAAAACAAGATCAATATTCCCACATCTCTATATAGAAATAAACATATTCTTTACTCTTTGTTGTAAATAAATGAGCATTCATGGCAGAATTTCATTGGGCTGAGACTATTGGCAAGTCGCAAAAATGTCTCAGAACTTTCCTGATGATTCTCAACTTCTTAGCATGAACTGCAGAGGCTTGCCTTCTTGTTGCTTAAAATTTGAACTGTAGCAGAGTTGATGCTGGCATCTCTAACTACCGCTATTCTGAATTTGCTTTCCACAGAGACTGAATCATAAATGTGTGGATGGCTGCCAAGGTGGGTACAAAGCTGTCTCAGGTGGGTACTGGGGGTGCAACAATACATCAGTTCACATCAATATATCGATTAAATCATTAATGATTCAATTTACACCCTTAATGGTAACAATGTAAACGGAGGTGGACAACTCAATACGCACAAGGCCTCAAATACAATTTTGCAAGCTTGAACTTGATAACAGGTTTTACAAATTTCTATTTTTTTCTTACAATTTTGCATCATCAACTAGCCTCCCAACAGTCTCAGCCTTGTGAAGTACTTTGGTCTGGAGTTTACAGCAATGATGATGCTGAATTTTAATGTCACACATTCACTGAACACTAAGGCCAAACACATTTCTGACTGGGTAAATGTGAAATCAGCTTTTATATGTCAAGATTTCTTACAAAAGCAGAATTACAAAACAACAGAGTTAAGCTCCTGGCATGTTGATGTGAATAAGACCTGAAAGAAGGATATAGGCTAAACATTTTATAACCTTTCAAAGTAAACTGCAAAAATACTCATAATGATATTAAATAGAAAATATTATAAGACAGTAACACAGAAAGTGTTTCATTGTTTTAACCTCCCTTGGGTTTGTGTTTTGGAATAACAAAATGTCAGATTACTGTTGGTAAAATTAAGAATGCAAGCAAAGAGTCCCCTTTCACAGAGCTTCACCAGCTGTTATTGTAAGTGAAGAGAAGTTTCCATGGACCTCATTATCACATTTTAGGAAAAAGTGTGTTTTATTTATCTGCCAGGCGTTGGGCCCACACTCACTGGGCCTCTTCATCAGATAAACTGCGAGGCTTCAAAGCAGCAGAAGCGTTTGGTGCTGCAACTGATATAAAGCTCTGTATAAATGCCGATGCTCTCCTGACAGATGTGCACGAATCATCTGAGGATCCAGCTGCAAAGAGCCGTCGATGGATCCAATCACAGCAACGAGACGATACAGAATCCTTCATCGACCGAAGCTTCGGATCTGAGTGGTCGTCTGTCTTTGTCAGGAGGCATTTTGGCAGACTGAGAGTCATCGCTGACAGTCATTGTTTCAACAAATATTAAGTGGGATTTCATTTACAGATGTGCAAGATTCTGTTTCCAGGCTTTCTGACAAAGAAACAAAGTGATGAATCCTCTCCTAGTATGAGATAATCCAAGTTCTGCAACTGTGAGACGAGCGCTGAAAGGAGAATGTTGTCTATAGAAAAGATTTATGGAGCATCACTGCCTAATATAAAACACACAAAGTGAATGATACTATTCAGCATTCATTTCCGTAACAAAAAAAAATTAAAATACAAGAAGAGACCTATCCAGCAAGCAGAATCCATGTACTTTGAGTTCAACGGTTGCCTTCAAAAGCACTAACCACTAAACTCCTAACCTGTTCCTGTAGCTTTACTGAGGGCCAAAAATCTCATTGTGACCAAAAACAACTGTTTTATATATAATAAGACACTAAAATTAATACTAGAGTGGCTGGGACAGTTATAGTGGAATTAGCTTTTTAACTGTTAACATACCGATTAGCTTCTACTAAATTAGGTTCCACTAATTTTAAGTCAACTAAATAAGCAAGTTTAATACTCCTATTTTTTGCAAATTTTTATAAATAAAACCAATTAAATAAAAATGTCAATACATTTAAGATTAAATAAAAACTATCACCTTTTATAAAATAACATTTAACAATATTTAAATAATAAATACAACAATTTTATATGCATAAAATATAGTAGCAAAATAATTTGCTATTTGACTAACTTCAAGTATTTATAAAAACACAAAAGATCAAAGAAACGCTTTTATTCTGAAAATGTTAAACTGGAAATATAAGTTAGACAGAACCAACTCCGGTTTGGATTGACTGATTTGCCACAAATGATCCTACCTATTTTAAAATTAAACCAATAGAAAAAGAACAGCAGGTTTGTGTCAGTAAATGTGTTCCACAGGCTCAGTGACAGTCGTCTTAGCAGTTAGCTGCACCCACCACTGAAAAGGATTATAAATGGTGTTTGATCATCTGCTCTGTGTTTTCAGTTGTATTTTACAAAGAATCACTGTCAAAATTAAACTTTTACTGTGTTGTTTTGTGTATTTTATTGCCTTTCTTCTGCTTACTATGCATTTAACTGAAAAACAGAAGTAACTGTTGTTGGCTGATTTGGCCTAAATCCCTAAATTGTGTGATTGTTTGTAAATGAATGCTTCTGGGCCAGCTGATAACAGAACATTAACATCTATTACAAATGCAGAGCATCCTGTCTGTCACGTGGATTTGTGAGTCGGGACTGGCCAGCCGGGCAGTGACGTCCTGCAGATCTGTATTCCAGACTTGAGTCTCGGTCTGCCTTTTCTGATGACATCCACAGATCCGTCGTCTTGGGAGCTTGTCGTCTGATTCACGGCTACTTTAAAAACCGCCCCTCCTGTGCTTTTTACATTCCTACTCATGTCTAAATTCAAATCAAGAGTGACAATATCAAAACTGATTCTCACATCAACATTTATTTTCTCTTTTAGGAGCATGTTGAGAGTTACTTGTAGCACACAGCTGACATCAGCTTAGATTTAATGCATCACATTCTTGTTGGTGGTCTGTAGATGATTAGTTCAATTTCCTTGAGGTCTTTCAGCTTATTTTGGCAAAAAAAAAAATACAGTAATAACTTCTTCTTGAACCTAAGGATTTAATGGATTGAGGTTATTAGAAAAAAAAACATCTTTCACACATCTGTTCAAATAGTTGCTGACAGGAGTGGAGCTGCTGTTGATGCGTTTAAAAATCCCTGCGAAATATCGCTGTAGGTTTTTGCGTGACAGGTTTGCTTCAGTTAAAGTCTAGAAACATGAATGTTAGGGTAAGCAGGTGTTCTAAATTGGCCCTTGGTCCTGTGACTGACAACCTGTCTAAGGTCTACTCCTCACTTTCAATTGAGCTGTTAGAGAATCAAACTACACCCGATCTTTTTGAGATCTATTTTCCATAGGGGTTTAACAATACGCTGGTATAGTTTTCATAAAGCACATATTTTTTCACCCACCAAAATATAGTATTCTGTCTTCTGCAGCCTAATTTCCATCCAAAGTAAGTCAACTGGAGTTGTTTGGCTAGTTGTGTGCATATTTATTCATAAATTGGTCGAGGGGAAAGTCATGCCTTTCCGTTGTTCAGTCTAATAATATGATATAGTGTGCAGGTACTGTTTACTGTAAGTAACTCTTCGTAGCCCTGCATGTCCATTCATCATTTGTAAGAACAATAGCAGAAGCCTTGAATGAGAGGGGGACAACGGTAGTTTGTAATTTATTATAAAGATCCAGTTTGAGTATGTTGCTGGCTAAAATGACAACCATTGTTATCTCAATACCCTATTATCCATCCATCCATTATCTTAACATGCTTCTTCCTTTCAGGGTCATTGGGGTCACTGGTGCCCATATCCAGCAGTGACTGTGCAAGGGGTGGGGTACACATCACAGGACCAGCACACTATTATGTGCAAAACTGGAGGTGGTATCATTCATTTTGTCTGATAAAAGAGATTTTTTTTTTGTCTGAAGTGTTAAAGCTGCAGTTGGTCACTATGTCCTAACAGTAGAATATGAGACATAATCTGAGGAAAAATAAAGCTCCTCTGACTCCTCCCAGTGGTCCTATTGCCATTTGCAGAAACACACTGTTCCCAGTCAGAAACAACCAATAAGAGACAAGAGAGTTGTCTTACCGGTGTCAATCACACTCATGCACAAGTTGCTCCCTCCCTTCCCTCCACCTCGCACAGTCCACTGTTTTCTCAAACCTTCCAACTGCAGCTTTAATGGGCTGACATGGAAACTAAGTTTAACATTCTACTTTGGTTTTTCTACTTTATGCTGGTAAAATTTACATTTCAGCGATGCTGTAGTGGAGGTTTTACTTTAAAATTAAGCAAGGTAGTGTGTTGCAGTATGCTGTTTTCAGGAGGAGAATATGAACCAATGTCTTGAACAGGAGAACACTGTGAACCAAACTAAAAGACCCAAACTAAAATGTTTTATTACGTATACATGTACCATACATCCTTAATTTTTACACAAAATGAAGTCAGCGTTGCAGCCATTTGACTAAACTGGATATTTGAACTTTAACCTGAAATACTTTGCAGAAATGTAGTTGTCATCTCATAAAGAAACTTGAGAAAGAATATTTGAGGAAATTGGTGACATTAACTTATAAGGCTCTTGGAGACCCCAAATTGCTTTTAAAATCCCTAAATTATCTGGTTTACAAGCCGGTGCACCCAGTAAATCCTCCTCTACCCTTTAAATGAGACAAGCCTCAAAAATTGTCAACGTCACATATTAATAATTTTAAAGGAAACATTTGCTTAGCAAGATAGTCTCTCCTCAAGTTCATATTTGAGCTCTAAAAAAACAAACTTTAAACAGACCCAATAATGAGTTAAAATCCTTAACGTACTCATAAATTAAAAAAGAAAAACATTGTGTTTAAGTTAGTTTGAGCTGAAAGTCCTAAATACAGTAAAACTAATAATCTGATACAACAATAAAAAAATAAAGAAAGAAATAAAACTCGTGAAAAAGACCATTTATTTTAAACCAAATCATCAAAGTTGAAACTTCCCTAAAACTTTCAATTGCTGGAAAAAAAAAGAAAAAAATAAGTCTTTATGAGCTGACCAAGGGTGTCATGTTTTATATCAGTGTATCAGTACAAACCTATCATTAACAGGGCAAATCCCATGCAGCTGTTGGAAGTTCTTTTGAAGGCGCTGCAAGTGCAGCTGGTGGAAGACTCAGTTTGGTTCAGGAAATCAGAGGAGAATAAGGGAACATCTGGTCTTTAGCCTGGACAAAGAACAACTGAGCGCTGGTGAAGTGAAAGAAAAGTCTCATGCGTTCTGAATGCACATGCAGCCACAGCAAGGCATACTTGGCTGAAAACGTTTGCCACTAATACTCAATCTGTGCACATCCACGGCAGCAGCACAGCAGGATCTCATTAACATCAACGTTGGCTTTAGGTCTGAGGCACATCTGGATGTGTGTGTGTGTGTGGGGGGGGGGCTTTCATACCAGAACTTTAATGTAAATCCATCACTAAAAAGACAAGACGCCTCAAACATTCAGAGCAATGCTGCTTTAACGATAGAAACCCAATTAGATTCCGAAGGAGCCAAACACAAAAAGAGCTTTAAAGGCATTCGACAGAGGCCCTTTTCAAGGAGGAAAAAATAAAAAATAAAAATGTGGGGTGGGCAAGAGAAAAGTAAAGAGAGAAGATAAATTGGCAGGAGAGGCTGCAGACTTTAGCAGAGACGGAGACAAGTGCACCGGCAGGGTCAGTCCAGACTTTGGACGCAGTCAGCTCATAAACCAAAGCCGTAGAGATTCTGTTCAGGATCTCACAGCACTGCAAAAGCACTGCTAAGACCCAGTTCAGAGCTCCAAGGATTATTACTGCCGCATCTGGCAGAACAGAGCCATCTATTACCTCTGTGCCATTAGTCCTGGGCTCTTCACTAAGGTCCTCAAGTCAAGAGTGGGAGGAAACCAGGGATGCTTCTAGAAAGTGAAAACAAGAGTAAAAAAGCAACCTGGCAACAGTGATTTGAGCAAAACAAATCCGTGTATGGTTTGTTCTTTGGTTCTTCCATTGAAAAAATAAGATGAGGAAATATTTTCGGAATCAGGTGTTTTTTTGGTTTGTTTGTTTAAAACTAAATTAGAAAAATGATAATTGCAAATCAAAAATGGTTGTTTTTTATTTTAATGGTTAAAGCAAAGACTTGTTTTAATTTTTTTCCAGTGCACCATTTGCAACCTTATGAATTGGAAATCATGGCCTGAACTATTGCTTCATTATGTTTTTGATTTTCACCATGGATACGTTTGTTATTTGGAGGAGTCAACACAACTCAATGAGAGCTGATGATCTTACTGTGAACAAAATTGCTTTAATAATCCAAATTATGCAGAATAGGGTTCAAGTGGAGCCATTGCCAACATGTTTAGGAATTATTTCAGTTTTTACGTAGTCTTCCAGCCACTAAAAACTCTTCTTCTTTGGCGACTTCCGTCATTTCCGGTATTGCTACATATTTATTTATTTTTATTTACCGTTTTTTAACCAGGTAAGTCCAACTGAGATCACAGGTCTCTTTTGCAAGGGGGGCATGAGCCTGAAGGCAACCTATTGTACATATTTTTCGTCTGTGATTTTTCCATTTTTAAAAATGGGAAAAAAACATAGTTGTTTCCTTTTTCCGATTTTATTTTAAAACGAAAAAACTACATAACGAACACATTTATTAGTGTTTTTTGTTTAGTTGTTTGTTTTTTTCAGAAAAATATCTGAAAAAGAGAGAACTACTAGGTTAAAAACCATCTGAGCCCGTGTCAGGTTTTACTGAATACATGGAAGTAGATCTTACTGTACAGTGTGGCGGCTTGGCTATCAGCAGAGCCTTCACTACAGGAAGGTTCTACGTCACCGACAAACAATAGGACCCGCTGGTTGCTTCACAATGTGGACAGGAAATAGACTCTTTCTTTCAACACAACCCCCAAAGCTCCTCTACGTTAGACTTTTCTCACAGTCTTGAAGGCTTTTTTTTCTTACTTTCTGCAACAGATTTGCAGGAACCTCAGTGCCTTTTCTTTCCACAGTGCCACTTGTTTCCAACAACTAAAGCCATTTAAATCGTCTCCATCCTCTGCTTTTTTGCCACCTTATAAATCCAGTTTTGTGTTTGTCGGTTCACCGCACATTTCCATAACACAAATGGAAGTCTGAACTCCAAAAAGTCATCTGACATCATACCAAGAGCTGATCTGGGCTTTTTGAGGGGAAGCAATATCATTTTTTTCAAAACTTTTTTTTTCAGTTTACAATGCCAAAAAATTAGGTGACTTGAGTTGAGGATGATGAACCTCTCTGTAGCTTTTTGTTTGGACTTGCATTAGAGGAGGAATTAGAGTGTAGAGCAAAAGTCGTGTGAAATGATGGAAGGATGGAAACGTGGCTGCACGTGGAAGCCCAGAAGAGGTGCATGTTAAACCAGAGTGGAAAAGTGAAAGCTAGCCCAGATGTTTGATTTGGTTGTGATGAGGAGTAAATGCAGTGATGTGATGCGGTTAAATCAGCAGAACGAGGGAAAGTGCTTGAACTTTTGAGGTTAGACACTTATGAAAAAAAGATTCACCTTAAAGAGGATTTAATATCATTCCTTCTATTTGTTTTTGTTTTTTACTTTTTTGCTTATATGAAGTAGGTTTTCCAGAATCACAGGGTCCGGAAGTATTTATCTGAGCTGTGATGTCTGTATTTTATGGATATTCTGGATTAAATTACCAAACCAAGCATTCAATAAGTTGTGATCAGGTCAACACAAAAGTAGAAATCACAGAAAGTACTTTCTAGGACCAGCCGAATCATGACTTTATTGTTTTAAACATAAACGAGCAGTGTGTTCAATTTAGTGACATCTAGTAGCAAAATGGCAATCTGCATCCAAAATAAACCTCCTTGCTATAAAAATTGCGTAGCCCTACACAAACCACAAGTAGTCACTCAATATGCAAAAAAAAAAAAGTCCACTGTGTTAACTAATCCAATTGTCTCACCAAATATTCTGAGCTAATCTAACCAGGTCTAGAATCATTAGCTAGAGTTAGCCTAATTTAGGCTAAAAATTCGCTATAACTCAACCATTTTTACAAATACTGAGCTAAGATTTAGCGTGGTAGTAGCCGAGAGTCATCCCTACACATAATATGAACACTAACACATCTTTGTGTAAGACCTCGCATGCAAGGCAGCATGTGTTATGCCTTCTTTCAAGCAATGCCACTTTCATTATGATACAGTCAGTTGCTCCAGAATAAATGAGCATCAAAATAGTAATAAAATTCTGTAAGCAACAAATGACATTGATATTGCAATTCAGTTTGAGAGAATGCTTTTATTTGTTAAAAACTCTTTTTGCAGATCTCAGTTTTTAGAAAGCAAATAAAATAGGAAAACATGAGTTATTTTATCATTATTGCTTCATTGTGCTATTTTCTGGTGTGATCAGGCTTCAAATTTACCATTCAACAAGTTTGATTGAGGTTACCAATTAACCTAACATGTATGTTTTTGATTTGTAAGAGGAAACCGTAGTACTAGAAAAAAAACCCAACATGCATGCACTGGGAGAACATGTACACTCTACC
Organism: Cynodonichthys magdalenae; assembly: GCA_031762555.1. Taxonomy (NCBI): domain Eukaryota; kingdom Metazoa; phylum Chordata; class Actinopteri; order Cyprinodontiformes; family Rivulidae; genus Cynodonichthys; species Cynodonichthys magdalenae. The sequence continues at coordinate 8,023,623 of JARVJO010000165.1, read as the reverse complement.
CTGAATGTCCTCCGGCCAGGAGTTGAACCAGCAACCTTTTCTCTGAAAGGTGACAGCTTTAACCACTGCTCCACTGTACCACCTCAAAAAGTAAAAAACAACTATCAGTTCTCATTCACATATGTCAATCTTTTAGGCATTAATCGAGGACCAAATCTTTCAATAAAAGCATATTTATCCATCTGTGTGTATTTCTTATACTGTTGCCATGTAAAACACAGTTAAAGCCAAGACTCCTCAGGGAACAGCATTTAGAGGGGAATGTTTCTCATTTTTGAACCATTGCAGTTTCAACCACAACTGACACTTCCTCGTTGACGTAACAAAGCCCACCACAAAACGAGGTGGAGGGAGGGAAGGTCCAAAGTGTTGGTTCAGCTGGCCTACAAACGTGGTTATACCACTGTATAATAGCCCAGAGATCAAGGTGAATCACGGTAAATACAAAAACAAAAAAAAAATCTTCCAGGAAGCAAAGCCAGCTAGTGTCATTCCCAAACCCTGTCCAACTTGCTTCCAGAAGCAGACCTGAAAAACATGAAGAAAACTGCAAATGTGCTCAGAACAACATGGCCAGCACTTTGTCCCGGTCAAAAGAAAGGGAGATGGGACGATGGAGCACTAATCAGAGAAGAGTTATGAGACTGAGGGATCTGCTCCATGAGCTGTTTTCCTTCTTTTCTCCCTCCTCCTCCTTCTTTGGTAATGTGCAAGCAATTGTTTTTCTTTTTTCCTTTTCTTCTTCTGAGCTTTTCTGCTCACATTTCCTGGCTCAACAGGCGGTAGAGAAGAAGGGGGACTGAAGACAGCTGATGGAGGAAATGAAGGGACGGAAATAATACTTTTATCTTTTCTGTGTCTTTAACAGTTGCAAAGTGAATGTTAGAACCAAACCACAGACACTTTTTCTAACATCTGCAAATCGCTTTGTGAAATACCTGAGTGGTGTTTCTTAAAACTGAGGTGCGGAATCCTATCAGGGCTGCACTTTTCTGCACAAGGAGTTTAACATTTACTCATATAAATTTAGCTGCTCCTTCATCTAAACAAACTTGTCTTTGCGACGTTCAGCAGAACAAACGAGAAAATGGAGAGAGCTGCGACTGTAACTCGAGTGCACGAAAACAACAACCTTCTGCAGTAAAAATGTCCCAGCAGCCATGACACGCACAAACACTTGCGTACGGGGAATTTCAGCTTTGGCCCAGCAAAAATCAACAGTGAAGGTCCATGTATCGGTCTGAGTAAACACAAGTAAACGAGTCATCAGCTGTCGAGGTTCGTTTATGGATAAAGCGTTGCTCCTGGAAAGGTAGAGAAAATGAACACGTTGTAGACAAGGAGCTTTTTAAACCAAACATCTAACCCTGGTGTGGGGATATTAGGAGCATGTCTTTCACTGGTAATGGCTGACCCAGGCTCCTCAAGAACAGAGATGTTTGGCAAAGGAGGTTTTCAATGAAAAATACAGTTTGACATGTAGTTTTACCTGGACTGGCTACAATAGAATGAAGAGATAAAAATCATAAATATTCTTTATTCTGCTGTGGATAAGTTTTTGAACAATTTCATGTTGAAGAAACTGTTTCGGATCAGACTGATGAGCTAAAATTAAAGCCAACTGACCTTAAGAAGGGAAAAAAAAGAAAAATGGCTAAAACTAATTCAATTTTGCAAATATTGAGCTAAAATTTGGTGCAGTAACAGCAGAGACTGACCACCAACAGATATTCTGAGATCAAATAGATAGGGAAAATTTACCATTAACTCTTTGAAGTCAATTTTCTGTCTGTCTGTTAGCAAAATATTTCATAAACCAGATTTTAATGAAATGCTTAGAAAGTATTTATTAGATGCACATCTAGAGCTGATTAACGTTTGGAGTCAATCAAATTCAGGATGGCAACCACAGCTGTTTGACATTAGCCAACAAAAAAAGTGGTGTAACTAGGTCATTTTTACAGATAGAGTTCATTTAATGAGGTAATAGCTGAGAGTCATTCACATGACAATATGACATGTTGGTATATTGCATTCAACTGGCCATAACATTATTTTCAAGGTTTGGCCCAAACAGCTACAACTGTCATTCTTTAACATACCGGTAAGATGATCTTATTCTACAGTTCTGGCATGAAAGAAGGAGGGCGGTTAGTACTCCAATCAAACTTGAGGGTCCCTAACCTACAGATTTTTACTAAGAGGGGCTAATATTCTAGGATACAATAGTAACATTAGCATGTTTTATTCACAGACAGCTTGTTGGCTTTCCATTCCATTTGGCAAAAAGTTGTACAACATTTCAATAAGTTGTAGCTTTAGTTCTTGACATGACTCCAACCACAACTAATCATTGCTGGTCTGGTTTTGGCAGTGACTTATTGCTGGAAGTGGAGGTCTGTAATGACATTTAGCCTAAATGACAAACTGAGTGTGATAAGCTTAAACAGAACTGCACATAAATCACAGCAAATTCAGAGAACAGCATTTCCACTGCTGTGCTGGAGGTGTATGAAAGCCTTTCCTTGTCACTGTTATCTGTTTCTCTGGTCCTTGGCAGCCAGAAAGGAAGCCTGCATGTTCATTGTTCCCACCACTTCCCACCTTCCTGGTGCCATTACAAACGGGTAAAGGCACTGACCCCCGAAACATGGCTGCTCTGACATGATCGACGCCTCTGCAGAGCTGCGTTACATCAGTGTTTAAAAACTCTGGGAAACACTCCAAAACCCGTCTTCAAATGTTCCTGCACACAGACCGAACATCTCATAGCGCTGTCAGTTTAGCTCCACTTAGTCTGGACTACATTCTTCAGGTACCCCCGAGTTGGGCTTACGTCGGGAGCAAATTCTTGAGGCCCCAGACAGGGTCAGAGGGAAACTCCCGCTGAGAGATACTCCATTTTCATCCCACAGGAAGGATTTACTGTCCAGGACTGTGCCTTTCAGTCTGCAGCTAATTAGAAACTTAACTGGGTCAGGCCACCACAAGCTAAATAATAACTGAAAGCAGAGACACAGCAAAAAGTTGCCAGACGACTGCCCAACACGGTTTGTTTTCAGTGGGAGGACGAGTGCAACTTCCTCATGTTGATTTTGGGGGAATGCATGACGGATCGCTGAACGAAAACAGCCAATGTCCTACTTTCCATTAGCACGTTGAAATTAGGGCTGGTTTTTATTGAATTTTGAGAAGACATTTAAAGTGATAGTTCAGATTTTTTTTGAAGTGGGATTTTTTTTGCGTGTGTAGAAAAGGTTGTAAACAAAAAATATCGCACCTCTTGTTTTTCTAGTTATTTTAGCATAAATACTATGATTTTATATTAGAAATTTTGTCCAAAAAGCTATCCAGAACTGTCACCATTGATAATTTTTAAAGTTGATTCATTGAGTTAATTTTATTTAAAACAGTCCATTTTGTAAACAAAGACAAATACTTGAAATGTCATGTACAAAATTGTCACCTTCCTAAAACAAGTGCCTAACTCATTTTCCCCTAAAGGTTTTTCAGAAAACACAAAAAACAGAATATATTACATGTTTTTTGTTTCCTTAGAAACTTGAAAAAATTAGCTAGCCAAATATTTTAGTACAGTGATGTTATATGGCAGATAAATGCATAACCAGGGAGGCATCCAGGGGGCATCCTAACCAGATGCCCGAGCCACCTCATCTGGCTCCTCTCGACATAGAGGAGCAGCGGTTCTACTCCCGGATGACCGAGCTTCTCAAGGGAGAGCCCAGAAACCCTGCGGAGGAAACTCATTTCGGCCGCTTGTATCCTCGATCTCATTCTTTCAGTCACTACTCAAAGCTTGTGACCATAGATGAGGTTTGGAACATAGACCGACTGGTAAATTGAGAGCTTCATCACGACGGATCGGTACAGCGCCCACATCACTGCAGACACAGCACCAATCCACCTATCGATCTCCCGCTCCATTCTTCCCTCATTAGTGAACAAGACCCCGAGATACTTAAACTCCTCCACTTGGGGAAGGACCTCCTCCCCGACCCGGAGAGAGCACCCTACCCTTTTCCGGCTCAAGACCATGGTCTCAGATTTGGAGGCACTGATCCTCATCCCAGTCGCTTCACACTCGACTGCAAACCACTCCAGTGAGAGCTGGAGATCACAATCTGATGAAGCCAGTAGGACCACGTCATCCACAAAAAGCAGAGATGCAATCCTAAGGTCACCAAAACGGATTCTCTCAACACCTTGGCTGTGGCTGCACCGGTCATACAGGGACCTAGCAGCCCGTATCAAAGGGCTTGGCACTCCATAGTACCCCCCACAGAAGTCCCCGAGGGACACGGTCAAATGCCTTCTCCAAGTCCTCAAACCACATGTAGACTGGTTGGGCGAACTCCCATGCACCCTCCAGGACCCTGCTGAGGGTGTAGAGCTGGTCAAGTGTTCTACAACCAGGACAAAAACCACACTGCTCTTCCTGAATCCGAGATTCGACTATCCGACGGAGCCTCATCTCCAGGACCACCAAATAGACCTTACTAGGGAGGCTTAGAAGTGTGATCCCATTATAACATAATATTTATATAAAAAAATTTAAAACTGAAAGTCACTTCCACATGACAAAAGACTGTTAATACCAAATTGTTATTTCCTGTCATTGTGGTTCAAGTTTACAACACAGACATCACATGTTGGGGTACAGATGTGTCAGCTTCCTCTCACAATCCTTCCTCTCTCTTATTCACAGACTGGCCAGAAAGCCACCAGACTGTCTCGGAAGATGAATTTGATATTCTAATCTTCAGCAAAGAATAAACATACCTCCGACACCAGTCCAAAAAATTAAGTTTGAGTGGCAGAATAACAGTTTAGAGGCCAAAATACCTTGAGGCTTTGAAGAACAGTTTCAACCACTGTGAGAAGGAGAGAAATTAGAAGACTTTTAGATTTTCATCCATCGCGTGTTAGCTTTCTAACAGTGGCAGTGGAGGTGATTGAAGCTAAAAGCATTGATACGGTAGTGTCATTCCTGCAGCTCTGGGACATCATGGGTCCTGTGAATGCTCCCAGTGTGTGGTGGGGGAAACAGCCCAGACTGCTTCCTAATTAGTTTAGTGGACCACAGGACTGGGTGGGCAGGAGCTGCGTGATCTGCTACTGTGTGTGAGTGCACATTTCTGATGTTTCTTTCTAAGGCGGGGGGATTTGACTGTGGCCATAGCGGTTCTGGACCATGTAATTACTCCCACTTTGCATGAAGAAAAAAATAACAATTTCAGTCATAACACAGTTGGGAATTATGGTTTGGAACCGGTTGTCTATGGTCTATAACTCACTCTGTCCAGATATTCCTATCTGCACAGGTTGCGTTCCAAGTATTAGGGACAATTACACATTTCCCCCCAAAATAACGACAAGGTTTCTTTCCAGAAGCTCCATAGTGGACAAATCCAAATGAGTCAGCATTTCCATTTTCTGCCTCATCGCACACTACACTCACACTTACCTTTAACTCTAAATTTAAAAAACTAATGAGTGCATTAACCTCTCAGCAACAAAGTAATTGTGCATAAAACCAAAAGCTCAGGAGCTGGCCTGATGTTTTCTTCCCCTTATTCTTCTTGTTCTTTTTTTCTCTCTCTCTCTCTCTCTGAGAGACACCTTGAACCCTTCGGCTGAGCGACAGTTCTAAACACAGCCTGTAGCTGCTATTTGTTTTTGTGTGGGCAGAGCCAAACCACAAGAATATTGCATTCGCCAGAGCAGAGCAAATTTAAAACTGGCGATGACAATGCATGAGAGCAACAGGGTGAGCATGTCGTGTGTGTGGATGAGTGAGCCAAACAGGCGATGAGTCACTGTTTAGCTGAGAGATAGAAAAAAAAACTGCAGCAGGAAGGTTGAAGAGGCCACAACAGGTCCGTAGGTTGGTTTTCAAGATAAGTGGCTTTGCAAATAATTTTTTTTTTATTATTTTGGTGTATTTTCCAAATTCGTAAAAGGACATTTGGACTGAAGAGGATTAAATTTGCTGGTGTACAGATGTCTTTAAGATTGCTTACTCTGTCATGATATACTGTAATTTGCTGTGTATTGTAAACAGAATAGCATTAATGCACATATTACAGTTGGTTGTGTAGATATTATTCTAAGACAAAGGCTGGAGTAAGACCATCCCACCACACTAGAACTTGAGTTCAAAGGTTTGAGAAACACAAGCAGACTAGATCTCCAGGCGTGGCTCACTAGCCATATTTCTGTCCAATTGTAATCGTGAAGTTTGAGCAAACTTTTTCAATTTCACAAAAAAGAAATGCAAATTAGGTGTACTTCCCTTCACTGGTTTGGAGCGAATCAATTCAATTTACAATTCAGCAATACTCTACTGATCCCAAAGGGAAATTACAATTCGGAACAACCCATTCCACATAGAACAGGTGACCCTGGTCCTATAGCCATGAAGAGGCGCTACCCTACCCAACCAGGCTACGCAAAGTATATTTTTGTCTGATGTTGACCTTACGCATGGCTGTAATAAACAGGAAGTAGGTTAAAAAACTTGCAGGGGCCACACATCTCGAGACAATGGAGAGACGTTTTCGGAATCTGTTGCTATCGGGCAAGTTGTAATTGTTCTGTCATATCAACTAGAAGCCTTGCTACTACTCAAACATCCTCTAGATAGTTAAGTTTTAGCATTTTCTCTCAGCATTCCACCAAAATTGGGAAATTTCCACATTTGAACCGGAATCACACTTCATGATAAGTAAATAAGAGATCAGATTTCTAGACAAATAAACACTAAAGTTTTAGCTGTATCAGTGATTTATTATTACAAAGCCACTAATTGAGTTTAAATACTGTTCCAACTGATCCACATTTGTAACAGCTTTTGACATGAGGCTAACTCTTTGGGCTGGAGGACTGCCTGGTCAGGAAGGCAGAGGGATGAAGAGACAAGAGGGAGCCAGAGAACTAAAAAAAGAAAACATCCGAGAAGAAGGTGAAGCTCTCCATCCTCTGTTCCTCTCCCTACATCTGCTTACGTTTCCAAAATAAGTCTACTGTTAAGACACATTACTCGCCCTCCTGGGCAGCACTTTGGGCCTGAGACAGACTCAGTTTAAATAAGCATTCTTTCACTAGGGAGAAGCTAGAAGAATATTTGGTTTTCCCTCGTTTTAAAATGAAGCTCAAGAAACGTCCTTTAGTTTCTGAGATTTTGATGAAAAGTTGGGAGTTTGGTTTGAATTTAAAGGCTTAGCCCAAGAACACACAGGTTTCAGTCCCAAAAAGGCAGCAGCAAGAGGAGGAGGAGGAGGAGAGGAAGAAAAAAGGGAGGGCAGTTTGGTTAATGAGCACCAGATGCTCTACCTTCAGTGGTAGCCTCATTCTTCAGAGCTTTAGTCGGTGTGTGATCTGTACTCGAACTTATGTCAGAGGAGATGCTTGAGCTCCCTTTACCTGCAGAACAGAAAAACACACAAAGAGACGATTTACGTTTCAGTCATTTTGATGGCGTTTTGAAAAGAATCTTAGGTTTTAGGAAAGCAAAATGTATTTTTCAGTCAAGCGTTAAGGAGTGTCTGTCTGATATAATTCCTCTGTTATAATTCACTTTATTATAATTCAAAAGGATGAAGTGTACGGAAATATAAAGCCCATAACTCTGGACTTTTATGACTTTTACATTTCCCAGCTGAGGAAGAGTGGCTTCCCTTGGCACACGCACAAAGTCGGGCCTAATTTGTTTGAGTTATTATTCACTTTTGATTCCTGGAGAAGGAATAAAGTCATCTGAAATCATCATTCTGCCCATGCTTCCACACAGCACAAGTGAGGAAGCATGCTGGTGGAAGATATAAGCCTTTAATGAAGGATTAAATCTTATCCACAGCAAAAAAAAAAGTTAAATCAAAGCATTTCTAATAAGTTTAATCAATTCAAAACTATTTTTATGAGCAATGTAGCATTTACATTCCGATTTGATGACATAGGAGCTCTAAATTGGACATAAAATTTAAATCTGAGTGTGTGCCCGTGCTGCTGGAGTATGACAGGACATGCAATTCACGCAGAAAGGATTGTATTTATAGCATCTTAGATTCATGTGTCAAATTATAAAGGCAGCTTTGTGGCTTTTCTGAGAGCAAGTTTGCATTTTAGTGAGGACGGGAGAATGCATGTCACGTGTAGGCACTTACATGAGCTAAATTTCTTTCTAAAAGGCTGAGTAATATAAAGACTGAGAACGAATGAGGGAAGCAACTTCAATGCAGCTCATCTGTAGTGAGATGAAAGACATTTTAAGGAAGCATCACAGCTTGTAGAAAAAATAGCAAAGCTAGAATACGACTGGTTTGATAAAGCAGAAACTAATTAATATTTAGGGTTGTTTTTCTATGTAATGTGGAAAAAACACGTTTTTACAAACTTCCACCTGTGTACCAGTGGATGATTGCTGCATACTTGTAACTAGTGTGTAATTAATTGTGGAGACACACTTGAAAACAGATGTGTACTGATGCTTTGCAGAGTCCTGCACATGTGAAAAAACCTCTGGTCTTACATACCTCAATCAATAATAACTTTGTCTAAATAAGAAGAAGATCATGCTAACTAAATAGATGTAGTGGTGTATTAATTTAGCATTACCCACAATAAGGACTAAACGCTAATATTAGAATGTACTTTATCATAAACTGGTGCCTACTTTACCCATAGCGCACTTCCTCAAATCATGTTCCATTTAAGCAGTAGTTCATTTTCGAACATTAAATCGTCATACTTGCTTCCTGTTGACTCAAGCAGCCTTTCTTTTCAGTAGGGGTGTAACATTACACCTACAGTTCGGGGGGCACCTCAGTTTGAGGGTCACAGATTGGTACAATATCAAAAAAAATGTAACAAACTGCAAATAGTACAACAGAGGATGGTAAGCTAATGGTAGCAAATGTTAGCTTGTTGTTGTTTAGTTGAACTCACTAAAAAAATGTTACAGTCCTTGCAAACAATTCGAATAAAGTTATTCTCATCTGTGTAATATACCGTCCCCCGGTCAGTGAACTAACCAATGGGCAACATGAAATCAGGCCAAGCAACCCAGCCCAAATAGAACCACAGTTGTCGGGGTTCCATAAATCAGGGTGGAACTGTGCCATAAGGAATAATGCAACAAGCTGAACCCATCGTTTGAACCCGGGCCAGGCCTTGCAGTGAAAAAGGTCACTTGATGACCCATGCTGGTGTGCAACAGGCCCCACAATACAAATATGGTGCCACCGTGCTCCACCCAGGGTCTTTATAAGTTGTCACCACCACAACCTTGCTACAGAAGTTTTGTGCATGATCTATCATGTGTTATGGGGAGCCACAAGACCAACATTACAAAATCACTGTGAACATTCTATGTATACAATGTAATGACACACTTTACTTGAAGCATTTAAAGCTACAACATAAGAAACAGTGTAATGTACAGTGAGCAGTACAAAACACTTATGTTACACAGTGTTTATGCTAATTTCTCATAAGGGAATTTAAATGTAGCTCTCCCACAAAATGGTGCCTACTTCTGCCCATTTAAACAAAAACCCCAAACTGTTTAATTATATATAATCACATAGTAGAAAGGTGTGACTCAAGTTTTGCTATTTTAACACAATGATGTTGCTGCGGAACTCAAACACTTTAACTCAAAGACAAACTCAACAAGATAAACTCAACGATGGAGCTGCAACACGTGTTATTTTTTAAATCACAGGCTCTGACCTTTTTCTCTGCACTTATTGACTTAGGAAGAGAGCTCATTGGAATGTTATTTATCCAATCTACTCTAGGGCCAGAAATAATGCATTTGGCTAAGCTGGACAGCTGTTTTTCTTTTTATGCATGCCGAAGAGATAAGTTGTAATAAGATGAATGTTAATCCGTTTTGGTGGTAACACCCAAATCGGTGTCCAAACATCATTTGTAGCCATAAAAATGATGCAGCTCCATCCAGCTGAGTTGATATTCCAGGTTTATTAGTGCCACATGCTGGAGATATCACCTTTGTGGTATGAGGGGTCAACTGAGAAATGGTGCAAAAATAAGGTTAAGTGATGTCGAAGTCTGAGCTGCATTCCTGTTGGGTAAACAGTTTTTCAAATCCATAAAAAAAATGATAAAATACGACAAATCTAAGCATTTTATTGGCTTAACTATTTGAAAATATAGCTGCTGTTTAGTGGTGCTATTTTTGCACAGCGCTAAACAAAACACATTGGGCTTTTTTTTGTATATTCTTTACCGATTCGCCAAACACAACATTTACAAAATTTGTCTGCAGCTGTTCACTAAAATTAAAATATCTGACAAACATCAAGGAATGTTAGTTTTGCAGTTTTATCATTTCTAGGTGAAGTTGTAACATTGATACATAATCTATATTTTCCATTTACACAGTTTACATGGGATGACCAATATGTAAATCAAAATGGCTTCCACCAGAATCTGAGATTGTTGACAAAAATCTCTGGAATTGGCTTTTGTCAAGATAAGATAAGAGGGCACCCACTCGTGTCTTTTCATTGACCTTCATTTAACCTGCAGCAACACAGGAACAAGCTTTACCCTTTAATGAAGACAAGACAGAAATAAATTAGACTAAACGTTTTTTGCCCTACCTAATCACCTGCTGTTGAGTACTAATCCATCCATTCTATTTACCTTTTTTTTTTTCTGGGTTACGGAGGTGCAGGTGCCTATCTCTAGCAGTCACTTTGTGTGAGGTGGGGGATGCCCTGGAGAGATTACAAATCCATCACAGAGACACATAGCCACAAAGACAAATAACCATTCACACTTCCACTAACACCTAAGGACAATTTAGGGTTACCAATTAGTTTAACATTCTGTAGAAAAAGAAACCGGAGTACCCAGAAAAATCTAGTAAGACCCCTACTTGATGCAACAATCTTTGGAAAACATCATAAAGGATATATTTTTTAAAAATCGGTTTTATCCTTTTGAGATTTCACAGTTCTTATCAACTGTGTCATAGAGCAGGTTGGATTTGGAAAAGTTAGACACCTGTTGGGTAAACTCCAAGCTATATATATATATAATAAATATAGTCTGTGACAATTTAAGGTCAAATCTATATTAATTCTATCTTTGATTAAGTAAACCAGAAAAAATGTTGATTTTACTAGATGCAGCACAACTTCTCGTTCTCTCAAATAAACACTCATATTGTACTATCACACCCTTTCTTAAAACGTCAAACTAATGACTGTTCACAGGAGGAGGGCTGCTAAATTACAGACTTCACTCAAAACAAAATGACCTAACAATTTAACACTTCTGACACAAGGTTAAACATTTTTTTCCTACATAAATTACATTAGACACAGCATTTCACAAAGGTCTTGTGGCAAAAAATAGACATATTTCCTGTGTACGGTACATAGAATATAAAAAAAGTGTTTTGATCGTATGTCTTCCAAAGATTTACTGTGAAACATATTTATGCACAAGAGCTCCAGCGTCCATGTAAGAATCATTGAATATTAGTACTCGTTTCTTAAATATTATTTAACAAAAAAAAATGTTTTAGCCAGCAATTATTGAATTTATTCATGTTGGCACACAGATATCTGGTAGTTAGTTACTATTTCTTGAAATATAACACTCTCCAGCTTATACATTCTACGAGACCTCAGAGTATGACAGTTTGTCCAGGCTATTGTTCATCAACCGGGTAGCGTTTATGTGGTAAGCCAGGAGGTCTTTCAGCACAAAATGCCAACGATTTTAGAACGTCTGTTTCAAATTTTACAAATCCACTTCACCATTCAACAAAGGTCATGATTGTGAAATAAACCGCACAGAAACAAACAGACCACTCTGAGCTGAGCATCACAGTTCACATCTACAGTATATGTGTCAAGAAATAGTACTCAATAAAAACTTTGGAGAAACTTGACCCTGACTAAATTTTTACAATTGTTAAGACTATTCTATTGCCAATTTCAGAGTAAATTTGATTTCCATAGGTCTTTTTATTTTGTGACCCTAAACGGGGTTTCAGCTCCATATAAATGAACTGCCATTTAGACTAAGATTATCTTATAATGAGATATGGAGAATATAGCCGTTTTGGTCAAACCTTAACAAAACTGGTTTGCAAATTCTCAAGCAACATTGCAAAATGTCACTTTCAGAGTATGTGTTGTGAACGCCTTCCAGCTACTACCACATCAAATTTTATCTCAATGTTTGTAAAGTTTACTAAATTATGGCCACTTTTGTTTTGTTCAAAGATCAATTGGTTGCAGCAGCCTTCTTAAAATAGGTCATCTCCAAAGACATCAAGGAAAACGAGTGAGAAATTAAATAATCCACCTCGTTTATGTTAATCTTGCTCACCATTGTTCCTACGCAAAACCACACCCACATACACTCGGGTTTGAGGCACGTTATTGTACGTCCACCCTCATTTGCTAAAGCCTGTAGCTTTGGACTGACCTTGGGCTGAACAAAATTAGCCCTGATGTGCAGCAAACTGAGGGGGCGGGACATCTGTCAATCATTTTGGACATGAAATGAATGGGGCTGCCAACAGTTAGCCTTTTGGAAAGACTCTGGTATTTTCTCCAAACTGTTTGGCACCAGGTTTGTTGTAAATTTCATAAAATGTGATACAATATTTTTAATTTGTGCTTATTAGGTATTTTCACATTTTTATTGTAAATACCAGGGAGGGCTTAGCCCTACTAGCCCAGTTATAGCAGCCGTCCCTGGCAATGATTTATATGTAGATCATTTGTCCAAGTTTATTGGGCGGGTCAAAGCTGTAGAAAAGGTGGTGATAAATTGACCAAGAAAAACTATGAGTAGTGCATTTCTGCTGTGAAGTTCAAAGAATAATGGGGTTCAGAGGAGGTTAGACATGGGGGGTGGGTGGGGGGGACAAATACAATATAGATGAAATTTAATATTTGAAAAATGCTAAATGGCAACTGCAACTAAACTTTGCCAATTAGAGCTGAATAAAGTAGCCTAAAGTACAGAGGCATTAAAGTCCAAACTAAGAAAACTAAAGATAACCCAGATGGATTTGAGCTCATTTTAAACTAAGTGCTGTCTGGAGATAAACTCGAGGTAGACAAACCCACATTTTTCTATTTTTAGTTTCAGACGCTCTGAGACAATGAGTCCTCTAACGGTCACTTAAAGACAACTTTGTTACACAGTGGCAATATGGCTCGTTTTTACACAGCTAAACTCAAATGTTCTGTTTAAATGTAGTTCTTGCAGCACTTACCTTCGCTCCCATACTGTTTTCCATTGTTCGCACCCATCTTAAAGAATACATAATCTATGAGCAGACTCCCGGGTTATCAAACTGAACTCCAGAGCATAAAAAAATTTAAAAAAAACTTCATAAAGTTGGGCTAAAAAGGCAGAATTTAAGTGTGCATGCTCTGGATTGAAATAGTTAATCCAGATGTTGAGCACAGAAGCATTACGCAAACCAAAACGAATAAGGAAAAAAAATCCAAGACTTTAGTTTTAGCCGTGCAGACTCTGATTCTAAGGCAGACCCTGAGCCCCTGGAAACAAAACAAAAAAATAATTAAACAATACCGATTTCCAGGAGGTCCAAGGAAAAAACTTTGTGAAGTTCCCTAAAATGGTAAGCAGCTGTTTAATCGGGATGAGTGCGGCCACTTCCAGCTACCCAGACAAGTTTGTAAGGACGCGCAGCTCTCTCTCTCTCTCTCTCTCTCTCTCTCTCTCTCTCTCTCTCTGCCCCCTCGTTTGCTGGGTTTGGATTTAAAGAGACCGCAGACCAGGGAGGGAAATGTGGATCTCTGAGGGAGGAAGGAGGGGGGGTAAAAAAAGGCCAAGACCATGACTCAGACATGCTCAAATGATAACATACTGCGCAGAACTTGGCTAAGATTGATCATACATGCTTTTCAATATCCTTCTTTTATAAAATGTTCAACTATTTCCATATGAACTGGGTCAATAATTCCATGCCCCATGCGGATTTTTATAAGTTTGACTTCTTAAAAAGGCATAAACAGTCATAGTTTAATTTTAATGAATATACAAAACTAAAAATAAGTTTAAACAAGTGTAAAACGTATTTAAAGGCCTAGCATTCCTTCTTAAACTTTTCAGCTTGTGAGCCACAAAGTAACAGTAGCAGGGACCTGTGCCCCTAACTATTTTTAATTAGATCAAATAAACAAGGGCATAGTAACAATGTTCATTATACTACTTCATCTATTTTGAAGTTCACCAACTACACTCCTCTGGAGTAACTAAAGGCACAAAAAAAGTTAATTATGGAATTAATTCTAATTTCCCCCCTTTATGTTTCAGGACCAACACTGGGGTCCCAACCCCAATTGGGAACCACTGCTAAAAGGAATGAACACTGCCCGCCACTTTCATACAAGGTTTTTAAATCCTCTTATGAGGAAAATTGACAAATTAAGACATTTTGGTTAAAACTTAAAATAACTTCATGCAAAAGTTGTGTTGTACACCATATTTAGCACTGCACTTATAAAAGGGAGTAAATTATAGCCATTTAGATGTTTTATTGTCAGCTGGCTGGGGTGGTAATCTGGAGTTGGGTTGACTTTAAAAGTTAATCAGTTGTAGATACGCATCTGATTATGACTTCTTTCAAGTTTCATTAACTTTTCCAGTGGTTCATGAGATATTGTAGTGAAACACCCACAGGTATTTGCAAAAAAATATCACCTTTGCCTTTTGGAAGCAGGCAATCAAAATGTGTTAGTGTATCATCAAGTGAAATAAATGTTATCCCCTACAAGCCAGACAGAATCCTAATGGTTCCCACTAGCTGGTTATTTGCCCATTTGGCACTCAGACAATCAGTTAGTTTCAGATACCCACATACTCGGTTTCTTTCATGTCACCCACCCACCTCCTCAAAGAGACAGTGTCTGCACAAGGTCTAAATAAAACCACAAAACTATTAAGAAGGTGACAACTGTTGGTGCCATTATTGAGTAACTGAAGTAATGAGCATCAATTGCCCTGCTCCATGGAGTGTCAGCCCACAATACAGGAAGTTTGGTAATGATCTAAAGGTAGCTAAGACCACATCTACCAAGAACATCATTGGTAACACATCACACTTTAATGAAGGGAAATCTTCCATTGTCTATAAGACCCATGGACAGGCCCAGTCTTAACGTCTTGATAACCATCCATTATGGTGACCTGATTTAAAAACAAAGTTCTTTGGCATCAGCTGCACCTGCTGTGTTCTGGGGGAGAGAAATGTGAAATGTGACCTGCAGAGCATCACCCCCACATTAAAACACAGAGGTGGAAACATTATGCATAAGAGTGTAGGATGACTTCACTGCAGAGAGAGGTCAACAGTCAAGGCCATGTATAGTAAAAGCTTAGACCAGAACACTGATCCATGAGTCTTCTAGTATGATGCAAAACATGCCATCAAGGCAACAAGGTACAGGCTAATGACAAAGCATGTTAAAGGTCATGGAGAGGTCCAACCAGTCGCCAGACCTCAGTCCTACAGGAAATTTATGGATGGAGCTTTAGGGATTTAGAGTTTTTGCAACAAAGGAGTTGGGCCAAAATGTCTCCTGATAATCACTGACAACACCTCAACACCGTGCTCACCAACGAAGTTTCTTTGTGGGCAAACTTACATAAGCAACAAAAACAGTATTTCCCTGACAGTATTCACTATTTTTTGAAGACATTTTCTCAGTCAGAACCAAGGACACATGATCTCACAAATATTTAGAGGATACAGGTCCTCCAAAAGAAGAGAGTGGTTTAACCACATGCTGGTCTGTTCCTATAATAGCAGTCAAACAGGTCATTGGATATGCTGGAGTACAGGCAACAGACAAAGCCAGTTGTCCGCTGCTGACAGTTGACCAAATATTCCAACTACATGTTAAACCCCTCTCCATCTGCACACGACTGAAAGAGCCAAAGCATGGATCGCCTGAAAAGATGTAATCTGTTTTCCATGTCAAGCACCATTGTGAAACTCTGAACCTCTTCAGCGCATTAGGCAGCAAATGTGTTATTGCTGAAACATAAATTAGTCACATTTAAGGATGTCCTGGTTGTATCTAAAAAATGTCTGTCAAAAGTTTCGATCCTCCAGAAAATACTTTTAAAAACAAAAAACTCCACACACTTTAACACATTGCACTAAGCTTTATTTTCTCAAAATAAAATAAAGTCAGAAGCATTAAAAAGCTTTCAAGATTTAATTCTGAAATTTTAAAGAGGGGTTCTGTGGAAAGATGAACAATTAATCTTACTAATTAAATAACCTCAGTATTGACCTTTTTAGTTACTAATACACATGCGTAAAGTCAACTTTTCTACTGAATCCCACTTTAAAATATCAGAACTATCACTTTACTGCTTTATGAATGCATGTAGCTCCAAAAATATTTTTTTTATACGTTTATGCTTTCATTGGCATCATTTTCTTGTGAACTGTCAAGAACATGTTTAGATGATGTTTGACTCAGATGGTACCAGGCTACTGGGCTCTTGATCACCTGTGGTCAAACCCAGACCTCAGACCTTTACAGTCAGCAATCTCCACCACTCTGGAATGCAAAGCACCACAACTCGACCTCCAGTGGTTACATATCAGCATCTCAATCTCACAAAAACTAGGAGTCAGAACAAATTTCTGCCTAAAGCAAATTAAACAATTAATACCAAGCTTTAGCTTTATTTTTAAAACTTATAACTCAACTTTGACAAGTTGCCACTGCTTCCCATTTACTGAGGAAACCCACCCACAGGACCAGCTGGGTAAGATTCATCAGGGGAGTTTTTTCTTTCAAATGGATGCTCAGATTTGGCACCATGTGCTGAATTAGAAACACTAGCATCATCTTCTGGCACAGCCGCACTGTAGGAAACTGCGGCTGACTCTTCGTTTGTATCCATCTTAGGAGTCAAGTGGTCATTTTTAGCTTCTGTGGTGGCCAGGCGGCTGGAAGAAACTGGACTGGAGTTCATTTCCTCCAGCCTAATGTACAATGCCATCATGGTTGCAGGAATGGACATGCAGCTACAATGAAAACAAAGCAATAAGGCTAGCATTTATTCTTTGAAATCAATAAAGTTATGATGAACATACCTCTCCAAAACTGTGGAGACATATTTATCCAACGAGGAATCACATCTCTCTATTCCAAACAATTTGCAGGTCAGGTGATGATGATTAGGTACACTCACCAGCACTGTGAGGACACAGACAATATTCATACCCCTTACTGAAAGCAACAATAACTGCAGAAATGTTAGTGTCAATGCTTCTTGCTGAAAACCTATGCTGAAAGCTGCGGAATATGATCTGAAGATATTTAATGACAAAGGTTTTATTGCAAGTTCAAGCTGAAAAGCTGAAAGAAGCAAAAAAAAATAAAAAATGAAGGAGCAAAAATATAGCTGAATTTTGCATAAAAAACTAAAAGTTAAAATAGCTAAATATAGCAGAAAGCAACTGTAAGAAGAATAGCTCAAATTAGCAGAAAGCACAAAAAAGCAGAAATTTACAGAATAGCAGAAAGGAGCAGAATTTTTGCTGAAATGGCAGAAAAAAGTTAACATTAGCAAAAAAATTAGCTAAATTTAGCACAAAGAACTTAAAAAGAGCAAAACCATAAGAAAGTGTGTAAGGTTCTGTAAGGATTTAGAAACATTTAGAACTTTAAGGATGTTGAAAGAACTCCATTTCTTTGGCTATTTTTTTATTTATTTATTTTTTTCAGCTTCAGTATGACAGAGCTTGCTTTCAGCTACCAATATATCCATTTTTAAGTCAATATATCAAACACTGGCTGAGTTAAAGCCCTTTAAATCTAGCTTCGGTTACTTGTGATGCAGCTCACTCTGAGCTACTAGTATACCCATGTTTAGCTCACTATATTGAACATTTTTTTTAATTAAAGGTCACTTGAAATTAACTTTAGCAGCCATCTTGGATTTTTTTTTTTTTTGCTACCATTTGTGATAGAGCTAAGTCTCAACAACTAACATACTAATTTTAGCTCATTATGATACATATTACATAAAATTAGGGGAAAAAACCCACACGAGAAAGAAAAAAATGGCAATTTGTGGTAAAATGGCCAAAACAGCTAAAATGTGCAGTAAAACAGTTGAACTGCAGCTGAACATGTTGATATTAGCAAAAATAAATAAAAGGAGCCAGTTTTCTGAACTAAGCAGAAACAACTAAAATAGCCACAAAAAAAAAAGTAATTTTGGCTTTAAAAAAGGATAATTTTAGTTAAGACCAGGACCATTAGCTAAAATGCAGAAAATAGCTGAATATTGTTAAAAGCAACTTTAAGAAGCAGAAATGGCACAAAAGAGAAAAAAAAAGCACAAGACAGTGTAAGGTGCTGTTAAGATTTAGAAACATTTAACAAATCAAGGGGGGAATTTAGAAATTTAGAAACATTCTGAAGGGTTTTAAGGATGTTGAAAAAAAAAAAAAACATTTATTTTCAATGGGGAAAAAAAAAGTGGCCGAAAAAGTGAAATAGCTGAAAAAGTATAATTAGCTGAAATACCAAAAGTTATAGCCTGAATTTTCTTGATATATGAATAGTTGAAATAGCACAAAAATTGTGGAAAGAGTTAGGTGCAAAAAACGTATGGAAGAAAAAAAATTCTCAATAATGTGAATGCTATGCAGCATTTACACTATAACCTTTTAAACTCTAGTTCTATAAAAAGGTTTTGACTAATTTCCTACCTGTTGTAAATAGTTCTAAACTACCTCGGTTTGGACTGAGTTTAATTCTGATCGGATTGACAAACTAATAATTAGTCCAAGAAAGTCCATGAAGAAAGTGGATTGCTATGGTCTTAAAACAATTTTTGTCTGAAAGGGAATTTGTAATTCTCAAAAGCTGCATATACTGAAACATCCCCACATTAAAAATATCTGAACTATCCCTTTAAACTGATGTATTAGGATATTTTTACTTGCAGGCCAAAGCAATAATGCCAATAAAGGTGCTAAACAACTTCATCAAATTTTCACATGTGAGAAGGATTATCTACCTAAACATTTTCAGATATGCCTCTTGTTCAAAGAATTGTCCAGGTTAAAACAATTTAAAAAAAAAAAAAAAGCTTACAAACAGCAAGAGAGTTGGTGTGTGGTTGGTGGAAAGTCACAGAAAAGCTTGTTGAGGACTCTGGGATGACTTCAAAATGGCAGTCACAAATCAAACCTGTGGGTTTCGTATCAATAAAGCGTTACAGAACAAACAGACAAAAGAACATTAGCAGCCTGATTCACAATGATCATCAACTCCACATGAGGTGCTACTCCTAAAATGTGAACGTCCTCCCACCAGGTCTGGTGCTCTGAGCAGAGAAACAGCTCCTCAGCAGGGTGTTAATAGCACACTGGTGGCGCAGCAGGTCCAGCAGGGCTGGAACATGAGCAGGATGGGTGAAGGGAACGCTGTCCACAACAGTTGCTCTCTGCGTGGGAGCATCCCATGCAGCTCCAGGGAGAACATAACTGTGCATCACCCTACCTGGAAGAGGCTGGATGGACAAGTAATCCCTTTTAGATCACAGCTGACATTCAAGCTAAAGGCTTACACACAATAATATTTTCACTGCCTGTTAATACCACTATGAAGACCTCCTGTTGGAATGAAGTCTTCAAACAGGGGTTTGCAATTAGTGAAGCTTTTAGGAGAAGGCTGGGTAATGGTGCCCACTGCTGGTCAAACTCTAGAACAGCCACATCTGTGAAACATCAAAGTGGAAAACAGGTTTCACTCAGTATTAAACATTTATTCTAATAAAAAAAAAACATGTTTAACCTGTAATCTGACAGAGCCTCTCAACAAAAGATGACATCAGCGGTAGCGGGGGCTGCAGTCTGAGCAGGAAACAGGCAGGCAACATCTCATTGGGCACCTCGCTCAGTGGAGCGAACACGACACAACTGCCCAGGAACGCAAATGTTACCATTAGCATTTCTCTTTCTATGGCTTTCAATTGCTCTCTTGCTGTGATGTAAAATGAAAATGGTCCTGCTGAGTGAGAGATTAAAAACAATAAAACACCGACCCGTGTGAATCCAGCTCAGGCAGTTGTGGGAGTGCAGACGCCATCTGAAGTCTGTGAGTCACTTCGCTGACACTGACTGTAACTTGGGCTGCCTGGACAACTGGAACCAAATCAGATTTTTTTTTCCAAATACATAAAATAAATAAAAGTTTAAGAAATAAAATGTTGATTTCAAAAGAAAAACTAAAAGACAAATAGGGATCTTACATGAAGGAGTCTCAGTAGGAGAGAGATAAAACTCAAGAGTCAAAGGAAAGTCTATAATTGAAGAAATGTTTTTAAAGTAAATTAATTAATATGCAACAATAATGCAATAATAATTAAATCTATACCTTCTTTTCCTGCTATTAAAAACCCAACTCTGCCATTTTTAATCAGGTTTAATTGAGGATCACAGTCCTTTGGTTCCCTGAAAACAGAAAAACTTATTCAATTGACATACAGTACCTGAAAGGAATGCATATTAGCTGCCACCTTTCACAGCAAAGTTTTAAATTATACTAAACTTAGATCATCTTATTAGAGAAGGTAAGGAAATACAGCCATTTTGGTCAAACATTGTGAATGACGTCATGAACAATCTCTTTCCAACTTCATCTTCCAGTTATTTAACCTGTGCTGCATCCATCCTTATTCCTCCCAAGGAGACCCTCTTATCCCAATACTTACCTTTGCAAATTTGATATCTGCTGCAAATCTTTCTCAAGATATTGTAGGGATGTCAGCAATTTTAATTTGATTTCACTGAGGAGAAAAAAAATGTGGCAGTAATAATTAAAAAAAGAAATAAATTTGGAATACAATATTTTTTAAAAAGTAATTACTTGTCTCCAGGGATGTTGTAATGAGCAAACAGACCTCCCAATCTTATAGAAAAATCAGCAAAGTTTTGAGACCTTTGGTAAAAGCAAAAAACAAAAATAAATTAGCATGCGCAATTAAAATATTCATCTTCAGAGTTCAGTATTTTTGACCTGAGTTTATATGGAAAAGGTTTATAATTGTTAGTTTTGGTTATAAAGCACCATTTTCTATGAGAAAAATGATAGAAATTTAAGTTTACCTTCCCTTTACTCCTTACCTCAGCAAACGCAGAAGGGTCTCACTGGGCTATAGGAAAAACTATTTATTAAGCAAAAATCAAAAAAAAAAATAATGTTTCAAATGGCTTGATGGACAGCTAACTTACAGAAGGGGGTTTTCCATGGGGGGCCACTTTAACCTCCTTCACTTCCCCGTTCGGAAACAACACGACTTCCAAATAAAATAAGTTATCTGTCAGATAGCATGTGGCCTCAGTAATGTGAAAACCCATCCTTAAAAGAAACCATGAATTTATCACCACAATAAATTATGCGTTTTTTTTTATAATAGAAGCAGATAAATTGCATATATGAGACAAGACTTAACCAAAGTAAAAACTAAGTCAGTTCTTTTTACCCTTGTTGCTTGGCTATCGTTTCCAAACGGGACTTTGTGGTGTTCATAGAGGGAGCTGGAAGACATAGATAAAGAGTGAAAACAAAAGCCATGCACTAAAGGCCTTTAAAAAAATGACTGGAATGTTTATGTGTTTACCACGAAGCTCTTTCTGGAGTCTTTCCAGGGATCTAACAAGCGTCTCACAAGGTTTGGATTTGTCTCTGGATTTCTCCTATTGTGAGACAAAAGGGAGGAAAACAAAACAAAAGAGCCAGTTGTGCTACAGCGAGAGGCTTGTGTCAACAGCCTTTGGTCCTGTGTCCACCCATCCCTTCGAGGAGGACAAGCTGTGTGACGCCAGGCTAAAATATTAACATTGGGATGCATTGCATGTGGAAATAAAAACATATTTAAAAACATACCTTTATGGGTATCTGGGAGAGAAAACATGACCTACGCATCAGTCTGTACTTTCTGAATCCCACAATGATCACTGCTAACACAGTATTGCATAACTAACCCCAACTGCATTATCCGTTTGGACCACACATCACCTCAGACCACCAAGTAATCATATTTCCCCTACCAGACTCCAGGGACTGACCCCTGCCAAGCTCAACTTTAGATTAATCCACATGCTTTATCTGCTCTGCTGCTCCACCCATGATGAATCTAAAGAAAACTAACATCTCTTTCTTCTGTCTCAGCTTGCAAGTTAGACTTGCAGTGTTAAAATACCACCCTCACAAAAAATAAAATAAAATAAACATACTTTGATTCACCCAAACAATAAAAATCTATGAGTATAGAGCCACAATAAATTATAGGACCAACAAAAACAATACAAAGGGAAATAATTTGCTTCAAACCTTAAAATAACATTTGTGTTTTGTTGGGATGGCTTACATGCATTTTATTGGTGCTGTCAATCTGCAGAACAAAACAAAGACTTGTGTGTTCCAGTACAAATCATCTCATGGTCTCTAAACTGTGTGCATCATCCTGAGTGTCAGCTTTTTAAAAAGCTATTCTAACCATTCATTCCACAACTAAACTGCAATGATGAGAGTAGAAAATTATGTGTAATATGTCTCACCATGCATATTCGGACAAGCTGAAAAGTTTCATTCCAAGTCTTCTCTGCAAACTTTAGGCGCAGGTTGGAAATGATGGCCTTGTCCTTCATCACTAAACAAAGAAATACAAGAAAACGTCAGTTTTGCCCCTATTTTTGACCATTTTAAAACAGGCCACCACATAATGTATATTTTACATGACTTTTGCTTGAACTAAACAAATAGTTGGTTTAAAATGTATTTTTATGTAAAAATTGAAACAAAAACAGTTTTTGCTGTTCACGTACGTGCCATTTGCAGATTAGCCAATTATTCCATTATTAATATTGTGTGCTAACTGCTTTAATCCTGCACGCGACTTGGCACAATATCAATTTTTAGAGTTTTTGTAGTGAATAAAGAATCCATTCAAACACAAAAGTAAAACTGACTGTTGTCTGAAAGACTCCGGCTGTCGGCGGGCGTTGTCAGACGGAGCCAAGCCCACAAGAGGTGCAGTCAGTCCGCTCAGCTGCTAACAGCTAACGGTGCAAGTCCCAGGAGTTAGCCACGGAGCTAGCCATGAGCTAACTAATAGCCAGCTGACTCATTTTATTTCGCCACCCCAATTTTATCTTCGTCGTACGCTTTGCCAAAGCGAACACAGTTTATTTACAGGTAAGTGGCCCTTAACATAAACGATATTGTTGCAGCCGCTCCTTTGGTCACGTTTCGCCCTCTATTTTACACGGTGTAGTTATGATTAGCTACTCGCTTGATAGCCTTTCCCTGACGAGAAAGCTGTTGAATTGGGAAGCACCGACCGAGCATCTGTTGCTGTGGGGGGTGAACGATTCGTATTTAAAACATTTTTTGAGCACCTGAAATCAATTTGAACCCCCTCAGCTGTTGATTAAATGTCAGGTGACGTTTACCTGCCTCTATCGGTTTGGAAGCTGGTTAGCAACGTCGCGCACTTGTCAACCTACTGACTAGATTTACATTAGCTATAATCCGCAAACTTGTTTCTGAGTTAACATAGTCATTAAAGTATTATTAACCGCATATTGGATGGTTGGTTTGATCATCATAATGTGTCAGTTTGCTAAAAGTGATACTTGCTCAGTTAGCATCGCTTAACCTCATCTTCACTTGTTTTTGTCGTGAATTGTGGGCTAAGTCATGAAATGCAGATTAGATAATAACATTGCTGGTCACTGTTGTGATCTTTTTCCTCCTAAATGTGAATTTAGCATCGTAATGGTACAGCATTGGTTAAAACGTTCATTTTAAAACGTTTTATTAAGCTTATTATGCTCTTGAACTGCTAGCATGTTATTTTCACCAAATACCTTTTGCAAGTTTAAGTAAATCCAGCAAAAGTGAATTAGCTCCTGTAGTAGATCGTTATATTGACTTTCACTGCTAAGATCCCTTTAGCTAATTTGTCTAATGATGTATTGGCCTTATTCCCATATTTATCTCTGATCCCTATAGGTCTGCCTTGGCTTTTGTTAGTAACGCACATATACATATTTCTGGACATCATGCTTCTTCTGAAAGTCTTTGTTGATTGTTTATTAAAAGAAACTGACCACTAGCTGTATTACATACAGTTTTTTTAAGTGAAAATGTATATTTGTACAATAAACATGCTTTAAGTTAGACGGTTTTGCTATTGTTGTTTTGCATTATAAAACTAAGAACATTGTTTGCTGTAGTTTTGTCAAGTATATTTTAAAAAGTATGTCAGTTTTGGTTATTTAGACCTCAGGGTATTTTTAAGCTTGACTTTTCGTCAGTCCAAAATGAGCAAGAGGTGGTTTTCAGTTTTCTTCCCCTACAGGTATGCCTGTTTTTGAAAGTCACAGTTTTTTAGCATTGGTTTTCAGCTTTGCTTCATTTGCATAGAGTTTTATCTGTAGTATTTGAATTTTCAATCTTTGCACTGTGGATTATAAGATTATCAAGAAACTGGATTGGAGGTGCCATAAGTAGTAATTCTAAGCACATGCTATTTTTATTTTTATTTTTTATAAATATGGCAATCTTAAATCCCAAAACATTTTAGCATTTTGCTGATCATTATGGCTGAATTAGAATTTCCAGCACTTTTTTCTGTTTATACATTTGTGTTGATACAGATTGAAAGAGAAATGAGTTGTAAAAATTTTACATGTTTAATATGTTTAATCAATCTTAAAATTTAACAACTCAAACACTATTTTATAAACATGTTGGTTTTGAATTGGATGTTTATTCCAGGAGAAATAATAAGATATTATTTGGTGCTATTCTCCAAACTGCACTGAAAGTCCCAATTAAATTGCTGCTGCCAATATTTTCACTTGCAAATAACCAGAAGGTGACTAAAGTGGGGGACTAGCTCTTTTTAAATTTATTGTGTTAGCATAAGCTAACTATAGCACTTCTGGTACAGCCTGGGAAACTTGCAGAAGAAATATATTCCAGTGGAATATAATGGACTGGCTGGAATTAAACGATTTTTCTTTAAACGGAATTTGTTTGCTGAGCTGTCTACATCAGGTGAAATGTTAATTGTTCATAAGCTTTCCACATAACCCCACATCAAAGGATTTAAACTATTCATTAGACAAAGGCATATAGGCGGAAAGAAAGTAAAAGTTTTAAGGTCACGTTTTTACCCAATAGCGTTGCCCCTTTGTGTTTCTCAGTCGTTCTCTGCACCACATTTGTAGTCTAACAGCATTTTCTCTTGTCTGTGCAATTTTCCCTGCAACAAAAAAAAAAGAGGAACATGCAGGCTTTGGAAATTATGACGCAACATCTTTCCTTTTTATCTCTCTCTTTCTTACTATTACTTCCACAGGAATTATAACTGCGCTCTTGGCTGCGCCTGGAATCATTTCACAATCTTTATTTCACAATTCCACCCAGCACCTTGAACTTTCTCCGCACTGACACGTGCATCAACGCAGAGTCATGGCAGCTGCAAAGCCCAAAGGACAGAACTCTCTAGCCCTTCACAAAGTGATCATGGTGGGCAGTGGAGGAGTGGGGAAGTCAGCCCTTACTCTCCAGTTCATGTATGACGAGGTCAGAGAACAGGATGGCACCCGTCATGCAAAATATTTAATGAGTGATCTTTTAAACCTAATTGGTAATGCTTTTATTTTTTTCTTAGTTTGTTGAAGACTACGAGCCCACCAAAGCAGACAGCTACAGGAAGAAAGTGGTGCTGGATGGGGAGGAGGTGCAGATTGACATCCTCGATACAGCTGGCCAAGAGGACTACGCAGCCATACGGGATAACTACTTCCGCAGCGGCGAGGGTTTCCTCTGCGTATTTTCCATCACAGAACTGGAGTCTTTTGCAGCAACAGTAGACTTCAGGTCTCAAAGCACATATTCTTTACATGAAACAATCCCAAACAATCACCAAGATAATTCGTACTCTTCTGAATGTTTTTTTTTTTTTTTTTTTTTTTTACATGATCCCACGTGGCGTTTTACTGCAGTTTGACTTTATGAATTTAAAAGCAAGAAATGTTTTGCTTTTGTGCTTTATGGCTGTTTTGCAGAGAGCAGATTCTGCGAGTGAAGGAGGACGAAAACGTGCCGTTCCTTTTGGTTGGTAATAAGTCAGACTTGGACGACCGACGTCAGGTGAGCGCAGACGAAGCGAAGGCACGCGCAGAGCAGTGGGGGGTGTGCTACGTGGAGACTTCTGCCAAAACCCGTGCCAACGTAGACAAGGTGGGTTGAACACCTCCCTAACAATGGATAGTTTCCCAGATAATGTTTAGTGCCACCTACCGGATATGGTGCACAGTATAGTATATACTGTAGTTTGTGAGATTTTCCGGGGGCAACCGATGGTGAAAACAATGATAGACAGGTTTTTAAACTTTAAAGATTGGACGGTTGTGCAGCTTAAAGTGTTTAGTTTGGTTTGTGATGTACCAACTAACCTAATCAGAAAAAGGACAGACTTATTCAGAACTGTTGCGATGCTCAAATGTTGAGATTAGTTCCTAAAATAGCAATCTGTAGGCGCCAAATAGATGTGAGATTTGTTTTGTTGTGCAATAACTTCACTATAAGTTTAATGTATTAATTACTATAGTATCTTTCATTTATTGCTAGAGAAAATATTGGTATACAGTGATCATATTAACAGCATTATGACTAGTGGGGCTTGGTAATAAACATGTAGGCTACATATAATCCTGAGGCAGGATTACCTATGATTCATTAAATGTTGAATAATGTTGCTAATGTAAGTGTTTTTGTTTAATGATGTTTAATGCCCTTATTATTGGGTTCTGTAAATTTCTGCATGGTGTATGTTACTGTTAATAAATAAACTATACAATTATATAGATGTGTTCAAGTTTTAAGATAGTCCATACCGTATTGTTTGTAATAAGTGGCCAAAAGTTATCTGCAAGTGGCAAATATGATACACAGCCAAGATCCCTATAAGCCACCATCATATTTAGCACTAGATCTATACTAGACCACAGTGCAACAATTTGCATTTTTAATTGTTCATATATCTGCAATCATTGTTACACATAAACACAGCACTGCAGCGCTATCTCCACAACTCATTTTCATGCTTGTTGAGGTCACACACCAGCACTGGATGCCACTAAACTTGACCAAGATGCATTGCGCTAAGCAAAGAGGGCGGTGTCTGCAAATGGTCCATTGGCAATACAAGGGCACTATGCTAACATGAAGCAAATGCAAACCGAACTCTTGCTTTTTTTGTGTGTGTTCCAGGTGTTTTTTGACCTCATGAGAGAGATCCGGGCACGAAAAATGGAAGACAGCAAAGAGAAGAACGGCAAGAAGAAAAGTAAAAGTTTGGCAAAGAGAATTAGAGAGAGGTGCTGTATTTTATAGTGGTAAAGTAGAGCAGGTCCACTGCTTTATGTACATATACATTTCTCAGACTTTTTGCAATTGTTTTTTTTTGTGCCCAGACCTGACCATGACTTTTTGTTCCTGGCTAGCAGAGCATCTGTGTCAGGAAGTAGTAAAGGTGGCACTTCATACACCATTTATAGCTCTAACTTTTTATGTGCTGACACTCCCAAATAATTTATGATTCATGTGCTCATGTCTTTTCTTACTCCTGACTACATTATAGAGTTTATTAGATGAATGGTGTTTTTAATTTAGGCCTAAGCTTGCCAAGAAGCTAAGCCCTAAAAATATTTCATTGTAAAAATTAGGTGTTTAAAATATGTTCAGACAGCTGTGAGGTGGAAGTTCGAGCGAAAAGAATATAAAAGTTTTAAAAGGAGAAAAATGTAACTGGAGCTTCATATTGGAAAAACCACAATATATGGAATGAAATTTGTTAAAACTCAACAGTTTAGTGTGAATCCTCAGTTCATCAGGGGCCAAAGAGTAAATGTAAACTGCACTGATGAGCCTGAGGAGGATTTGAACTAAAATACGCTTTTTTTTTTATCCTGAAACTTGTGCCCAAATTTAATGCAGTTTCCTAATAGTTTTACACCTTATGTTTATGTATAAGCATTATTTTTGTCTGTGTAGTCAGTTCTTTCCCTCTGTTCCAAATCAAAATGTGTAAAAAAATATAGTAAGTGCACTAATGTCTCCCCCTTAGTCACTTTGTCCATTGAAAATGCACAAACTACATTAATCGTTACCCTTAAACCTGAGAAAGATTTAGCAACACTTGAACTTTGTTTCAGTTTTAACTTTTATTTTATTTTACCCTACTTGGCTAATGACTCCCATTGCCTTTTCTGTGTCTGAGGAATCCCTGGTGCTCTAATTTAAAAAAAGGAAAAAAAAAAGGTGATTCCATAAACACTACATCTTTACAGGCCGCTCTGACACTGACAACACAATTTGCTTCCAGATGTGTAAAGATTTTCTTTTTGTTGATTTCGATTTTTTTACCTGGCTCAGACTTTTAATCAACTTTGTATTCCCATCCTTTATGTTTGTGTTTTAATGAGTCGTACTCTGTTGGAGCTATCTGAAAATGTTCCTGTCAGTCACCAAAGAAAACTCTTCGCTAGTACAAATAAGTGCCCAGTTATCGATTCTGGTGAATGAAAACTTGTTATTATGAGGATGAAAACATCAAGAACTACATTGTGTTAAAAAAAAAGAAGCTCAACAAGGTTAAGTAAATCAATTTAAATCTAGATCACATAAAAAAAAGAAAAACAAACTAGAAAAAACACAAGGTTACGAGGGCTTTAGGAATTCCTGTGCAGTGCGTCACTGTTGCCTCACCGTCCATTGCAAAAGTGGATAATCCTCCTTCTTTACTCATCCTGTAATCTTGGACTACCGGAGCTGTACAGAGTTTACTTTGATTATTCTTTTTGCCACAGTTTGTGCCAGGTTGTGTTTAAATGCGATAACATTTCAAGAACAGAGTGTGTTTATGCTTGTTACTTATTTTTTATTTGTTTGTTTGTTTCCTTGCATTTGTAGTTGACCGACTTTTAAAGCATACAGCATAAAAAAATAGAAAATAAAAGAAATATTGCTGACAGAAGAAAACACTAAAAATTTCTGAAAATATTCCAATGTAACTTCAAGTGAAAGAAAAACACACAAATGTTGCCATGTCGTCATTTATTGAACAAAAACTAAATCGACCTCATGACTCAGTAGCTTTAAGAATCACCTTTAGCGACAATACCTTCTAGTAGTTTTCTGTATGACTTACTAGGGTCTTTGACAAGACATCTTAGTTCGGGACTTAAGGCCTCCACTCTGTCCGAAACCGAACAGTCGACTCGCGGTCACAAGGTTATTTGACGTTGGTTTTGGCACACACGTTTCATAGCTCCTGTGACACACCGAGGCAGCGAGGGGGTTGAAGCCTTTGTGCCATAAAACAAGCTAGCAATAGAGCCAAAACAATCAACGTGAAATAATGAAAATCACTAAACTGAGTTACTCTATCATGTTTTATAAATGATACTCGGGAGATGTCTGTCGCACATTTAATGCTTTGCGCTTGATGTTAACCCAGCTGAGTTCTGATCCATTTCTCTTTTAGTTCTGCTACGTTCGCTTTATTTATGAAAGCTCACATCTGTGAGGGACGTAGCCGGCTACATTTGTGATTTATGAATGGCTAGACAAAGCAAAAAGATAGATGGCTTTTAATTGCCATTTCCTAAAATTGTTTTGTAAAAGACCCTAAAGACTGCTTAGTGCCCAGATATTGTGGCTGCAAAACAAGCCCAAATCATCAGCCCTCTGCCACCTTTCCTGACAGTTCTTATGAGGAGTTTGTGCTAATATGCAACAAGAGTCTTAGTTTTTCACACACAAATCGATTTTGCTGACGTTTTTGTTTAATATAAAATGACTTGCTGGAATCTGTGTGTTTTTTAATACGTGAAGTTAGATTTTAATTATTTTAAACCTGTAAAGACCAGATAATTTATATTATGTACTGCTATGTAGTTGAAAGAATTGAAAGGGGGGGCATTTTGTCTTAAATCCAACATTCACCCAGAGGGTTTTTTTTCCCCCCAAGTTCCAATCTGATTGGAATCATGAAGAGGAAATGTGTGGAGTCTATGCAAATGGAGTGTCTTGGATGCAAAGAAGAAATGTGAAACTTAGAAACATTTCGAAACACTGTTTGTGTGTTTAAACTACCTTTTTCAAAGGCATAGTGTAGTAGAGGTGTTTCAACTTGAATGCGCTGAAGAAATCAAACATCAAGTTATCTTCATTAAACTGAAAACACTGTTGTTTTGGTTTCCTCAGTTGACAGTTCGGTGTCTTAAATGAAGCTTTGGTATTGTTTTTCTTAAAAAGCACACATAGGAAGGAGTCTAATTTGGAAATAAAGGAGGTCAAACCCAACATTAACGTACATGTAAAGCTGTTTTAGGTGTTCAAAGGGCTAACCTCTAGTGGATCACACTGACTAAACCCTTCCTAAATGATAGAATGATAGGCACAGAAACTGACTCACAATGTAATGATTATGGCAGACCTTATAGAGTTTATTTACATGTGTCATCACAGTAGTTAGTTACTGACCATCATCATGCTTGCTTACTGTAGCATCTTAACATTTTTTTTCCTCAGAGGAAAACATTACAAAATAATTTTACTGTTCTACTTTGTTTTTTATGTACAGTATAACCTGTGACGATGGCCCGGATCTTTTCAATAAGATGCTAAAACTGATGTTTGTGTGAAAGCTATTAGCGGACTGTCCTACTGAGTTAACAAATAATTTGTTTTTGCTTTTTATATTAATACCCTTGGAACACAACTAGATATATGTCTGTGTTTGGATGGTTGTATGTATGCCATGACTAAAATGTTTCCTTCATGTTTTCTTATTTTGAGCATAACCACTAATGTAGCCTGTTTGTGAATGCGAGAGGTGAAGCTTACATTTCAGATCTTTTTTTTGTGTGAGTTGTTTGAAAATGGCAAATAAAGTGGATATTACTAATAACATGTTAAACTGTGTTTCTGTCATTTTTGGAAGAAAGTCTACTTACTTAGCAGGCAGATTGACCTTCAAAAGGGAGTGGCTTTCTTTTTTTTAATGCTGAATTTTTACAATTTTCAAATTTTAAAGTTTGATTATAATAGATAAAGTTGTCTGCATTTGTAAGATAAAACTTTGGAAATCTTTGAAAAGATGAGTAATATCTGGAAAGTAAGTTAGTGGTTACTTGATTTAATTGTACATACATTCGCTCAAGTTAATAGATTTTTAGAATGGGTTTAGTATATTTGTGAAATGGTGTGACATGTTTGATTTTGTTCAAATTATATAATAAATATGCACAGGCTCGAGGACAATCAAGATGTCGTAAATAAGTGATGCACGCAAGATCTAGAGTGTATCTATAACTATAAATTGTAGCTCTTTGTGTCTCCTAATCTTATCTGTCCTGCTTCTTGTTCTATTTTGAAGGTGAGGGTTTCCCTTCGTGGTGACGTAGCCTCTGATCTGGATTACGCAGACGACTGCCATTGGCTCTCGTCGACGCACGAGGCCTGTAGTTTGAAAGCTGCACGGGGCCTTGGCGATCCGTACTGATAGCCTCGTTACGAACAAAGTTATAATATTTTTAATGTAGTCAGTGCGTTTTTAAGTCATTGTACGCGGCGAGACAACATCTGCTTTTGTGGGACGGTTGTCAACAAACGGAGCACCTGTCCGGCGGGATACGTTTCTAGAGGAGCGGGTTCGAATGGCATTGTTTTTGTGACTGAGTTGCCTAGAACTCCACCGCAAGGAGAAAAGAAAGCTAGCCCGGCTAAGTTCCTAGCGGGTAGCTAGCGGCGAACTTGCGTGCTATTCACTTCCTTGTTGCACTCAGGTTTGTGATGGAAGAGGAGAAGTTTGAGTGGAAGAGAGTTTTCTGTTTTTCTACATTTTAACACTATCTGGTGAATTAACTCAAATACTTCTGTGGATCGTCATATTTTATGAATAATCGAGTTTTTAAATTTCGGAGCTGCTCTGGCCTCATGAAATGGAATGCGCTTCTATGGAGAGTTAGCTAGCTGCGCCGAAT
>JARVJO010000165.1:7947258-7978603 GCA_031762555.1 Cynodonichthys magdalenae | reverse complement strand
AGGCCGTTTCCATTCAGCTTTTCTGATGCGAAATTTCAAAATGCGAATTAAGAAACGTTGATGGAAACGCGGCTATAAATAGCTCCTATACGAGTCACATGATCAACAACCGGATGTTTCTACTGGCGAAAAAGACGACGAAGAAAAAGACAACACAAAGTCGTAAGATAAGAGATGCGAGAATAAACATATTCACGTGTGATTTTAATAGCATTTCCTACTTAATGGAAACACCACAGTCGTGAAACTGTGTTTTTCAGCATTAACAGAATATTTAAAAGTTTTGCGCACATTTGCAATGGAAACGCAGCTACAGTTGAGTGCACTTCTACCGTTCACCTCTGTTCTAAAGTGGCACTGTGCTTGTGAGACGGCTCTCATGACTCTTAAAGAGAGGTAACTTGGAGGAAACAGGTTTCTCCAAGCAAATGGATATTGTTTGAGTGAAGACACATGAAAACAAATGCACACATGCTGCAGTCCACATTATTTTAAAAGACTACTTAAGAGGAGAGGAGAATGACTGAGCTGCTTCAGGTGTGGGGTGCTGTGTGTGCGTAGGGCAGGTCTGTTTTATTTTTTTGTTTTATTTTTGATTTAAAATAAATTTAAAATAGCAAAAGGATACATATGTACACAAACATATTACTATCCCTTCGGTAAATCTACTGCAATTAATATTATTATTAGTATAATTAATATTATTGTTATTACTACTAATATAGTACATGTGTTACAAACACACTGAATGATTCAGTAAACAAATCTTTTTTAAGAATTAGAATAAGAACTATTGTTCCCATCGTCCTGATGCATCTCAATAATTGGAGGAGAGACGAAACGTTTCATTAAAGAAGAACCCGTCCAGAGGACCTACTTATTTTTTCTTTTTGATATTGTTCCCATCACTATTGCACTACAGCTCCCGCTCCCACAGCAGAGCCTGCCGTGAACACAGGCTGGTGAGGAAC
Organism: Cynodonichthys magdalenae; assembly: GCA_031762555.1. Taxonomy (NCBI): domain Eukaryota; kingdom Metazoa; phylum Chordata; class Actinopteri; order Cyprinodontiformes; family Rivulidae; genus Cynodonichthys; species Cynodonichthys magdalenae. Next base: position 7,977,632 of record JARVJO010000165.1, on the reverse strand, counting down.
TCAGCTCAGGGAGGCTGATTGAAGATAAACTGCCATGGCACATTGAGAGCTCTCAGAAATTGGCAGTTTTCCTGTAACGTTAGATTGTTTCTCCACCATCAGCAAGGCTGCAGCCCACCGGCAATCTTGAGCATGAAAAATGGCAAGCACCGTGCAGGGGGAAAGGCATGAGCGGTGCGTACACAAGCATGACTGACTCTGGGAAGGCAAGTTCCCTGGCTCTGATTGGCTGTTTCTGATCGGGAGCGGTGTATTTCTGCAAATGACTGCAGGACCAAGAGACAGACAAGCTATATATTTTTTACGTATATCTGTCTCATGTTCTACTTTCAGAACATACTGACAGTTTTAATAATTATGTAAAACGAATACATTTTTATAAAATTTACCTACTGCAGCATTAATGTCTTCTAGCAGACCACAGATTAAAGTCTACAAGTTAGCAAACAAAAAAAAAAGAACAAAAAAAAAACAAACAAATAAAACAATCATCCAGCAACAATCATCAGAAATGCTTTGAATGCACACGGGTTGGCTCGCTGTTCCAGTTCAAGCTCTGTGGAAACACAGGTCGCTGCTCCAGTTAATAACCCACTGGAAATGCTGCAGATTTTGTCTTTTACAGTTTGGTTAATTTTTTATTTCACTTAAACATTTTAAGTTTTTGTTCCATCACATAGTGTGTGAAACTGTAAAATGAACATCTCTGAATATTGCATGTGGGGCGGGCATTGGGATGCACAAGTGTGAACGACTCAGTTAGCTGTGTCCAAATTCAGAGGCTGGGTCCTTGGTAGACAATTGAAGACCAGAAAAAAGTGGCTGTGAATTTGAACAGTCTAGCCTCCCGTCCTTACCCCAGCGTACGTCCTGTCACCTAGCAACCATGACAACACTAAACAGAAGCAAAATTAGCATTATTTATACCACAAAACAATAAAATTAACTTAAAGGCAATATTTGAAGAACTAATGGACCCGCCGTAGATGCATGTTTATTTCGCTATACCAGCTTTGATTTTTCTTTTTCTGACAAAATAATATTTAAAAACATGTCTATAGAAACGACAAAAGTATTAACAACATGAATGCTTGAAACTTAAAATTTTTATACCGCCAGATTTTTATTTAAAACGTATTCCTTTCTCTCGCTTCATCTGTCAGTACTAGCAGAAAAAATCTCCGGTCAGCCCGCAATGCATTATGTGATATGGTGGGCTGAGAAAGATCCATCGGACCAGTCCTTCAATTCGGGGCAAAGGAAGGATGCATTTGTCGGCCGCATCGGAGGAGTCTTCATATTTGGATAGCCTCCTTTGCGATGTTGTGACGTAAGCGGTCGATGAATTCGGCCATTGTAGGACTAGGCCTCTGGATTTGGACACAGCCATTGACTCAAATTAACTGGGTTTTTTAGTGATTGATTCAGAGTAAAATGAACGGAATGAACTGAGCTTTATTGTTGGTGGTAGCATCAACAATAAAATACAACAGTTTTTCCAGATTTGACCTTTTTGGGGTTCCTAAAATGCTGTTTTCACATGAACACAAACTGATTAATAAAAAGCTTAGTTTATTCACAAAAGACAATTTCCATGGGGACTCTAACTCTAATCCTTGTTCAACAAGCTATCTAGAACAGGTAAGATGTTAACTGTTCATAACCTTTTTTCACAACTTCATTAGATCTGATCGTTTGCTTTAACCTTTTCTATATCTTGCAGTAACTTATTCAACATTGTACCACTGGAAGAAGACTGCTCTTGAAAACAGGTGAGGTGGCTGAACAGTCATCTTTATGGCCCCTGGTCAAACCTTGTTTTATGTTTGTTTGTGCATTTACACAGAGTTGGAGAAACAGAAGAAATGCATTTCGGTTTTTCTTGCTGAAGTATTTTCTCCCGGCGGCTGTGTTCAGTTTTTGCCTTTCATTTTTAATTAAAACCTAAAATCTTGAAAGTTGTGGCAAGAAAACTTTTCTTTGTGCAGTCTTCCACATACATGCGCAGCCAAGTTATCGTGGTAATTACTGTAGGATGCGTGTTACTAAACGTGACTACTTCGCAGGGAGTTAATCACCTCTAATGAGCAGTCTTTTCTAAAAAACAAGAAACTGTGTAATGGACAGAGATTTTGGATTTACTTAATATTCTCTCAGTGAAGAGGTTTCAGAGTCAATCAATCATGTTGGAGTGGTAAAGGGCAGCCTTCCCTTCCTGGTGCTGTGCATCAGATCTGTGCAGTCCTCAGGAAGGTGACACTTCTGACCTTTTATTGTTCTGTTGCCACACACGGCAGCTGAGATAACCACTGGTTATTCAGACTATCACATTAACCAAAGGTCATGATCTTTATAAACCTTCCCGAAGAGGAGGATCTGCTAAAACGAAATAAAGTGCCAGAAATTACACACAGATTGTGCACTTCTTATTGTACAAACATGTTCATTAATGGCTTTTCTATTTACCCATGAGACATGGCCCAAACCTCTACATGACATCTCCATTAACTCCAGCCAGAAACACAAAAAAAGCCTCTCCAATTATTTACAGCTGATGTGACCCATAAATGTCACACTCCACCTGGCTCTTTGCCTCACCTTTGACGTGTAAGGGCAGACTTCAGAGAGCCACAATAAAACTGAACGTGGCTCTGCAGCAGTCATTTAGAATGCCTCACTCCTTTTAAAGGGGACCTACTATGCAAAATTCACTTTTTTACATGTTTTTATGCTTCAATTTAGGTCTGTATTGCTTCCAGAAACAGTCCAAGCACCAAAAAATACCCCCAGTTGTTTTTTGACAATATATAAATGTTTTTTTTAGTGTCGGCATACATGTGTTTTCAAAAACCTGGGGATTGTGACGTCACAATCCCGGTGACCTAGCAACCCCAAGGCGAGCCCAGCCCCTCACCTGGTAACCCAAGCTGAGACTTCGCCCACTTCTTCACAGGACAGCCACGTTAGTTCTGCTGTTTTTACAACAGTCGTGGATAACAGAGATGCGTGGCTTAATTTTATTTTATTTTTAATTTTGATGGTAATGTTCTAGCAATATTGACAAAGAAAGTTATAGTTTGTGTAAATAATTTCACAATGGACTGCTTTGGAATCTACTACCAGCCCACAGCAGGATTTACCCAAGCTTTCAGCTGTAGGAAACTGTTCTGTCCCTATTGTTCCTCACAAATCTGCAGATGATGGTGGTAAGTGATGTGTTGTGTTGCTGTTCGGTATGAACATGATTAGTCAATTAGCACAAATTATTGTTGAACGCGCTACCAGATCGAATACCGAGGAGGCGAGCAGCTTCGCCTTTCCCCCTCCGCCTGGGGAAACGGCGACAACGGTCTGTGCTCCCCACCTTCCCCCCTGTGCTGATTTTGCTGTGGTCTGTGCTGCTGGAGCACAAACCACCTTCCGCCTTCCACCATTGCAGCCAGGGAAAGCAGTGACAGGCGCGCGTTTGCCTCTCCAGGCACAAGTCCATCACTCCCCCCTGGGGTAGCCGCCCAGCGTGGGGTGTGTCATCGTCAACCAATCCAGCTGTGTGCAGTGCGGCCACCCCCAGGGCTTGGTAGGGACAGACTGGAGCATCTGACCGAAGTCAGCCGCCTTTGTGCCGGGGAGGCAAACGTGAGTACTTTGCCGATTCCTGGAGCCGACAAAGTAGCAGACCACCATGAGGCGGTCAAGGTCCGCGACTAGCAGCATGGAGACTCCTGTGCCACAGCGCTGGTGACACGGAAGCCTTCAGGCTGCGAGTCGCAGATCTTGACCGCCCCTCAGTTTGTTTTTGCCGCCTCCAGGAATCGGTGAAGGACCGGCACCAAGGCTTTGGTCAGGCCAAACTTCGGGCAGCCTGTCTACTACTGTCGTAACATTGTGCATGTGCTTCCTAGTCATCTTTTATTTTTATGTTTCTGAAGTTCTAGCATAAACGCCATGTTGGTAGGGGTGGGGCTAATGTAAGCAAAAGGTTGCCAGGAGGGGGGTGCCAACAGCCCCCTATCTGCATAACAGCAAATTCTGAAAAGAGCTCATAACAGGCAGAACTGAAAAAGTGAAATCTCTCTATCTGAGATTCATTTTGTGGATTAAATCAAACGAACATGTTTTGTATAGCCCACAGATGTATCCTAACTTGTTCTAGAACCCCCATAATAGGTACTCTTTAAAGGTGAATTTCACACAAAAAAGTACCGTTTCACTGCGTGAAACCTAAACAGACCTCATAGAGGCCAAAAATTGAGTTTAGTTGAAAGGAATGATTCACTTTCTAATTCTGTTTACAGGAGGTCAAAAGAAAATGATTTATGTATTTACAAAAATAAAGTGCTGGCGTGGCAGCAATACTCAGAGTATCAAAGAGAAATCTGAGAAACATGGAAGCCAAACCAGACTGACTTATAGGAAAGTACAGTGAACTGATGAGAAACATAAGACAGGAGACAGAATATAAAGGAAAATTAATGAGATGGAAATGAGAAACACCTGGGGAGAGACATGAGGAACGGGTGAGCTTGGGCGAGACCAGAGCAGAGACAGGAGAAACAAAGCAAAATCAACTTTTTCAACGGTGTCGGTAGGCTGCAGGCCTGAATTGGGACGCAGCCTATTTCTGATAAGGCTGATGAGCTAATGTCTAGTCTGAGCAGAGCCAAGACAATTTCATAGATGTTCATACACACAATTTTACAAACGTGTTTAAGTTCAGTCTTTTTCTTCAGTTTTGTTTTCAGAATATTTTTGAAATATCTGTATTTCTGTATACTTACAGTCATCTCTTAGTTTTTCAGCATTTAGTGTTATTTTGGTTGTAATTTCAGATTCAGCCTTTAGATCTCCTTCTTGCCTACAGTATCCTTCTGTTTCAGCTTCTGACACACCTGCCCCTCATCTGGTAATTAGCTCACGTGGTCTTTATCTTCATCTGGTGCATGCTGGTTCCCAGTTGTCTCTTGCACTCTAAAAATGAAATGTTGGACTTACTTAACCCTGTTATATCAGCTGGTTACACTTAACTGAGTTGAGTAAATTCAAAGCAATATACCAGTTTTTAACCAAAGAACATGAGTATGTTGCTTTGAATTTACTTAACTCAGTTAAGTGGAACCAGTTGATATAACATAATTAAGTACATCCAACATTTAATTTTTAGAGTATGTAGCACACCCAGTTAGTGATGAGAAGTCTGTTTTTTTTCAGAGCCGGCTCTTGTGGCACAGCTTCCCAAACAGTTCTGTGTTTATTTAACTTTGCAAATATGAACAAAATTGCAACACAAAGATTCATATTTGTCAAGTTAAGCTAAAATATGAGGCCATAGATGTTAATAAATTAGGAGCTGTTTGAGAGCTGAAATTCACATCATTACTTCCGGTGCAGACTGACATATAAATATTATGATATTTCTGTTTTAAGCTGGCAGCAATCTACTTTGGCCCTGTTCATCAATTGGTTAGGACAAAATAATTTATTCAGACTTAAGTCATTTAAAGAGCAATCTACAACAGGTAATGTAATAGTTGTTTACACCCTTGCCTCAGAACCTCACTTTAAAGCAAGAAATCTGAAAACTAAAATAGCGCTGCCCTATATGTATCATTTAAATTTGTTATACAAAGGATTCTGGGACCCACTTCCTGCAGGTTATAGCTGTCCAATTCATGGCAAACAAACAATCTCCAGATCCATTAGCATAAATAGTGTGAGCAAACACAAGTGCTCCTCTGTAAATGCAAAGAGAAATATGAAATCATGTGTGAAATGCGAGTTGCAATCCAAAGAATTATTGTGGCTTCAATTGAAATGTCATGGGGCACAAGGGAGACAACTTCTTTATATGTGCGTAAGGGCACATGAGCCATCTTAGTTATGATTCAGTGCTTACTCTGTGGATTCACCCTCGCTCCAATGTTTTATTGTCTTGGCTCAGCATCTGTTTTTTTAGTGCTGTAAACCCTTTACAGTACACTGGAAGATGTGGTTTGTAGAGTTGCAGGTAATGTCTTGTTCTGTAACTTGTTTTTCCACTGGCTACCAAAAAGAATTCACTGGTCCCATGTTGAGTTTGAAGCATTATATCAATGTGACTGTGCCCTTCTTTTGGAGAGAAAAAAATTGTCAGAAACAAAAAAAACACCACACATGGATGCCCCACAGGCTCTAACAATAATCAGAATGCAAAGATAAACTCTGCTTCTTTGAGGTAAAATGACATGTTTTAATTATTTGATTGAAAATTTTTACACGACTTTGCCAGTTATTAGGGGTTGTTGAACCTCAGTGGTCAGTATCATTGTAATCCTGAACCTGCAGGTGTACTTAAAGTTTTCCTTGGGCAATGACAGCTTTCAAAAACTTAGGATTTGAGCTGTTAATCAGTTCCTGTGCTTGTCTATTGTCTGATCAGCTCCCTTCAGTGGATTGAGTGTTGATGTATAATCCAGGCCCAGACAATTGTTGAAATATCTTCAACAGGCCCTGATCCTTTGAAGTGGGCCTCTATGAGTTAAGAATTTTATCAGTTATGTCACAATGGGAATGGTTTACATTGGGAAACATTTGTGTAGCATAAATAAATTCAGAAATGCCATAAAAGCCAGTCATCAGCTGGATGAAGATGAAGACGTGACAGACCGAGTGGAAGACAGTTGTCTTTGCAGTTAGCTTCCACTGATTTTTACTTGTTTAGATGTTCAGCATTAGCTTCGTCAGTCTTAGTTTTTTCTACAACAGGAGTGTTTCATTAAAGTTTAAACTATTCATAACAAGCCAGTTGTCGCCACTGCCTTTTGATACTTTACAATAAAAAATTTACATAGAATTTCAGTCACCAAAATGTAACACAAACATCTTAGTTGCATTGCATACCTTAAGATGTGTTTTAACAAAAACACTTTATGCCTTAACCACTTCAAAATTGTGAAGTGTGAAGTGTTAATGCCTCAGTTTTTGTTTTGGAGTGTAGTGAAGACATTTTCTATGGTGCTCCATCAACTTAAATTTTGAGGTTATATGTTAGAATAAAAAAAGAAACACCCGATGATGTGTTGCCATAATTATAACTCTCATTTTACTTTCCCATTATGTTAAATTATCACAGTCAAAACTTCAGGCTCACAGAGCAGGGAAAATGTCTCCAAGCTAAACCTTAACAGTTTCTCTTAATTGTTATAACACCTTAACTTACAAAATAACAGTGATAGTGGTGATTATAAGTTGTTTTTGCAGGTTGTGTTATGCTCTTCTCATAATGAGTACTTGACCATGACATAAAATTAACACCCACCTTTCAGGGTCACTTTCCCATGATTTCCCCACGGAGCTGGGATTCATCTCTTCCACCTGAGGATAAGTCTTATAGACAGAACATGCGATCAAATTATAAAATGTTTAAACACTTGAGCAATGCGTCATTCAGCAATTATAAGACTTATAAGTTTAGGTTTCCGGTAAATGTCTGTTCTTTAAAGACAGAGGCCTGGTAAAGCAAAATAATGAGGAAAAAGGCCTTCATTACATTGTCCTTGGTTTTTAATCATATCCTTGGAGTCACAAGGGATTATGTATCAGATGGCATCCTTTAACAAAAGTACCTTCTCCTCTCAGACCTGATTTGACTTGTCAGCTCCATGATTAAATACACCCAGCATATTGTCAGTTTATTTGAATTTCTTGGGAGGGTTAGCTTTGTTTTGACTGATGAATGTTCTCTTTTGAATCCCAAATATCCTCCCCGGTGTGTTAAACTGTCGTATGATGTTGATACCAGTGAGACAAGAGGGTAAAAATGTCTGGACTTATTAAAGCAGGTGTTTTTCAGTGAAACGTCAGTGTCTGTATTTGCATCTCCTGCTGTGACCTCTGTTTGCTTCAAGACTGATGAAAATCAAAGCTTGACAATAACACTCGGTTAACCGCTGCCATCTTGAAACAACTTCAGATAAAAAAAAATAAAGGGTTTCGTGCAAATGCTGTTTTATAAACATTTACACCACTGCATCATGTGGTGATTTCAATGATGTGCAGAAGGTGCTATAGCTAGTGGAGCTAGCTGAACATACAAAGAACCTTAGAATTTGATGTAAATAACAATGTAATCCAAAATAAACTGTTATAAAACTTTAAGACGGAAATTACAAAAAAAGTGATTTTTTTTAGAATTGAACACTGACCTTGAATACTGAAAATAGCTATCAATGTTTTTGGGCACTTTTACTTTTTCACTTTTTTAAAAAACTTTTTTAATTGAGAAGTTGTGGTTGCAAATTTATGTGAATTACTGTACTGAAAATATCTAAAACAGTGTTTCTCATGGTGTTTGAGGGCAACTTTCTTGTATGCTTTTGTTGTTTCCTTGCTTTTCAGCAGGTCCTCAAGTCCTGCAGAAGCCTGTTAATCACTCTTTTATTCAAATTAGGTGTGTCAAAGCAGGGAAACATCAAAATCATGCAGTATAATGGACCTGAAGGTTCAGGACTAATGATCACTGATCTAAATATATATAATATGAAAAATGCTGAATAACATTATGTAATAAGTATAATTTAAAGAAAACAACTGATGAGTTAAACATCATTATTGCTTGAAGGAAAGCACTAAACTATAGTTGAAAAACTGTTTTATTTTCACTTGACAGTGACAACGTTAGGGACAAATATGGACAAATAATTTACAGTTAACACATCTGCATCTGACACTAACTGTTGAGCAACCTCACAGACTTTATAAACTCAGATTAAACCAAGATTGGCAGGGAAAACAAGCATGCCTGAAGCTAAATTTTGAAACTCAGTCTCTTAACCCGACCCATTCTCACTCCCAACTCGTCACATATTGACGCTTGGTCAGGTACTGTCTGCGTCCCAGTTTTGATGTGCCAGGTAACCCACACGCGTTAGTTATTGACAAAATGAGTCGGAGGAGGAGGAGCGCGTTGTCATATTTTTGAGAACAGTGGGAAATGCACAAGAACTAAATGTTCCAGACTGTAAAATGAACGTATATTAGCGCTATACATCCTATCCCTGACCCCAGTACCTAAAATTAACCATTAACCCTGATCCCTCATGTTAACCATTTTTAAAAGTTTAGAGAATGTGCGACAACTAGCCATCCCAGACCCTAAATTTAACTCGTATTAGCCCTATACAGCCTTTCCCTTTTCCATTAATCCTGATTTGTAATATTAACCACGGACCCTAACCCAAAGACCCTTATGTGGCGCAAACCCAGAAAAGCCGCGGGAGTCATATTGACGCTTGGTCAGGTACCATCTGCGTCCCAGTTTTGACGCGTCGGGTAACCCCCTCGCAGCAGTTATTAAGAGTCGGGAGTGAGAATGTGTTACTTAACCAGCTGAGATAAAAGAATCAGAGGGGTTGACCAGGCCTGATCATATGCACTGACTGAGCAACGTGATGACTATAGCTTGATTTATGAACAATATAATAATATTTTAGGAGTCAAATGACAAAAGCTCATAGACTGAATCTGACCCTCAGGCCATGAGTTGAAGAGCACTAGATTAATGATAGTAGGAGTAAATTTCACATCTGTGCAAACAAGAGAACATGGGAAGTTATCTAAATAAAGAAGGCTTCACTAAGCTTAAGATTTAAAAATGTTTTTACATTCACATTTGTTGAAAATAAGCACCCTTTCAGTCAACAAAAGTACTTCCACAGAGCCCAACCTATCGGCTGTTGCTATCCAACATGTAAACCAACATCTCAGAGAAGCATTTTACACAAATGGTGGCATTCAATATACACCCTTCACATTGGCAGGCTCACTAAAAGCAGACAAATCCAACTCCTATGGCCCTGCTTGTGAGTCATTCGTGACCCTTTGTGGGTTTCTGCTGGAAAAGCACTTTGCGTTGAGAGCTGAGATGAGGACAAACTGTATATTTAGTGTTGGGCCCACTCGCTCGCAGTGTGATTAATGAGCAGGCAGACAGACAACCAGGGTGCATTCTAATCAAGCGCAAGGACAAAGAGTGATAGAGTGAGACAGGGTGTGAAGAAATGCCTGCTTACTAATGGCTTCGACAGCCTGAAACCTACACAACGCTCAACCGAAGCCGTTAAAGGATACATCCTGCTGATCAAAAACTACAGCAAAAGAATCTTCCCCCAAATTAATTTCGTATCCAGTTAATTGGAGGAAAAATAACTTCTTTTCATATTGTTTATCTCATAAAACAACCAGGAACAGCGGTAAAAAGTTCTCCATTCCAGCTCCTGCTCTAATGAAAAATTGAGCGACAGTGTGTGAGATATATTATTGAGAACTCACCGTGGATTTAGATGACGTATCTGCTGTCACCTCATGAATACGCTTTGACCTTTCCTTTCTTTCTCAAAAGAAAATGCGGCCAAGCTGGGGCCGAAAGACAGATAAGCTGGGCGGTGAAATCCGTCACCAGGAAAGAAATAATGCAAGTAGATTCACTGTTGTTTGTTGTTGCTGTACACCAAAAATACTTCTAATGTGCGAGTGTGATGCTGCCACACAAAATGTCCAGACGTTAAACCAAAAAAGAAAAAAGAGGGGGAAAAACAGAATATAGTATGGAAGGAAACATTAATAAATGATTGAAAACAGAGAAGATGGAAAACAAATAGAAGCTGTGGAAAGATCAACTATCTTTTTTTTCGTTTGGACTCTTTTGTTTGAGCTGTTAACCAATTGATCAGGCCAGAATGTGGATTGATTACACTGTCACCACCGCTGTCTTGCCTTTTGAATGAATTTAATATTTGATTTAGATTGTTACTGATGCTGCTGGGTCTTTGCAATGCTATTTTGCTCCACTGTCACTTTCAATTTGTCTTAAACTGTTTTGCTATCAATAACTGAATGAAATAATAAAGAGCAAGTTTTTTTTTATATCAAGTTAGTGCGCACAGTTATTTTATAGTATTAATGTTTTTATCTTTGTTCACAAGGTAATTTTTGTTTTCTACTAGCAAGCTGCTAAATTGTGTTTAAAAGCACAAAAAGTCAGGAACTTAGAGCATGGTGTGCACAGAAGTGTGGATTCAGGCTTTTCTTTCTGCATTTTCTTTAACCCTGTTTGACATTTAAAACATCTGTTTGGCAGCCGTACTATGCAAACACCAGAATGGCTTTGTTTAGGAAAGACTGGCTAAGATCCAAAGTGTTCGGTAAATTGGATTTGCTTTTTCTTTCATATCAAATATGATGTTCAGGTCCTGACACAGGTCTTTTGCTCTCTGACTAAAGTAAATGCACCTAGAAAAGCTAAAAGCATTTCTTCATCCTGTCTTTTTTACAATGAAGTACATTAGCTGGATTCTAACTGGATCAGCGGTCAAATCCTGATCTTCGAGGGCCTCTTTTCTTCATGTTTTAAAGATTTTTTTCTGCTCCAGCACACCTGATTTGAATAGATGGGTGATTAACAGACTTCTGCAGAACTTGGAGAGGTGAATCAATCACTGAATCCAGGTGTGTTGGAGCAGGGAAACAGACAAAACTGTAGGGTTTTGTGTTTCTGTTTCGTTCTATTTCTTTGTTCCCCATCTTCCTATTGTGTCTTTATTTCTTATGTCTATAGTGCTTCTTTAGTTCCTAGTGTGTACCTGCTTCTGCCTGTTTTCCCCAGCTCCTCTCACACCTGATCCTCATTGTCTTCCCCAGGTGTGTCTCATTACCCCTCGCAAGTTTCTCTTTATATTCTGTCTTGTGTTCCCTGTTGGTCCATTGTGCTTCTCTTAGCCGGTCTTGTTTGTCTCCCTGAAATTTCTCTAAAATGTTTTTCCTTGTAAGTACTTTTTCAGATGTTTTCCTTTGTAAATAAATCAGTTTTCTCTTTTCATTGAGTTTCTCTGAGCTTTTGTGCCTGCTATCTGGGTTCTCTGTGTACACAAACATGACAGAAAACATGCCGGATAGTGGCCCTCGAGGACCAGGATTGGACACTCCTGGTCTAGACTGTGACAAGACACAAGATAAATTGGTCCAGTCAAATTGTATCAGCCATTATCAGGCAGAATACCTTCATGTGTGTCAGCACCTCCTTTAAAAATGGAACTGCAGCAATACAAATAATTTTCTATTTGAGATCCTAGCTTCTCAGTACTTGATATTTATCTTGTTTGGCCTGTTTTAGCTTTCATTTGCTACATTTTACGGTAATTCTTGGGTTATTACTACCATTCCAGTTTTGTTGGACTCTCCAGAATAATAATGATCTGTTCTGGAGTGATCAGAGCTGTTTTGACAATATATGATACAAAATGATCCAAAACAATAGAAAAATAAGGTACAATATGGTGTAGTATAACAGTACAATGCAATACAATATGATACAATACAACAAAATATGATTTGATAAGTAACACTAAAGTGTGATTCGATAGGAGAAGTTATGATTGATAAAATACAATTAAATAAACTTTGCTTTTTCTTTTGCAATATTTTTTAAGCGGACATATGCAAAATCCACAGTTTTAGCCATTAAATAAAACTTTTTGAGTGCAGAAAAGTTGAATTAATTCTTTCCTGATGCTGCGTAGACATATTCTTTATTGGTCATAATCAGTTTTCTCTATTTTTCATTATGCTTCTTGCTGAAATATTACAGTATTTATGAGGAACAGACAAGGTCTGACTTTCCAACTACAATTTTGGTTATCTTCATTCTTTTCTGGCTCTGGGTCGGACTCTGGCTCCAACATGTAAGGCTGGATGGACAAGTATTCTGTTGTTGACATCTTTTAATTGTGAATAAAAAGTTTATGTGCCACTATATTTTTCGGAAACCCCTCTACCAAGCTAAAATGAACCGGTCTGGAAGCTGCAGATGTGTTCATTTTGGATTTAAAAAGACAGCCGCAAAACGAGTTGATCTCAGACACACCTCAGAAAAGGGGTGAAGAGGGGCTTGTGGAGTTACAATAAGGAGGAATTCAGACCAACGCATTGCAGTTCCACTTTATTTAGACTCCAACTGAATGATTTAAATGTGAAAAAGAAGGATTTAAAAAGCATGATGCAGCTACAGCAAAGCTAAACTATCATGTAAGCCTAGAGTTTTGGAATACTTTACACAAAATGTAGAACTTTTTAAGTATTTTTTTTTTCAAGTCTTCTAAAGAAATATAATTAATTTTGTGTCATTTGTTACAAGAGGAAGTCCGAAATAGTAATATTTTGTCTCATTATTCTGCCTGCTCTGATGTACAAAGTTGCGTTACACCATTCGTCTTCTCTTTCACATTCACCTGAGCACAATACTTTATCGCCCCCAGCAGACAAAAAGCAGCAGTCACTGAGTTATTCACTGAAAGAGAAGCTCATTCATACATGAACATTGTCAGACTTATGAGATGATCTAAGTTAATGAAGACTATAGACTACGTGACACAGAGAGAAGATATGATTAAGAAATAATTCTGGATCAAACTACTGCTAAATAGCATTTTTTTTAAATAGATGGCTTTAAAGTAATATTGAAATAAAATGGTTGATAATCCAAATATGAACCTATTTTACTAAAAAAGACAAACTGAATAATTTTGAAGTTAACATTGTCAGTTTTAAGTAGATCATGAAAAAAAAACAACCTTTAAAACACCTCATTGATGCACACACACCAGAGATACAGAGCTTCAACTAAGTAATTTATAATTAATGTGTTTTTAGCATTTCATGCAGCGGGGCCACTTGCTGCTAGAGCTGAGCATGTTCATTGCTGCATATTATTTCTTTTTTTAACCTCTTATTTTAGGGGAATCTTTATGGAGTTTGGAGGACTTGGTGGTGTGAAGCCCAAAGGACTTACAGTAGATGAGATCCCAGCACATGCTGCATCAGTGTCTTGGCACCGGAAACTTTTTGGCACGAGCATATGTACGCTGGAAATGAATGCCTGGCTTCAGCTCCCTCCTGAGAGGTAAACTGCATGCTGGGATGTCTGAATGCTGTCAGCTCACGTAAATGGCAGCAGCGCCAGTGAAAGCGGAGGGGACGGTTGTAAGCGTCTCCTCAGCTGACCTCCATTCGCCACATAGATGCCAGTTGTCGTCATTGTATCCAGCGGGAAACTACCCAAGTCAGTTAACAGCCGGAGGGGAGGAACCGTTCGACAACATGGGCTGCAATGAGAAGAAGAGGAGTTGCTGTAAACCATCAACACACACATACCTACACACACACACACAGCATCGGGCTGCTTAAACAAGATATGACACATGCCTCATTCCCTTATGCCAGCCAGTGACAAGTGATCAGGCATTCTCATAACTCATGCAGCGCAGGGTTAGTTGCAGCACAAATTTGAATACATATCCATATACAGTAGCTCTGCTTCATTATTTCATCATTTAAATCTGTGATAGCTGTGTTTGTCTACCTTGCAGACTCTCGACGTGAAGAAGCTACATTTGTATGCGAGCTCTGTCAGTTTAAGTGTCTGAGCCTGTGAAATAAACAGCAGCAATGATTGCCAACAGCATTTGGGGGAGAAAAGCTTGAGTGGTGACCTGGAATTTTAAATGTGATCCTATAAACTATTATTCATATTTGATGAGAGAGAAAGCATGCACTTAAAATAAATAAATATATATATTTATTTATGTTTTTTTTACTTTGAGGACAATATAAAGAAGACAAACTTCCAACTGTCTCATAATTTTTGTGAAGCTAAGTGTGGTGGATTTTCTGAAATAATGGTGGAGTCAAGAAATAACGAACCCAATTGACTTTTGTGTTGATTTATTAAAAGAGAAATAAAGGAAATAAGAAATAAAGAGAATAACAAGATTAAACGCTAAAGCAGACTGCAGGTCCAACAGAGCTAATTTGGTTTTGCCAGAGTTGCAGCCCAGATTAAACAGAACATCAGGTTTATATGACCCTGTGAAAAGTGAAAGAAGCGATTTGACCACGAGCCAATCAGTCTCTCTTGGAAACTTACTTGGTACAATTAACATGAGAATGCAGAAGGTCTTTCAGAGTGAATAACACATTATAACTTCTCTTTTACTCTAAATAAAATAACATCTTTGCGTCGAGTTGTCTTTGTACGTCCAGCAGACAAGAGAAATAAAAAAAAGACAAAAGAAATGTAACAAAGTTGAAGAATAACTTTTTTAAAAAAGATGAATCTTGTCAAGAATCACTCCAGCTTGTAAATCAACTGCCGACTCTTGCTTCATCAGCCGATATGCTTCATGGCTGCCTCAGACACCATCACCTTAACCCTGCTGGGTGAACGTCCAGACAAGCTGACCTCAACTGACCCTCAGTGGACTCCAGGGATCAGGGACACCCCACCTGTACAGCATCATTTTCAGGAAAGGCATACCCTCAATCCAGCTGTATTACAGTAAGTAAACTCCCAACATGGTGGTGAGAACACAATATTAGGTTTAGCATGAAATTTTAGACTTTTTTAAGTTTGTAACGCAGTTTTCATTTCCAATCTGATACTTGAAGATTAATCTGGCAAATTTTACAACATCCTTCTAATCCAAATTCTAAAGCAAACTATTTATCAGAATAATCTAAATTGTGTATATTTTTGTATAGTCCTACACATAGTTCTGATCCCAACATATTTTTGCGAGATTCTTCTGCTTTAAACAAATTTATCATCAAAGCCCTGTTTCATAGCATTAAAGGCCTAATTCCTGCTTTAGAGGTTTATCTTGTTAAATTGTTGTACAATAAATATAACTGTTGAACTCAAATTCAGATCATTTAAAGAAGCTGCTGAGTACTAAAATTCAGAATATCTTTTAACATATTTTGAATGTTACTTTTATTTTTGTTGCGTTGATTTCAGTTGTTTGTTGATTTCTATATTGAGCCGAAGCTTGGCCAAAAGTGAGTCACAGAACTGGGCGTTCATTTCCAAACACAGCAACAAACCAAACAGAA
Source organism: Cynodonichthys magdalenae (assembly GCA_031762555.1). Taxonomy (NCBI): domain Eukaryota; kingdom Metazoa; phylum Chordata; class Actinopteri; order Cyprinodontiformes; family Rivulidae; genus Cynodonichthys; species Cynodonichthys magdalenae. Next base: position 7,961,714 of record JARVJO010000165.1, on the reverse strand, counting down.
AGATTTGACGAACTGTCCCGAATCCAGTTGAAATAAACTGAAACCAATTGATCAAATCATGGCATTTGAACAAACCTTAAATGAGCTCCTGCAAGCAGATCTGGTAAATCTGGTAGACTTTATCTCAATCACTCACTAACATGATCCTGTTCACTTGAGTCTGCACACACATTGCTGGTTTTTATTTTATTTTATGAATTACCTAACTCATAGACTTAGCAGCAGTCTGCCAGAAGGCCATGTATGATTTAGACCTGAATGAGTCCTGATTCAATGTGAGGGTTCAGATCTTTGACCTGGGTGAGTCAGGCAACGACAAGCTAAACAGGCAAGTCTCATTGAACTGAACTAAATCCAATTTATGTCAAATGTATCAAATGACATTTTCACTTACACAGTTTAAACCATAAATATTTACACTCAACAATCATTTTTATTGTCTCCATGTGATGATGCATCTTATAAAAGTACAGGTTAGCGAGGGCAGAGCATTTGTTTTCAGATACATGTGCTTTGGAAGAAAATAGCCGGAGATTGTCTGCCTTAAGAAACCTGTGCAGAAGTGATTTCGGGAAAAAGGAAGTATTTATACCCAGACTGCTTATCTCCCAGCATTTGTTGAGGAGTATTAATATGTAACATTTTGCAGGGCTCTCCAAGACACTTGCCTTGGCTCCGAAGAGGGATAGAGCCCGGCGTTATCGAGGCTTGGCAGCGTAACTTGGTGATGGTATCAGCCGTGCTGACTGGATTCCATTAGGCTATGCCCACATCTATGTCTACTGAACATATTGGCTAACACTGCAGGAGAGTCAGCGAGTGATAGGCCTGCAAGTTATGACACACAAGCTATCATCCTCCATCCAGAAAGGTATATCAGAGCAGAAACATTTACTGCAGACCTGATGCTGCAATGCAGAGATTATGGAAAGTTCTCCTCAAAAAAATGGAAAACATACTTTTGTTTACAAAGAAAGTTAAAGATTATTCTTCAATGTTCTTGGTTTGACTTCTCAAGTGCCTAGATTTACTAGTAGTAATAGGATGGACCTTTTTTTTTTAAATTGATTTATTTTTGTCAAACTGCTGATTCAAGCACCAGATTTGCATTGCTAAAACTATAGTAAATCTAAAAAAACAGATACAAACAAAAAGCTGAAATAATGAGATAGTTGAAGAATAAAATAATGAGTCAGGTCCTTGTTAAGCCTAGCGCTCCTTGGTGGTTAGAGATTCGAGGACATAGAACCGACTGCATTTTCTTGTTGCTTTAATGAATTCCTGACTCCAGAAACGTTCAACAAAACATAGGAAAAAAAAAATTTGGTGAGTTTGTGTTAATTCCAGTCACCTACTGAGGCATGACTGGCTCAAAGTGATGTGAGAAGATGAAATTTGAGAGGTTGTTTATTTTTTTTTTTCTTTAGAAATCTGAACCCATTTAACAAGAGCACTATAACAAGCTGAGAGGAGATCTACCTATTTTACCTCATTTCAAGATGACAGCTACAGCTAATTAACCTACCTAAACACTAAAATAGCATAACTTTGTTAACTTTGCAGATATAGAGCTAAAATTTGGTGTGGTAGCTGCCCACATAGTGGACAGGTGTGGGGCAACTCTGGTGTCAAGCTGGTACCGCTGGCATGACAAGTGGTTCATCAGCTGGATGTAGGCCAGGTCTATCTAAGATGGCACTGTTTTTAGGATGGTGTGCCACAATTGGCCCAGTTGTGGTTTGGTTTATGTGGTGTTGGCCCATGTATGGACCACCTTTGGCAAACCACCTCTGGACCAGTCATAAATACTAAAATAGTGGCATTATGGTGGATTACTCAAAGGAATGATATGATGGGAATGTTTTTTTTTTTTACCTTGTTACACTTTAAGCCGACGGTCAGCTGTCAGGAGCATTAGTGAGCAGCTGTCGTTTTTTTGTGTTCTCCCACCACTGGCAGGCTGAATCCTGAATAATTTAGACATTTGGACTGCTCACTGAACATAGTATAAACCTTGTGGTGGTGTCATTTTGAGGTCTGAGCAGGTCTGTAAAAGTTTTTACAGTTTTGGGTATATAATTACAGCATACAAATTTACTTCTCAGAAATGAATCAAGTATTTTAACTTTTTTTTTAAAAGTCTATATAACTAATAAATACATAATAATAAATTTTTATAATGAATTTGGTTAGTAAATTTTCAGTTTTTATTCGACTTTATTGTGCACTTTAGAAATTTAAATGTACAACAAAAAACCTTTACTAAAATGCTTGAATTCTATCAAGAAAAACAAAAATTTGAGACAAATGTGGGGCAAACTTGTAGCAGAACAGTAATTTCTCTGCTGCAGAACAGAGTCATTTTATGTGTGATTGCTTCAATAGCTGCCTCTCCCTTTGTGCTCCTTTTCACGACTCCCCGTGTGCTTTGTTTTAAATGTGGGTATTCATTCATTTTCTTCTGTTGCAGCTCACAGGCTCAGGCTTTAGTTCACAGTTCCCTCACAGCTCAGACAAACACATTGTGTTGCTTGTAAGGATTATCTACAAACGCAAGAAGCTTTGGAGACACTGCCAAACAAAATCCCAATTATGCAGCCTGCACCTTGCTCTTCTGGCACTGTGGCGACTCCGAAATGTTGTTACATGAGTAACTGGGCTTTGGGACGTGCCGTGACAACAGACATAAATCTTAGCAGATCATTAGCAGTTGCTTTGAAAGATTAACCACTTCAAACTTTAATTAAAAAAATTGGTTCCCAAAGCTGCAGTGGTTTGCATGATGAATACTTGTGCAATGTCCATTAATAAAAACAACATCTTAAAATGTTGAAAAAAATGAATTGTTTATAAGAGTTTTATCACTAGAAACGTCACAATAACAGTTTGACTGAAAGAAAAATTCAGTTTAGAATAAAAGGCTCAGCATTCATTAAAGAAATGCATACCAGCTTTTTTTAACTAAAATATTTTTTTGTTAAATGAAGATGTTGTGCAGTTTTGAAAATAATACATAGTATAATATTGTGCGATTTTATGCAATTTGTTCCAGTTTAGAGTATATGTTGTGAATTTAGCTCATTAGCTCTAAAAATGATTGAGTTACATTGGCGAGGGTTAATTAGCTGTTTTGGCCATCTTGATTTGGATTGATTTTATAAAGTAAATCAGTTATGATTACCTAATTATAGTTTGCAAGAGTTTATGAGACATTAACTGTGTCTCAATTCAATGGTTGCAGTCGACGCCGTCCGCATTTGTCGGCCACTTACGTCATTGCCCTGTGCCATATGCTGTCCTAATTTGTAAGCGCCTACTCATGAGCCTGACAAATGCAGCAGATAAAACCCCAAAAACTTAGGTTGCATCCTACATGGCCGACGAAATCCCAGGATTCATTGTGTCGTCAGCAAATTAAACAGAAAAACAAAGATGGCATAGTTTTTTTTTATTTTATGGCAGAGGTTTTGTTTTTATGACAGAGAATTTATCATACACCAAAGAATGCAAGTTAAACAACTTAGCTGAGAAAACCTTTGTTGCAATGAGATGTTAAATAAAATGCAGTTTCAAGTATTGATACTGGAGGAAAACCCAAATTATTAATGCCTTTCATTTATTTGTAAAATTTTTCTATTAAAAATGAATTTTGTTAAGATATACCTTGAAAAAACAACTAAAGCGATGTGAAATGAAACGTATCACCATGGTAACGAGGCCGCGCGTGGTCATGCAAACATACATTTTCTGTTGACCAGACCGTCTCATTTCACAGCAATTTCTGCAGGCGACACACAGACTGTGGGCCAACTTCGGCTGCGGTCTACAGTGATTGCAAACTGTGAATTGAGACAAAACAATTATTTCACTGGTTGATTAGATATTTTAAAATGTGAGTTTTATTTGAGGGATATACAGTATATATCTCAAAGACTCTAATAACTTGACTAAGCATAACCTCCAAGTTTGGGTTCCCTTTGTGTTTAAATCCAGAATTATTACACACAGTTATTGTATTAATTCTGTGGATCTGAAAATTTCTTTCTTTCTTCACACACAAAACATTCAGACAACACAGCTACATAACAGAAATGTACTTGTTTTTTTTCTCGAACTGTCCATCTTTTAAAATGCAACCCAACTTGTCAAATTTTTCTATGAGGGTGGCACCTGGGGTGGCCAATCAGGTGCCAGGGGCCACTCCTCTGGCTCTGCCCCTGCATTGAAGCAAAAGCATGAACATAACTACAGTGATAAAGCACAAAAACTACACTGCACTCCAATTGGTAGGGCTACTTAATACAGCCTGGTACATACCTGATGCATACATGGTATTTTGTCACCAAAACAAAGCACCATGTATACCATGTACTATACACGCATTGTCACCAAAACATTCATCTTCATTAATGTTAACAACAACAAACAGAAAATGAGCTGCTTAATGATGGTTTAAAAGTTTAGAAAAGTTCAAGGTTTCTATGCCCTTTCTAATTTTTTTTCATCCCTCTCCAACTGATGGTTTCTTTTTTCACAAGTGGACTGTTTAGCCTGCTGTTTTACCAGTCAATATTTCAGAGGCTGATGCATCAGAAATCAATGCTGAACTGCAAGTTTTGCATATTAAAAAGACATCGGGGGCTTGGACAAACCAGCAGTTTTAGATACCCTGTGAGAATTGGTTGGAAACTTCAGACCTAGTGAGCTTGACTCTGCACCTGGTCTTCACTTTAAATCTATTTAAATGAATCAAAACTTAAGAAGTCACCCGCTGTTAAGAATGACCTCTAACATTTCAACCAACCAAACGCCCAAACAAATTTACAGCCTGCTCTACTTTATGACTGATTTGAAACAAAAAGGTGTTTTATGGTAAATCGCCTTAAACTAACAACAAGCACGAAACCAGCCATGTTCTTACTCCTCCAAGACATTTTAATTTTAATGTCCAATAAATTTTAAACAGCAGCTCTTCTTGCGTTCAGGAGGTGCATAATATTGATGCATTCCAACTAGTGAGCTGCAGAAGTGTGCACAGGTCCTCTCTTGTTAGTGTGAATCTGCAATCCCCCAACATAAACGTGTAAGCTGTAATTATGCATAAACAACTTTCCCTTGTGTTCTTTTCCAGAGGCAGTAAAGAAATGTTTTTACCAATTTTTTTAAGCACGAACCATGACTGTATAGAAAAACATTTTGTTTCCAAAAAACCAAACAAGTATAGAATTCTATGAATACTTTAGGCCTCATATGATGCTCCGATGGCTGTGAGCAGCAACAAAACAAACCAAAATCAATATTACATAAATGTGAGTCACATTGACTGAAGTCTCTCTTTCACAAGACGCTTGTTTTGTTCGTAGCTGAGGGGGAGAAACTGCTCAGTCATCCAGGAAATAAGAGAGCAGCCGTGTGATTTAGAGAAGAGGGCCTCTGTCAGGTATCCAGTCCACCTGAGACTGAGATCATTTCAGGTGTTCAGCCTCCCGTTGATGGATGGACCCGATTCTTTTATTGCTTTTTCTGGCCTTTGATCATCTCATTGTGAACACACTATTTCATGTTTTATCTACACTGCAACATTATGAGCTATATATAAATATATATATTACCATGCAGTGAGAGATCTGCGATTTTAGAAAGTAACTTCAAGAAGAGCAATATCTCCTTGAACCAAGTGTGTGTGTGCAAGAGAGAGAGAGAGAGAGAGAAAGATCGCCCCTCTAGTTAATTAAACCAACTCAAATCACATCATGGCCTTGGTTTTTATTGGCAGGCACCTTTAAAAGATGCACTCACAGGTACAGTGTACTCACAAACCCACAGTTCTATTGAGTTCTGCTTCTTAATGAGCACCTAATAGTAATTTGCGACCAAACAACACCGACACCCAAATTAATCTACCAAGACGGGGCATCAAGAACATCTCTCAATTAATGCAGAAATGGTGATCTGCCTCACAGAAACAGGTGCTGTGCTCCAGGGTGTGAAGATTTAAAAGTTCCTGCTGATTACCTAGTGGATTGGTAATACAGGTGGGTAGGTTTTGGTTATTAAATGGTAAATGTTAAATGGCTTGAACTTCTCTAGCACCTTATCGAGTTCACAAGGACTCCAGAGCATTTTACACTTCAGACATTCACCCATTCACACACTGATGGTGGCCAACTACACACTGACAGAGGCAGGGCTGCCATGCACCAGCGCCACCGAACCCTCTGACCACCATCGGAAAAAAAAAAGTTGAACATTTTTATGATTAAAGTCTGCAAGCAGGTTTATCTCAGCAGGCAACGCACTGCAAAACAATTAGAAAGTGTTATGTTTGTGTATGAAGAACAAATCACATGCATTTAAACTTGCTTTTTTACAAACAAAGTTTTAAAGGCAATGCTTCCTTCACTTGGAAGTACTGAGGTTTCTTATCAAACCGCATTTCAAAACCCATAATGGTTGACTTGTGATGATGAATACAGTTAAGCCTGTTTATAGTTTTTCAATTTGTACCTCATTGAATCAGTCCAACACAAGAGCTCTAAAACTTTTGTTACTGTGTCTTTTGTTAGTGTTTTAAAAAAACTAACTAGCTACAGTAACTTGCTTTTTTATGATTTAAAATCTATTTTTCTCTAAGAAATGAAGTAATTGGCAGGCAGAGTCAGTTGTATAGCCATTGTAAGATATTGACTTTTATTGAATCTAAATGCACTATACATATATTTGCTCTTGAGATGTTTAGAATATTTTTTATTATCAATGTGTAATCAGTTTATTTTTATACTGTGATTAAGTTGTAAAAAGTTCCTGAGAGAAGATCTATTTAAATGTCTAATAACATATTTTTTATTCAAGTCCAAGACAAAAAAAAACCCCTCAATTATTATTTTTTAACAAACTCATTGGCAGGCCCAACTTAAGTCACATACTGGCTGGAAGTGGCCCATGTGTAACTACTTCACTATTGAATCCTGCTTTATTGCCTTTTTTTCACTATTGTCATAACCCCCATGCTTCTCAAGCTGTAGTACAAGTACTACTTGTGGTACTCAGGGTCCCTCTAGGGGTACTTGGAAGAAAATTTGAAATCATCTATTTACAAGTTTAATAAGAAGCTAATAGACCCCTATAAGCTGAACTAGGATAACCACAAAAAGATCTGATGGTTCCAGCTGATTCAAATCTCGGCATCAAAGGAAAACTACTTGAAACAAAACTGCAGTGGAGAATAATTGGAAAACCCCTGTGGAAACTGGAGTGGAAGATGGTTAACCAGCGCGGTGGTGGTTACTTGAGCAGCGCCAGAGAAATCTCTACAGCACCTGGAAGCAACAACAGAAGAGCCCAGACAGCAAGAAATGTGATGCTGTTCTCAATAACAAATACATAAAAACATCCCATCTTACAGCACACCATACTGAGTGTAAGATTAAAACATTTAGGTTCTACTCTTAAAAGCTATAGAGCAGTGTTTTTCTGTACTTTAAAAAAAAATATTTTCAGTCTCACATTGACTTACAAGTGCAAATGAATGCACTTTCCCGGCACCCCGGACATGATCATTCGACCAAGTTGAATCAAAGGCAACTGGACTTCTTTTTTGATTTTTGAAAAATGCCTTGCTTTTTATCACGAGAACCCATCTTCAAAAAGAAAAAGAAGAAAAAAAAAAAGAGAAGTTACTTGCCTTGCTTCAACTTGGTAGGTTTTCTGGTTTCAGGCTATTTGAACTATAAAATGGAGCAACGCAGCACAGAATAAAAAGTCTTGATTGAATAAAACATTACATCAGCCTGCTTGTCTTTCTGACTTTAATATTGTAGCTATACATATTTTTTAAATTTGTATTTAAAGTGTATACAGCTGAGTTGCAGTGTTATGTAAAGTTGGCACATTAGAATCGTGTCTTTTCAGCATTAAAAACAGAACATAACAGAAGCCCTCCTTGCAGTTTGTCTTGGTCTAGCCACGCCATTTACATGAGCGACTCTTCTTGTAACACATTTAACGTAAATTCTGTGACTCATTACTGAGTCAGGTGGCGTAAAATCTCCCAACACACAGCTTCTCCATTACTTTGCAGGATCCCCCCCCCCACCCCTTTTTTTACCTAGAGCAAAGCTCATTTCACTGGAAAATTGGCTCAGCTCCCCACTCCCCCATTCTCTCAGCCTGCCTCTCTAAATTCAGCCGTTATTGTAGTGCCTTAAGCACTAATCCAATTAGCTATAGGAAGCAAATGGAGCTATCTCTCATTTGAGCTTGTCACCTGCACTGGGGAGGGGGGCGGGGGGCGCAAAGAGGGAGGGTGAAGTATTTTAAAGTTCTAAAGGGGATTGGAACATGCAGATTTCTCAAGCCTGGAGATTAGGAGCTTTGACATTAAAGTGAACTATAAACAGAAAAGGACTTAGTAAGTTGTATGAGGAACACTATAGAAGGAAAACATTTCATCCACCAGCTCCGGAACATACATTTCCTTGAGGTGTAAATGTTGTGGTTGCTCTTCAGTGACTCACCACTTGGTAATTAAACACGAATATTTTCCCTCTACAACCACTTTGACCCTCGCCTGAGGCTTCTTGCGGACTGTTGGATTCCTGGCCCCGTGCCGATCTATTAGGGTCCGTAAACATATCTTTCAGTTCTGAAGCACTGGCCCTGGGCTGCACTTTGCAGCCAGGCATCCACACAACATCCATATTTCTCAGTTTAATGACATATGGTAGGGGAAACCCACAATGCCCCCAAAACAGCATAGGAGGTGAATTCCAAACGCACTTCCAGCTATGTTTTCAAAATAAGTTCATGGTGGGTTTTCTATAAGAACGCAATCAAGTTAAAATAAGACTTAGATCATTAAAATGCACAAAACATCTATTTGGACTAGGGCTAATCAACTGGTGGGCTGCAGGCTACATCAGACCCACAGGTGACTTCAGTCTGGCCTGTCAATTAGTTAAAAAAAATATTTATTTTTACTTCATTTAATATAAACGTGGAATTTAAATCTATTTTAAATTTATGATTCAGTGCAGCTATATTAACCAATTTAAAAAGATAATAAAACCTCTATTTCTTTACATAGCACAGCGTATCCCCCACTATTATCGTGCAATAACTTATGAGACATTTCTCCAACACTAAAGGTGTCTGAGCTGAAATTGTTACTTAAAGAAAATTTACCGGAAGCCTCCTTTGGAGCTGATAGGAGTAAAATAGTCATAACAAAATTTTCATAAGTTGACATAAGTTGTTTAAAATGTGTGACTGGACTTTTAGTATGGAAAGTTTGAGTAATTAAGAAACAATTTTGGGTTTACTAAAAGATCATTCAGCACCCATATGCTTTTACTGTGACAAAAAAAACTTAAGTGTCTTTTTTTAGTGTTTTGACTATTTAAACAAAGGTCTTTGAAACTGAAAAATGTTTTTATTAATTTGCATGATTTTTAAAATGTATTTTTTTTCCCTTAAATCCAGTACGATAGTGTTTTGGGGACGTTCGACCAACCAAAATGACTTCACTCAGCAGCATGTTGGGGAAAAAAACAAAACATCCCAATTTTTTATGTAAAACTAATCAAGTGAGACACACTGTTGGTACCTCAGTTGGGATTTTGGCTGTGTTCACACGTTGGATAATACAGTTCAGACAGCGTAAAAATGCCCAAAGGCAGAACTCTTCATGCCAGGATTCACTTTATAGAAAAAAAAACAGAGAAGAATGAACAGAACTTATATTTGAAAAAAAAAAAACATGTGTAAAATTGATATGTAAATGATCACAATTGGACTTTTTCTTATTGGAATAAAGTTGGTGGCAGAGATGTGGATTCTGTAATGGAAAACCATCTTTTTAGATGTAACTCGACTTTTCTTTTTTCCCACCTCGGCATGTAAACGTCTCTCAGAGTGTCAAAGTGTGGTGTGGGAATGAAAAGCTCAGCATTCTGTGGACCATATTTCCATATAAAAACCTCACCGAATAATGGAGGTGCTCTGCTGCACATTTCCTCTCTATTCTCTGGTATTTTTGTGTGTGTGTGTGTGAGAGGGGTTACTGAAACATTTGTAGATGTGACCTGCTCTCACTATAGCAGTGTCAGACCTTGCCTGTAGTGCTGCCAACCTCTTTGACACCTTGTTTCCTGTCATGATGACAGTTCTGCCTTTTGCCCTCCCTGAGCTTCTACAGTATGTGGCTCGCGGTGGACTGGAACATGGTGGGAAAAGAAGCCGAGAAAGCAACAACCTCATGACTTTCAAGTACAACTGCTCCGGGCAGGTCAGACTTTGCTACCTCCTGGATTCTTGAGAGTAATGAAAAAAAAAAAAACAAACTTGCCTTTTGAGGCACCAAACAAACAAAATAAAAGCATATTCCTTTTATTGTTATGTATTAAGGGAAGATGATTTTAATTTAAACAGAGTCTTGGGTAAACTCTAAGCATTAGCAGGAGCATGGTGAAGGAAATAAAAACTGTAGACAAAGATGACTTGTCACAAGTGTCTCTTGGAGAGCTCCTGGCATTCAGAACTCTCTCAGAGGCTGCTTTCACAGATGGCACTGTTCGTGTTTCTGCATCAGAAAGGAAACAGTCTGTTTGCGGAACACAAATACATCTACAGAGCCGTGTCAAGACTTCAAAAAAAAAATGAAAGCTTTCACTTCAAAGAGAGCCTCTGAACGCTTCCCTTTTCATTCGGAGTGATCGTGTCAAGGAGAGCACGATCCCCTCAGCTGTGTGCAGGACAAATACTCGTCTCCATCCTCCTCGTGTCTTTGCAGAGATGAAACAGATGAGACTAATTGAAACAAAGTCCACCCCCTGCCTGCGCTCGCTGCCTCCCTCTTTGCCGAGGACACTTGCTGCAGGTAATTACAGTGCTACAGAGCACCAGTCTCCCAAACTAATATGCAGTCGAAGGCTGAGAGTCAACATTAAAGAGAATTTGACCAAATTTGGTTCTTGTAAAAGGCTCCCGGTACACATGACTCCTGAGATCACTGCATTCCTAATTCTGTTTTTTCACTGTCACTCATTTGGACACCTGCTGTTTTGAGTTAATGCCTTGCATAAAAATACAAGTAAAACCACTCTCTCACCATGATGACATGACTTGCCTACAGATCTCTCTGCTTACATGGTTATGTGACTTAGGGCAACAAACCTTCTGACAAACTTGACGGCATTACCAGAGACATTTGGTGAAGCATTTATAAGCCAACATTGAGGCAAAGTAATTCTCTACTGAGTCGTACATCAATTCAGTGAAAGTCTTTGAAGGAAATCATGGAGAAACCGAAGTTAAAGTCTTCTACAGAGTTAAAATAAAACAGTACAAAAAAGTGGTGAGCCCATATCATTTACAATAGATACTCAGATTGCATAAAAAATATATTTAGGTGAAAGTACAACTCTCTTACTGTAAAATTACTTTGGTAAAAGTTTAAGTCTCTTCTAAGAATATTACTTGAGTAAAGTCTTGCGGTGTCTCCTACTTAGGTTTTCGAAAAAGGAATAAAATGTAATCTGTTCTCTAACTGCTCAAGAGTCCTCACTGATATTTAACTGCTGTATTTATTTAGGAAAATGTTTAAGAAAGAACACCACAGAATCCATTATAAACTCCCAGCATTAGTAATGGAAATCTCAATAAGTTTGTCCCAGAAAAAGACTGGGCCGTTCCTGCAGTTAGGGGGCGTGTCATTTTAACATCAATCGCCAATTGGTCGGTTGCTGACAACCCTACTGGCTTGATTGACAGGTGGAACCATGTCAGCTAATACAGATTCTTAGGCACCAAATCTGCAAAGCAGCTCAAAATTTTAAAGCCTTTAACCACAGGCTTCCTATTTTTAATCATCACGTGTGTGTATGAATCTTGCAGCAGAAGGTGTGCACGTCTACATCAGCAGGCCTTTAAATTATTCAAAGTGGGCTGAATGGTTGCATGGCTAAATCAGGCAGAGATAATAAGTATCCCTGTCACGCAAAGTCATTTTTTTTGCACTGCTGGAATTGTTTTGCTTCAATTTTTGCCTTTTTGGAATGCCTTCAGCAGCAGTTGCTCTGGGTTTTTAATGTAGCATCCAGATATTTGACTGATAGAGACCACAGAAATACTCACAATGGTTTCTTATCAGAACAACTATTTTGTGTGCAGTGAGTAAATCAAGCAACATGTACAATCACTAGCTCTCTCTTTTGCTTCTACTTCTATACAACTGTTATGAACAAGTAGTATCTTACCTGTTGTAGATATCTCTCTGAATGACCTCAGTTTGGACAAAATAGTGTTTATCCTGACCAATCTTGACAAGCTAATGGGTAGTTCAAAATTTTGCACTTGTATTCAGAAGGCAGATTCAAATAGCTATCAACAACAGGTAAGATATTAACTGTTCACAATCTTACAGCAGAACCCCACTTCAGATAAACTAAACTCTCTTAAAATATCAAACTTCTTCTAGGTGCTGTAAAATAAACAGAAATGACCCCCCCCCCCCCACACACACACACACACTATCAAAGTATACTATAAAGAAAATGTCGCAAAATCTAAATTATGTAAAAGAAGTAAAATGTGATTTATAACATAAAAATAATCTTTATGCAATGTTTATAAGCAGAAATATATAAAATCATTCCAAAACCTACAGAAGCTGGATATTTCAATCACAAATCTTCTGATTTCATTCATTCATCATAGTTTTTAGAATCTATCACAGCAAAAGAAATAAATCAGAACATTTCAAACCCTAAAACCAACAAAACTACTGTAATTGGAGATAAAAGACAACAAAAATCAAACATAATCAAACACATAACTGAACTCTCACAGAAACAGCTGGGTGATTTTAAATGTAAATGAGTTATTTTTTAAATTTTATTTTAGAGAGTTCATACTGATTTCAAATAAAACAAAGCCATGATAAATTTTCTTTTTTTAAGATATGTTTTTTTTCCACACACAGATTGGGAAAATAACAGCCTGCATGGAGCCTCATTTTCAGTGACTGATACTGATTATTGGGAATAACAGTGATGGAGTCTGGTTAGATTACAGAGGACTAAAGCCCAGAGTGGCAGACGAAGGCCTTCGGGATCTAAATGTGTAACACGCCACTCCCACCGTGCAGCCTCGGAACTTTGAGGACCGTTAGCTCGAGCAGATGCAGATCCAGCTGCTGAACTACGATGAGAACAAAATGTTTGTTACTCTGAAGGGCAGAACTCTGCAGATTCACCAGATGACATCTTTTTATGACCCTTTTTCCTGAAGACAGCAACATATTTCCTGACATAAAATTGCATTTGACGGTTCATTTGAAAACAAATGTAGCTTATAGTTATGGCAATGAAAACTATTTTGTAAACTAATTTTTTAACTAAACAAATTAAAGTACACACTTAATAATATAAGTACTGTATACATATTGCTCCTGGTCTCTGTTTGTTCACTATATATTTGGTGGGTGACAATGTTCTCACATATTTTTTGTGTTCTTTTACCTGTCTTTTCATTAAATGTCCTATTTCCTACTGGACAAATTTGGGTAAAACTTCCAATAATAATGGTTGGATGTATCTACATCTATCTACAACTGATTAACTTTGGGAAATAAACCCATTCACAATGATTGCTACAACTAATTGACCTAAGCAAATCAAGAAGACTAAAGTTTAGTCAATCTTACAAATATTGAGAAATAACCTCATGACTAATATATGATGCAGAAGTAAAGGAGGGTGTCATCAATAAATCCTCTGAGTAGCAGAACTCGAAATATCATGTGAAATTGGAAATCAATTACACCCCATAATTATGTTGACAATAGGCTATTCTGTTTTAATTAGAATTGTGTTTTTAAATGTTATAATGTAGACAAATGATATAAATTGTTTAAATTAAAATAAATTGACTACTAATGCTGTTGTATAACACTGCAATATTAATATGAGGATCTCAAACTAAAAACCAACTTAAATTATGCATTAATTGAAGTTTAATTTGTCTCGGTATATAATGAGCTTTATAGATTAGGTTATTTTTAAATCAAATCTTATTTTGTTGTGATTTATTCAACACATCAGCTTTGCTATTTTCTCCAAGGTGCCAGATATGTTGTGGAGACATTTTAAAATGCTTTTTCTCAGAACCGCATCTGCAACTTGTGAGGGTAGGGGGTTGGGGGTGTGACGGTACGGGCTGTGGCTCTTCTGAATAAATGAAAATTATTTAACACAGTTGATTACACTTGAATTAAAAATATTTGACCAAAGGAAAACCGGAGCAGGACTAGAGAGATGAATATTATTTAGATTTTATTTCTGTGACTGTATACGACCCACAGGAGACACAACATTCTCTCTTCCTGTTTGTCACGGAGTTCTCTTCCTGTTTGTCACGGAGTTCTCTTCCTGTTTGTGGACGGAGTTTTACTCGCGACG
>JARVJO010000165.1:7926559-7937535 GCA_031762555.1 Cynodonichthys magdalenae | reverse complement strand
AGTTTATTTTTATTAATGAATGTATCCAATCTACCCACAAATAATTTCTCCAAAATTTTGGAGAACTGTGGAAGTAGTTTTTCATGAAGTAGTTATTTGAAATACCTTACGTTTTTAGGTGTGTTTGCACAAAGCATCAAATCAGTATTAATAACAGCCTGAGTTTTTTCGGTATCAGAATAAGAAAGGAAATTGGTGGTAACGAACATATCTACACTTTACCATTAACTGAATTTTAGGTAATGGCAGCAGATAACTGTAGCACTTTTAGTGCACGATAGTATTTCTGCCAGTTTAATTGTGTAATGTGAATTTAACAGGGATGTAAATGTTAATGAAATCATCTCACATAAACATCTTTAATTTGTTACTGCAGTCTGGAGTCATATTGTCAAAACTAGGTAAGATAATATTTTTATCAACCTTTTTTATAGATCAAAAGATTAGAACTGTCCTTTTAAGCATGGGACTCAGCAACTTTGGTGCAAAATTCATGTGTCATTCTAAAAACGATAACAGGCTTTTACAACCACTGCACTTTCTCTTATGTATGCCAATTAAATATCTTCAAAGGCTTCTTTCATCCTAAACAGTAACCTGACCTCGAGCAGCTTTACATAAAAAAAAAATCAAAATCAAAATCAACACATCTGTGGAGCTTCAGAAAGTAAAATGTGGGAAAATGGCAAAGACCATTTTCTCCAATTTGTTCAGCCGTATTAACAGGTGATGTTTACTTTGTCAGAGATCAAAGGTGTGTGCTCGTCCCGTCTCTACAAGGACAATGTAACAACACGGCACTGACTAATCCAATAAAGTGCGTTTGGTTCAGGTTGTGATGGGCTCGAGCCAGTACATCTTTAAATATTGTGCTGTCTCTCTGCAGCAGAAACCAGCCCTCGACTGGAATCACGGAGCCTCGGTCCACGCACAGCCAGCCAAAAACTCAGCTTACACGGGTATTTACCGTGAACTCACACCACCAGCATCATAATCATTCAGCTCGCAGGAGGAAATGTAATGACTGTGTCTCGTTATTAATGACCTGCGCTTCAGCCTATTTATGAAAGGATACTTGTGTGTATTAGGCAGAAGATGAAGGAGCGAGACTGAAGATGTTTTTCTATATAGTGATTCCAGCTTAATTAAAAGTTTTGTGAAGTCCAAATAGATTGCCTCTTTACACTTCCTCTTGTGTACACAGAGGCTATTTGATTTCAATTTTGAATGCTAATTTTAATAATTTATGGAGTATATTGCATTCCTTGAAGTTTGCTTTTGCTGTAAGCCAACTTTTGAACATCAAATGTCAGCTTCTGCATTAGCTTGCATGACCACGGAGATAGTTTTTGGACTAAGAAATGCTGCCATTAATGCAAAGTAGTATTCACCATTTGAGTAAAATGTGCAAAAGCAAAACATGATGTAAGCCTACAAGCCATTGTAGACTCAGAGTATATGTTGTGAATGACTCTCAGCTACTACCCCACCAATGTTTTGGTTAACATCTGTAAAACTGAGTAAATTATAGCCATTTTTTTGTTTGTTAATATCAAATCACTGTGATGATCCTCTTGAATTGAGCAGACTCCAAACGTTTATCAGTTGTAAAAATACATTTAAAGATTATTCCCTTAAAGTTTTATTCAAATACATCCAGTGGTTCTTCAGACATTTTTCTAACCAAGTAGTTAATTGTACAATTTTTAACAAAATGCTTGCGCAATCTGTAAGTGTTCAGAATGTGTGTTGGGGATCAGTCTAAGCTACTAACTTATCAAATTTTAGCTCGATATCTGTATGAATGAGTGAACTATAGCCATTTTTAGCCAAAAAACATGTACAATAGTTTGCCTTCAGGCCCAGGCCATCCTTGAAAAAGAGATCTGTGATCTCAATGGGATTTGCCTGGTTAAACAACGGTAAAAAATTATTTATATTTTGTGCTTTCTAATATCAGTTGGCTGCTGGGCAGATGGCCCTGATGAGTTAAGCTGACTTGAGTTTATCAGTTATGGAGATACATTTAAAGTTTAAATCAAATCCATCCAGTAATTCTTAACCTATTATGCTAACAGATGGCTCGAGTTGAGTCCAAGTAGTTAATTGCAAAATTTTAAATAAAAATCTGTTATTGCTCAGAATATGTGTTGGAAATGAGTCTCAGCTACTAACTTAACAAATTTTTGCTCGATATCTGTAAAATTGATGGAGTTGTAGGCATGTTTGAGCTCTGTGAGGTAAGTTGACTTGGGAAGCCATCTTAAATTAGGCTGCCTTTGAAGGGTAATCAGTTGTAGACATACATCCAATGATTGCAGAGTTTGAACACAGTGTCCTGCAGTGTATCATCTGGCCCACACACTGGTTTTCCCGCTCAGATTCAGCAGCGTACACCCACTTCAATCATAAAGCCAATAAAAACACAACAGGGTCGTTTTGATCCCTACAGCCAAATATAATCCTAATGTAATGAATAACGTCTGTGAATGTGCTGAACATGAACAATTCCAGACTGTGCATTAAACAGCAAGTGATCCTCTGATAGTTTGTAGTTTTTAATTTCTCCTTACACCTCCGCTTCTGGCCAGGACCAGTAAACAGTGAACCCAGTGGAAATATGAGTTTATCTGTGTTCAGAATGTTAATTTAATTTTCACGTTCCTACATATCCACGGTAACAAATGCTAAACCCAAAACCTGAGACCACAGGGATGTTCTATGAAGCAGGACTAGTGTCTTTTTGAAGTAACTTCTTCTGGACTTGATCTAGAGCAGGTTAGGTTTGTGTACAAGAGATCAAATCACAGACATTTCACCAATCAAAGTTCTTAAATAACAAAAGATTTTAAATTTTATTCCCATTGAGGGCAGAATAGTGCAAGACTCCTCTGTCTCTGTTTGAACTACATGGTCACATTATTGTTAGCAAAATATCTCAGCAGCCAGTGGGCGTGTTTAATGAAACCTCCAGAAAGTAATCACTGACTGGACTGAATTCAGTTCAAGTTGGCTTTAAATTTGTTTTTGTCTCCAGTCATTACCCTAAAATATAATTAAGTGTTTAAAATGATTATTTATTGAAAATAATTGCTTTGCTGCCTTTTGGCCACCAGACTAGCTGCATGTGACTCCCAGATGAAAAATAAACCTGTAGTCATCTTTAATTTACATTCAGAAGCAGCCGATGAAGATGATGTTTCTCGCAGGGCTTGTAGAGACTCCCTTGGTCTCTATTAAATGGTCACTTTAACATCCCAGTGGATACGCTGATTATTGACCAGCGTGGCTATAATATTGCTGTAACAAATCCTCGCACAGAGGCTGCTTTCCAGAAATGAACTGCTGATTCAGACCATGTGGAACTGTAAAGTCAGTGGATAAGGCCGGTTCGTCGATACTTATCGAGCCGCGGCATCACTGGATACAAACTGTGGCCGGGCCTGTGAGGGAAGGGCTGCTAATCAGGCTGCTCTTCAATCACTGAAAGATGCAAAGCTTTTGGTGCTTTTATAAACGAGGATAAACAGATCGAAGGTCTTAGCCACCATGGGTGAGCAGTTATTAAACAACACCCTGTGTGCCCTTAAAAATTAAACTTACTCTGATCTGAACTTTTTACTGATGTAGAAAGTTTATGAGGGCAACGACTGTTTATTAATGGAGGCAAAATTGAGTACTTACAGGGGTGCTGCCAAAGGGGGGGCTAGGATGGCTGGGGGCATCTGACCTTTGTCTTTTCTTGTCCTCCTGAGTAGCATTTCTAATTCCCTTAGTTATTTAAGATTAGTAGAACTTCATAAACATGAAACAAATATTGTTTTTGAGCGATCAGGAGTAAAAAATATAAATATAGCAGTGGTGTCCTGATATCAATTTTGATACCAGCATTTCTGCAAGTACGTATACTCATACAAAATGCCTCAATACTCTGAACCGATACCAATACCTGTATTGATACTGGGGAGGCTGGTATCTGTACTCCATTGACTGTGTTGCAGTTTCCATTTCTAGTGAACCAGTTCCAGGTTCAAGAAATTTAAATGAATTAAAATCTTGTTTATTTTTATTTATTTTAAAATGTTGCAACAGTATATATTATAATATTGCAGCATTTTTCTTATAAATATTGGTCAACCCACTCCCCTGCCCAGTCTACGAGCTGTTGATGTTGAGCCCCTCTGAGCAATTTATTGAATAGCCCTGGTATACATCATGTTGTATATTTGATTTGATCCAGGTCTTTGTTCTGACTAAAAGAAAGGTTTTTAAAAGTCATTGTGTAATGTTTATGTACTAATTCAGCAAGTACTCAGTATCGGTACTCTGTATCGACAGGTAACCAAACTGAAGTACTTGCACTCATACTTGTATTGGGTTTAAAAAAAATTGGTATTGGGGTACCCATAAAATATAGATTATATTTAAAATAAAAACAGAAATTTAGTCCTCCTGAAAAAGGACAATCTGTCTGAAGCCAATGTCCTCAACATCAGGATCCAGTGTCTCAGCAAGTTATAAGCACAATGTAGATGTAAACATGCAAATATTTGGAGTTTACAAAAAGCCCTGTCACCTGTTTTAGACATAAGAGTCAGTTAACTTCTTTAGTTTGGGAGGAGTTGGTGAATAACCTTCTGGTTCTGTCGGGGTTACTCCATCTGAACTTGGAGATTTTCCATCCCATGTGTTTAAAGCAGCCCAAATTCCCAAAGTGCTGATTTGTGCAACAGTTCAAATAAAACGAGTGAATTAATCGAGTGCACCTATGAGTCAGCCCAGCAGGATAATCAGAGCACAAACCTGGTGTGAGGAGTTTAAGTGAGCAGAAAAGAGCCAAACGAAGGCCGTTGTGGTCGCTTTGATGAGCTTAAACAGTAGAAAGTAAAAGTCAGCATATCTCACCCTCAGTCTTTAACTAGTCGGTTTTAGTAATGCTGTTTAAGGTATTTAACTCAGTCCCCTAATAAATGTTGAAAAAAAGTTAATTATTTAACAATTTAGAAGTCTGTAGTCACAAAATAGGTGATGGAATAAAGGAGGACAAGCATTAAGCACTGGAAGTTCACAGGCTCTATCTTAAAGAACTGATCAGAAACATTTCTAAGCTGAGATCTTTTGTGTCACAGAAGGAATTAGAGATAGTTGTTCACGCTTTTATTTCTTCTCGTTTAGATTACTATAACAGCCTTTTCTACATGTCTAAATAAATCCTCCTTGGCTCGGCTTCAGTCTGTACAGAACGCCACAATGAGGTTATTAACAAAGACCCACAGGAGAGCCCACATTACACCTGTTTGAGCCTATCTGCACTGGTGAGGAGTCATTTTAAAATTTTGGTTTTAACTTTCAGAGCACTTCATGATCAGGCCCCTGATATTGGACCTTCTGAAGCCTCTTTGTCCATCCAGGACTTTGAGGTCTTCAGATCAAATGTTGCTGGTGGTACCTAGAACCCAGTATATAACTCATGGAGACAAAGCTTTTCAGGTGGTGGCCCCGAGGCTCTGGAATACTCTCCCTCTGTCCCATCGCTGCTCTGATTTTCTTAACGTTTAAGAAACATCTGAGGACATTTTTATTCAGACAGGCTTTTAGTTAAGTGTTGTTTATTGTGTTTTAATAGCTTTGTTTTTTTATATTTGTGATTTGTTTTTATTGTTTTTCGTTATTTTTCTCTCTGTTAAGCACTTTGTGATATTTGTGTCTGTGAAAGGTGCTATAGAAATAAATTTTACTTACTTAGTGTGGTAAGGGTTATATTCCAATTCTGCTCCTGTGCAAACACAAGAACAGAACTTCCTGTATGTGGAATGGAACCTCGTATTTGTTCACTTGTGCTTGTCCGGCTATTTCAATTGAAAACATCTGCAGTAAAATATTCTCAATATCCAAATAGATGGTCTCTTTTTTTATGCTGCCTGCAAACCACCATATGTGCATAGGTTGGTTTTGCAGATCATTTTTTGGAGTCAGTTGGAAAATAGGACATTTTGTGAAGCTCCAGGGGACATTTTAATTTTCTGCCTGGCATTTAGACATCCCAGTCACTCCACACACCACAGACTATGAAAAGTCTCCAAACAGACGGTGACATTCAATCCCAAGTATGATATATATATTTTTTTTTTAACTTTTCTTTTAGCTTTTTGCTTTATTTTTATTTTCAGCATGCAAACATAAAAACAAAGAAATATCATTTGAATAATTACAGAACAATTCAAAACCAAAGATCATAAACACCAACATGAGCATAAGGCCTGCAGCAATGATGATTACTGTCTGAGTCACAGACATTAGATCCAATTCCACATCCCCACTGGGGGTGTTTCCACAGCAGCCAGAGGGGTCTCTGTCTGTGGTTCTCATGTCTGCTATTTCTTTAGATAACTGAGATTGGTAAAATGCAGTTTAAAGTTGCCCTCAGACTTATACAGAGAGCTGACCGTCTGCATGATCCCTTTCAAGGCAGCCCTCAGCACCGGAGCTTGTTTATTGAAGAGTTGGCGGTCTTGACACGTTGATGGTGCGTGTTTGGGTGTGTAATTGAGAAGAGATCTCCTGTGACCTGACCTTTTTCATCCCGAGCCATTTACTCACCAGGACCCCTCTGAAGCGATTGGGTTTGCATACCATGGTTACTGCGGATGGTGAGTAAGTGATTTAAAATAAGAGTTAAACGTGAGAAGAGAAAACAAGAAATAGATTTGAACTCCCACACCGACTTTTCGCGAATCCTTCTTCATGAGATCTAAACCATCATTTTAAACCATAGTTCTATTTTTTTGTTTGTTTATTTTTTTTCTTTTTTAGCTGTCAGTAGTGTTTTTTTCTTGTTGGAGCAAAAAGTGAACCATTTGTTTCCTCAGTCATAATATTACTTCCCTCTGAATTGTGCTAACACCTTCTATCTCCCGGCATCAGCAGGATGTTTGTTTTCGGCACCCTGCTGCTGATTGTGCTGTGGGTGATTTAATAAGCAGACAGAAATTGACTTTGCAGGGTTTGATACTTCACCCCCGCGAGGTTGCCCAACATGGAAACCCTTATTATTGGTGCAGAAGTGAGCTATTCGCTGGGGCCGGCTGCTGCATAGACCAGAAGGCTCGCCTGGTGTCTCGGCTGCAGCGGGTTTCCTCGAGGTGTTTGATTGCAGCAATCTCTCGTGTCTGCCAGTAATCGCACATCAAGCTGTGTAAAAGCATCCAATTTGTATATGACGGAGAGCACAGCGTGATGTGGAGAATGAAACCTGCGAGAACTGGAAGGACTAATTTATTGAATTTTGAAATTGAATTTGAGCTGAAGATCCTTTTTTCTTATACAGACAGCAGTCACTCATTATGACTTCTGTCCTTTAGTCTAGAAAAATGCTGCCAAACCCTTATCCAAGATTCTTGTTTGTCCTTCTGACGTCCTTGTTGTTCCTGTTTCTACTTTCCAGCTGCTCTAATTCAGCTTTGTCTAGTGACAAATAATCTGTTACTTATCTTGTTCTCTTGTCTCCTAGATGCATCTTTCCATCTTCACTTGAAAACTTAGTCCCTGGAGCTTTTGCTTCTTTTACTTATTTATCCTCCTCACTTATCTCAACTAGATTAATCTGCCAGAAAAGACTCTTCTTACTTGTTGAAACTAAAACCTCTTCAAACTAATCTGCTGAACCTGTACTTTGTCAGTTTATGTCACAAATAGACACTAAAAAGGATTTACAGGATTGTCCCGAACACACCGGGACACTGAGTAAATGTTGCTTGATGTACTTTAAATATCACCATTATTCTACCTTTAGTTCACTGAACTATATATTGTGGGGATTAAAAGGGGCAGATATAAGATTTATTCTTTATCTGCTGCCTTTCATTTTATTTGAAAGAAGCTTCAAATTTGATAAAATATCATGTAAAGGTTTTGCAAAAATTGAGACGTTTGTATCAAAAATCTGAGGGGAAAACGTGGGCACAGATACAGTCTTTCTGCAGTGGAAGGCCTTGCTGCTTTTTTTATAAGACTTATTAGAACTGTAAATTAACACATAAAAACAAGAAGAAACAGCCATACATAATACAACCCGCTACAGACCTGCTTTTTCAGTATTGTGAAGCAACAAACTGTATTTTATTTAAAACCATAATTTTCCCACATTTAATTATGTGTTTGTGGTTATGCCACATATTTTATAAAGGAGTTCAGTGAAACTGTTAGGCACAATTAATGTGTTACCTGTTGTAGCTTTTAACCAAAATACTTGCTTAGGGTTTTATGCAACTGATTGTTGGTATAAAAACTTTTTATAGTACTGTAACCCCTTTCCTTGTTTTTACTTACTTTCTTTTTTTTTGTCCATCCTTTTTAAAATAAATAAATTCACACTTTTTAATGTTTTGATTTTTTTCAAATTGCTATGATTGATGTTATGATGAGCAATAAGCTGAGAGTCATTATAACTGCAATTATTGTTTCAGTTAGATTTTCAAGAGATCAGGATTTGACCTTGTTGTCTCATAATATTTATTCTTAACAGAATAGCATGCGTCTGTGTGAAAACAAGCTTTGGTTTGGATTTTTCGTTTCCTTTGGCATTGCATTTGTCAATGCATTGCAATTCTGATGTGAACAATTCCAAATATATTTTAAATGTCATAAATCGTTGATTTATTTTATTTATTTTTTGTTAAACAGGGCCTGTTGAGGAACACAAAATGAGTAAAGATCAGAAGTTACATACTAACTGAACTGTGATGTATGTACTTTGCATTTTTACATTGTTTTATAAATAATTTCATTTCTAGCCTCTTGTTGGAATGTAAATTGTTTTATATAAATTATGTCAAATATTTAGCTTTTTTAATTAAGGTCTAAAAGATTCAGGGCTTTGAAGTGATTTACAGTAGATGCATTTTCTAATGACTGTGCAACCCTCTGAAATGTAATTGAACGATGAGGAGCCTAAATAATCCCACTCTAGTAAAATAAATGAACAATTAATATCTTACCTGTTGTAGATACCTTTTTGAACAACCTCAGTTTGACAAAAACAGAGTTTAAATGACTGGATTGTGAAATGCTAATGGCTCACTTTTGTCCTAAAATAATTACAATGTAAAAGAAAAAAAAAGGCTATCTCATAAAACTTGAGCTCACTGTCGTTTTTGCAATTCACAGTTATTACAGTTACAGCTGCTACCTACCGACACATTACTAAAATAATAAAAAATAATAAAAAGTTATTTAAAAGGAACAAAAAAATTTTTTTCAGAAAACACAAAAAAACTAATTTACTTAAAAAATTAAAAATTAAAAACAAGGGATAACCCAGGTGATTATTTTAGGAATGTGACAAAGTGCTATTTGTGCTTACAAATAAAAAAATGTGTAATGCAACACTAACAGCTACAAAATTGTTTATTAAATAATGATAGTATAAACATCCATAAAGTGATTATTTATGAAGTTGTTTAAGATGGCAGTGACCCACTTTAGTTTTAACTCAGTTTAGTCATTAGTTGATCTCTAACTTCGGCTTTAAATACATCACTTAAAAATATCAGAAGTATCCCTTTAAAGTGTTTAATTATTTTTATTGGATTATTGAACAATAAAATACCACTTCTTAAACGTTGCAGCTCATTTTTTTTCAGATTTATCAGTAACAATGTTTATTTGCAACTTTAAATAGATTTAATCCAAATTTAAAATACACTTTTTAAATGTATTATTCATATTATTTTGCTGGAAGTTGTGTGATTTCCTTTAAACATTTAAAGCACAAAAAATTGGCTCGAGTAAGGATCTTAGCTTGGAAAGCAAACTCAATTAGGATGTAATTTTTCACATCAATTTCCTCTTAGAATGCATCCTTGAGAAAACGCCACAGGCAACTAATCACAGCATAACACATGCATATCTGTTTTCTTGATTAATATGCATCAGAAATTGCATATTTTCATTTTCCTGCGACCAAAGATTAGGCTTTGACGGGTCAAATATCTAATGTGGTTTCCACAAGCAATCAACCTGAAGGCCTCTTTTCCTTTACGTGACAATTTTTTGCTCAAGGGGCACAAAAATGTCATCCCCACAGAGAAGAAAAAGAGAAAGAAGTGGGCACAACTTTTATTTTGTACATGCAACAAAAAACAACTTGATGACAGATGCCTTTGCGCATTGTCTCTGACTACTGCACAGGCTGCATGCAGATAATAAAACTCATTTCTTCTTTCATTTTAGATACAGCTATAGACTTGTTGTAAATTATATATTTGAGAAATACAGCAAGGATTATTTCATTAATTACACTGGAAATGAACTGTAATTGTTTCTTCAGTAAAGATAATTAAAATATGCTGATTAAACACAAGAACAAGGAGACATGTCATTATTTAAGAGGAATGTTTTATCTACATCCTTTACTTGTTGTAAATATGTCTTATCATTTTATTTCTTAGTTTTCAATATTTCTTCACCTGGTACTTGTTCCTGCTCTTTATCTCAAACCTAATTGCTAACACATAATCCTGCTGCAGACATAGTGTAAGAAATGTAAGCAAGCTGTGGAAGTTATTTGTAATTACATTGTTATTGTTTTAAATAAAACTTTTTCATTTTTTATTGGCTGTATTAAATAGTAATCTCTTCTGAAAATGTGCTTTGGCTGTTCCTGTTTCAAAGATGAGATATCTGAATTTTTAATGCTGATGATGAACTGATGAACTTTGTGTGTTTTCCTAGGTACTTTGGTTTCCTCAGACAATTATTATATATATATAAAGACTACGCAGGTTAATTAGATTCTAGACTACAGCAGTGCATGGTTGTCTGTCTCTGCTGATCCGGTGATGGACTGGTGATTTGTTTAAGGTGTCTTTAGACAGTTGACTGATGGGACAGACTCCAGTCTATGGGAGGCCCTTTAGGCCATAATTCTTTCTTCCTCTCACATATACCATCAAACCCTCTCACATACACTATCAAAC
>JARVJO010000165.1:7902637-7917643 GCA_031762555.1 Cynodonichthys magdalenae | reverse complement strand
GGTCGTTTGTGTTCCCCTGCCTGGCTGCCTCAGAACAGCCCAGGATTTCTCAAACATGCATGAATGAGTCAAAGCAAGACTGGAGATGTTTTTGATGAGAGGATAACATTATAACATAATAAACTCCAAAAAGTTGATTTTACATGATATTGCCCCTTTAAAAGCTTGATGCACTATTAAACTGGGGTTAGGAAAACAAGTGACCATTGCTGTTGAAGATATGTGGCAGCTCTTTAAGGATTCTCTATAAATCACCCCTCTAATTATACAATGCCTTTGTAGTTTGTAATTTTCATTGTAAAATTAAAAAAAGGCAAGTTAGGACTTTGTGTTCAGGGAAGCTTAGTGGAGCTCTGAGAGGCGACCTGATACCTTTAACTCCATGTTCAACACTGTTTACCCCACAAGTGTTAATTCTCTAAAGGAAAGTTTTACCGACTTCACCTTTTCCTCCTCTTACTGTAATTCCTTGGCCACAAGCCAGATCACGATATCCTGTTGAGGCTCTGTTGATTTGTTGTGCTATGACCCTCTTCACTTCCCCTGGCCTCAAAACCTCATTATGGACCCGAGCTTCCTCTGTTTACAATAAACGATTCTCTTGATGGGCTCGGTACACAGCCGTGAATCTCCTGGACAGGCGAAGCCCCTGGCACAGATTGAAGTGAGCGAGGAGCGAAGCCAGCGGAGCAGCAGACGGTGGATAAGCCTCGCTGCTGAGTGAACAGAAAGCTTTCATTTAGTCACGCTTCATGTGTATGCGGAAAGACGCAAACACAATGACATATTCAGAATTAGCTGTTTTGCTGCATTGCACCACTGCTGAGTGTTTGACATAGTTTTTAACTCACATTCACACAGCATGTTGTCTCCATTGTAAAGCATTAACACATTAACCCTAACCTTTTATTTTTACCTCTCGGTCAGTGTATCCACGTCTTTGTTGGCACCTGGGTCCTGTTGCTAAATTCTATTAATCTCTCCCTGATTGTTATTAAAAATTCCACTGAATTTCTTTTCCTTTTTTCTTCATGGAGTTAAATAACACTAGAATGATCCCCGCCTGTCCCGTTCACTGCTAGAACCTGTGACAGTGCAAAGCTGGCGTACAGAGTGACAGTTCAGAGCTGATAAAGCAGCTGTTTGATTAAGCCAGCCCAACTGGGTCTGTTATAAATTATTTATACTTTTATTAAACAAAAATTTATATAAATGATAATTACATTCATTTCATTCAACCATCAAGTAAAACATCTAGATAAAATAAGAAAAATATATACCTAACCGTGAAATTAGATCTGAAATCTGAGATATTTCTAAAAACATTATAACTTACATACACTCTAAATTATTGATAATGTTTCCGGTAATATTATCTTTATTATATTTTTTTACAGTTTTTACATTAACAGCCATATTGTTTGCTATTTTGCCCACATGTACAGTAATACTAAATCCAGTCTGGTTAGCTACAGAAAATCACTTAATGTGACCAAAACACACTCCAGGTGTTAAATAGAACCTTGTTTTTATGTCTTGTGTTCTAGGCCTGTATGAACTAATGGAACTTCATTTTCTGATCAGTAACTTTACTGTTTTTTGCAGTATATTCCTATCAGAGACTTTTCCCTCAAACACTTTCTAGTTTAGGTTAAATTGTGATTCTCTTCATTTTCCAATTGAGATGACACTAAAACATAAAAACCTTACAGCAGCGAGGCTGCAGATCTTTGTGAAGGGTGCCTCAAATGGTGCACATCAAGCAATCTTTAGCTATGATCTTCAGAAGGAAGAGCATATGCTCATTAGATCAGTCAAATCTTGGCAAAGATGAAATATCTTAATAACCCCGAGAAGTGTTTTTATAGCACACTACTCAAAGATCTGTGATCCAAACAAATCAATCCCAAGGGTCTCAGTGATCCTGTTTTTTTACATGATTCCCTCTGAATTTATGCCCCTTTAATGACTTTTTTACTTGTCATTTGACACCATCTTCAAAGAAAAATGTTACTTTGTCAAGTGTATTTCCATATGCAAAATCCATGAATAACATTTGGAAGACAGACATAGCAGAATATTTTACACAGATTATAGAAACTACATGTGAAAATGGTTGCTGATGATGAATTAACCTCTATTATGAACTGTTGTTCATTTAAAATAAAACTTGATTAAAAAGACCCAAAAAATAGCAATTCACACTTTAAAACCTTTAAGAAAATGTTCACAAAGTTCTTACAGATAGCTGTCTTGCTGACAATTGAAGAAACAGTGAATAAGTATTCATGCGAACCATTTTGTGTACAGAATACTGTATTTCTTACACATGGATTATACACAGCACACAGTACAATCCATTATAAAGGGCTTTTGTTTGCACTAAATGTCTTAATATTTGTTCTGAATTTTTTATTTGTTCCCTAACTTTACATTGCTTGTACAAAGAAACATGCTGCAAATGATTAAAAGAAAACTCAGCTTCAAGTTCTTCAGTTTTATGTTGTTCTCTTGGATCCAGAAAACACTCAAGCTGGTATTGAAGCAACTTTGTGGCATTATTTTTGAGTTTTGTGTTTTCCAACAATGACAAGTTGAGCCCCAGTAAATTTGAGAGATTCTGAGCAAATGTTTTAACTTGATTGCTCAGAGATTTGTATGTCTGAATGCTTCTCCATGCAGGATTTTTGCTTCAAACGTTACCATCAAAAGTTGGACTGTTTTGTTTTTTAATGTAATAAAGTTAATGTTTTAACACAAGTGGTTCATTTAAAGCTCTGGCATGAATAGTGGTGGTGAAAGATAATGGGTTTTTTTGTCAGTAGCTTTTATTTGCACTTTATTGTCCATTTCTTACTCTAAAAATTGACTTTTTTTCCTATTTTTCCTATCTAAAGTTTGAAAAACAACTATGGCATTTATTGTATATCTGTTTAAGTCACATCAGAATTTTAGACTTTTGCTTTTTTTTTTCTCCCTTTTATTTTTTCCTTTTTGCCAATTTGAAGTCAAAAACAAACATGTTTTTGTTTAGCAGGACAGATTCTGATATAATAAAAAGATAACAGGTTTTCTATATTTCAGCTCGGCAGTTTTTCCCTAGGGGCCAAAACATATTCACAAACCTACATCAATATTCGAAAACTCATTTTTCAAATGTGTACGGCGAGATCTCTTGTGCTTTTGAACACTTCAGGTGGTTCTGAGGAAAAATCTGTGGAAAAATGGGAATCTTTTAGAGCCCGGCTGCAAAGACTCCTCTGCTCACAGATGGTTAACAGCATGCTGACCTCATCCCACCAAGTTCATTTTCCCAAACCTTAATTATACAAGCAAAGGTTTGCTGAGCACACAAACTTTCACAGCAGCACAAGGTTTCTCCTTCATAAGGTTACACAAAATCTCACTTGGGAGCTGCCCTGCTACAGGAACAGTCCACCACTCACTGCCCATTAAAGCAGCTCAAGGCCAAAGTTTCACCCGAATCAACTTTGACTGTAACTCAGTCAACCTCACCGACTGGATTCTCCCTGCGGGTCAACAAACTGTCGGGATTTGAACTCTTGACCTCACAGACACAAATCCAGAACTCTTAAGGCTACTATTGTATTTAATGTGCAACTTTTTTATTTTTCCACATCGCTTGAAGTAATTTGTTTAGGTCATTCACCTCCTCCTACTCAGCACTGTTCTACTCTTTGCTGACTAAAATGAAATTCTTAAATGTAAAAAAGAAGAAAAAAGTGCTACACACAGTATTCTCTTTTGTTAGCACTCAGAATGTGTTGTGAATGACTTTCAGTTATGACCACATCAAGTTTAAGTTCTATATATGTAAAAATTACTGAGTTATCCATTTTTGTATTTGCTAAGGCCAGTTAGCAACGGCAGCCATCTAGCAGATGCACATCATTATTGTCCATGGGCTATAGGGTGGGTCACCATGCACGTACACTATTGTCCACTCTTTCCGAAAATGCATGCATGCAGAAAAATAGTTGATCGAATCTATTGATGCTTTGTTTTCAAAATTGGGTTGGTTTATAGCAAAGTTATTGGCATTTAAGTTTTCTGTACCCCTAACTTTGATGGTCAAAATGGAAAAAAGGTGTGGTCAAAAAGGGGTCCCTGGAGCAGTGAGACTTAACTTTTTTCTGCTAACATGCTTTTTTTTTTGAAAGAGTGGACCCTTATGGAAAACGCACTTAGCCAAATACACGCTTTCCATAGACCCTAGGGTACCTGAAAACACCAGAGAAGTTCAGTAGTAGGGGGTGGGCCCGGGCCCACCCTAGCACATGAACTTTTATTTTCTAAAAATGGTACTGAAGAAATTTTGTAATTGATTAACTGAATGTTTGATGCAGTATTGTATTTTATACACTTTTTGTTTATTGCAGCAGTAAGTTTAAAACAGACAGAGTTGGTCTCTGTGTTATCAGTGTGTGCTTTTTGTCTGTAAACAAAAATTAGCTACGTTCTACATCTGAGGTAAAAGGTACCACCTTCAGGGTTGTAACCAGGAAGAAACAGAAAGTTTATAATGTTGATGTTTTTGGGTAGGAGAGGAGTTCTTGTGGAGTGTCTGTGCAGATCCAGTCTGGATGAGACTGGGATGTTTGGTTAAGACTGAAGGTAACTGAGGCCTGGGGCCTGTGTGTGGACTGCTAACCTGATTGGAGTCAGAAACAAGAATAAAGCTTTTGAGAGAAATCCAGTGGATTCCTGCAATTATTCAGACATTCCATTTTGAATTATCACAATTTTTCAACAGTACTAAAAACTATTCTGAGGATTCTTTAGATATTCTGCTGTCAGAAAGTCAGAACTTGGTTAACTTGTTTTGATGCAGAGGAGCAGTGTTTTCATTTGGAGCTTCTCCGATCTCTAAGGTTGAACTCGGCCACCCTCACTGCTTAGTTCAACCTTAGACCTTAGACCTTAAACCTTATTTGAGATCTTATAGAGATATATAGATATCACATGACTGTAGGTAAGAGTTGGAACACAGATAGATAATTGAGTTGAGATTTTCACCTTTTGGCTCAGCCCTTTTTTTACAACATACTGGAGCAACACCCTGAGTACCGCAAACAAATACCACTACAGTCAATATGGCCCAGCCTCTGGTGAATGTCTGTGCAGATTTATATGAAATACAGCAAACCTCTACAAAGTTGTGTAGTTTGCAGACTCAGTCTTTCTCTGATTTTTTCATAGAACCTAAATACCCCTAGTTTGGGGTAATCCCCATGATATTGCAGAAACCAGATATACAATACTTTTTTCATGTGTTTTTAATCTAAAGTATTAAGATTAATATAATTTACTTATTTTGTAACATAACATAAATTCAGTTTCATAAAAATATCCTTACAGTCTTGTGTGTGTTTTTTTGTTTGGTTTTTTTTGCTTCTTATCGCATTACGGCGCCACCCCAAACATGCTGCATGTCTTTTCTGGACCCCATGCAATATTTACATTTTTACGTGATTTGCAGGTACTCTAAGAACATCACCCCCACAAAAATTAGGGCTTCACCGTAGAGCAAACTGCAGTAAAATAATTCTGAAAAACACGCCGTTGGACACAAGTAAGTTTAATTTTTGAATGTCTGTCTGTTAGTTAAAGGTTAAAATGTATCTGTTTGCACATCAATAGTTTCCTTTAAAAGTTTCTATGAAGGATATCAAAGCAGATATCAGAAAGTGAGAGCTGAGCATTTATATATAAAAATAGGGAGCAGAGGGCAATTTATGTGGACCCTCATTGTAAAAAAAAAAAAAACCTTTAGTCTGTCAATCAACTGAAGTGGTGCCTTCAGAGAATCTCTGCTGGCAACACTGAAAGTCTAATGCTTAGCGTCCTTCTCCAGCTCTTTAATGAGATCTCTGGGCAATCTGAATTATTCTGATGGTTTTCAGTGCGTTTTGCCTCGGGTCCTGTCACCCTTCACTGATAAAGCCTGGCTATGAAAGAAAATAAGCTTAAGTGATGGATGCACAGATGCAGTGTGAGGATTTACACAGGATCATGTGAGTCTACGCTGGATGGTTAAAACAGCAAAATTATTACCCTTAAAAAAATTTCTCTGGAGTTCCTCTTTTTAATTTCACATCTTAATAATGTGATCTAATAAATCATGTATCATTAATCTTTGCTGCCAGGTGCTGCGCCTCAAAGCTCCTTTTTGCTATAGTTTCTAACTAACACTGGAAACGATTCTCTTAAGAATGAGACACATTAAAGTTACTGTTGCTTGATAAACACTGAATAGCAGCCATCTGCCAGCTCACTCCGGGTTCATTTTGGAGGCAGACAATCGTAAGGAGCTTCAAAAAATGCAAATGAACAGAGGCTCACAAACAAACTTAATCAACAACTTATAACGCAGCTGTCTCGAAGACGACGGAAGCCAGAAATAGGTTTTCTCTCTTTTAATTGGAGCTAATTAATGATTTTAGTTGAGTATTAGCCGACTCAAGGCATCCATTGTGACTAATTTTGTTCAAGCTATGCACTGATGGATGTGGAAATGGAAATGTATGAATGGATGAGTTATGTAGATGCACATTTAGAAATGGGATGCATTTCTATGTTCCGTATTGGGGTAATTTCTAGTTTGTAATTCCATTTGATTTATGACTGAGGCAGAGTTTAGCTCCCCAGCTACATTATTATAATCTCTGAGCTAATTGAAAGAACTGTAAATCATTATTTCATTCCAGAGCATCAATGTCTCGCTGCTGCTAAAAACAAAAACTTTTTCTAAAGTTTATTTTGTTTGCATTTAAGAAAGACAGACAAATGAAAGATTGACAACATGAATAGACATATTTTTCAATAAAATTGCAGAAATTATACTAAAAAAACATTTTCATCAATATGTTTTTAAGTTATAAAAACAAATTCCATTACTGTTTAAAACTTAAAACAATATTTGTAAATGAATGTACTGGGTTCCCTTACAAAAAAGACATATTTGTCAAGTATATGTAGTATTCTAAAGGATAGTAAAGTATTTGCCAAGTGTACTTTTATTTACCAAGTACACTGATTTAAATATACTAGCATTTTACTAACAAGTATACTTCTTGGAACTAAACTGACCCACTTTCAGTTTATGAAAGTACACTGTGAAATATGCTTAAAGCAGGGTGGCCCTAGTTGATTTGGCACCCTAGTCAAGATTATAGGTGCCCACCTTTGTGCAGTTTTCTATATCTCTATGCCAATTTACTTGCATTCACATTAAATAGATTTGTTTTTATTTAAAAAAAAGGATGTCCAAAAATCAGGTTGTCCAAATAAAATAGTTAACAATGGCATGTATTTGAAACAGAATACCAGAAGTCTACCTTATATCTGCCAACATCTGCGGACAACAATAAGCAACAACTGTTCATGTTAACAAACAGCTGTGAAGTGAAGCAGTTCTTGGGAGAATTTCTGCAAAATCTTGTAAGAGATTTTCTCAAAACTTATTACAAAGGGAAAACTAGCTTTTCCTGATACTGCCTATGCCACAGGCATCTTTCACCTTTACTGTTAGTTTACTCATAATAAATTTCAAGTCTACTTTTAGTTTATTAAAGTACACTTTAATGTATACTGAAAGGAATTATCTAGGTATACTATTAGTGTACAAGCAGTAAACTTCTAGTGCCCCTTTTTAGTATATGAAAATACACTTAAGTATACTGAAAGTAACCTTTAGATTTAGTATGACTACTTAAGTATGTCTTGATCAATAGTTTTAAAATAAGTATAAATAATAAGGATACATATACTTACACTTTTAAAATATTTTATAATAAGCCAAGTATAGGTAACATAAACTTTGTTAAGTATAACTGATTTGTAAATACATAAAATGTAAAATGACTCTTACTTTTAGTTTAAAATTAACATACACTACTTTTTGGTAAGGGTTAGGTAACACATTAACTCACACTGTCTCATGAATGTCTTAAGATTTCAATCTTAAAATTATACACGACTGTTTACTTTTATCTTACCATTTGTGAAAGCCAAAATGTTAAAAATCCTCAAAAAATATACAAAGAAATGCTCTAACATATATATCATACATTGTCATATTTTTGTATTTTGAGCTTGGAATGGACTGCACTTTTATAATCATTCCACATCCACAGTAATTCTTTTGACATGTTACATTACCGACTCTGTGTCGGCTGTATTCTTCCCTTTTTTTCAGCAGTGAATATGCGAGCAATTTCATTCACCTTCAGCATCAATCGCTTCATTTTCAGCTGCTTTGAATTTGGTGTCAGTCGGTGAAACTTCAGAGGCTTAAATCCAGTGTTTGATCATTGGCAGCATTTCTTTGGTGATAATAGGATTGGATCCTGGGATTGGACACATTCCTTCTGAACACAATTTGGTCTGGGATTGGGTGTTGTAATATATCTCTGCATCCTCGGCTCTACCTGTGATCCTAAAATTGATTAGGCATCAAAAAGACACGTTTAAAAAAAGCAAACTTTACGTTTCAGAAAATATTCTTTAGACGTTTCATGTGGTTATCTGTTGCTCATAAGCTAACTGGAAACTGTAATTGCTTTCAAAATTGCCTCTTTGAGAAGTGGCTGACCCAATTAGTTTTGGGATTGAGTGTGCTACAGCGTCTCTGGCTAAGTGTTGCAGCTCATCTGTCTGGGTATTTCAAACTCACACTGGCAGGCCAGTTCCATCTGTATTTGTATCATGTCAGCCAGCATGATTAGTTAATTATGTTTGCGTTCTCTAACGACTGCAGTGCCAAGTGTCTCCGAGCTGATTCTCAATCTCTCGTTTACGCAACACTTCTACGCAACACACACACACACACCTTCGGTTTCTTCCAATATTTAAACCCAAAGGCAAAATTGATGGCAAAAACAAAACATTGTTTAGTTGTCAACAGTTGGACTATTCATTAAAAGAAAATCAGTCATAATGGAAACACAAAATGAAAGTGAAATAGAGGTTTATTATGAGATGGATGCTGGTAAACTGTGAAGACTAAAGCAAGCAATAAACAATTCTGTCCAACTATGAATACATGTGTAAACATTGTTGTATCTAATGTCACACATTTTACAAAACATCATAATAATGCAGTGCTAAGTTCAAATCAGCAGAGATGTTGTCTGTGGTGCTTTAAATACCATATTGGGGGTAAATGGTTGATGTGTTGACGTGCTAACATTAAAGGTATAAGGCATATTGAGTTCTTGTTTTCTCTGCTGGTTATTTGTTTGCTCAGTGAATCTTCTGTTTTTTTCTGAACTGCACAAGTGTTATGTACTAGTACACAAGTACTCAGTTGTTTTCTACTATTTCATAGTGGTTGAGGCACCTTTTGTCTTTCAATCTTTATTGGTTTAATTGGTGTGTTTGGCATTTTGATAGCTCTAGGTAGCATTAGCTTTGCATGGCTTCAATGTGTCTTTGGTCTTCACTAGGGGTGTCCCAATACCAGTTTTTCTGGGGCGACAGTGGCGACAGGTAGAAGTAGTTTGTCCTGTAACCGGTGGGTTGCTGGTACAAGCCTCCGCACCATCCTTCTCAGCCATTGTGTCCTTGGGCAAGACACTTCACCCACCTTGCATGATGGTTGTCAGAGGGCCTGGTGTCGACAGTGTATGGCATCCTCGCCTCTGTCAGTCTGTACCACCATCAGTGTGTAAATGTGTGTATAAAGGAGTGAAAGACTGGCACGTGAAGAGCTTTGGAGTACTTAGATTTGATAAAGCGCTATATAGGTACAGGCCATTTACGGTTTCTCAAACCAAGTATAAGTACCAGTTTTCATGTCTCTCTGCCTCTTTTAGTGATAATGATACATGCAATACATGTAGCTTTATGGTAGCTTTGGAGGCAAAGTTCTGTGTTGTTGAAAACCATTAGTTCACTTGCGTAATAACTTCATACACTTAATTTCAGTGCAGGGCAGGAGGCTCCTGAAGGATAAATTGCCTAGCTAAACTTATTTTCCATACATTCTTACTTTACTTTTTTACTTTAGAATAATGACAGTATGAAACAATTACATTTCCCGTTGTAATTATTAAGCTGTTTTATTTTCTGTTCAGTCAGCAGTAATTACTCCAATTTCAATTTTATTGTGTTCCTGCTTGGTTCATTTGGTTTCAGATGTACTGTGACTTCAACAGAGAGATATACATCTGATAATGGGTCATCAGGTGAACAGATAAGTAAAAGTATCAATAAGTAAAGTGTGTTACTAGTGTAAATCTTACAGAAAAATAAATTTCAAGCAATATAATTTAAATAAAAAGAGATGGTAGAAGTAAAAATTTAGACTTTTGATGAAATCTTGTTTCAAAAAAACAAGCACGGTTTTAATTATTCTTTATGATTCAGTACAACCAGGTTGAGTTTGCTAAACACAACATCTCTAGTGAGTTTAGATGCAATCTCAATATGTATTTTATAGGTCTTCAGAACAATGACTGACAGGATCTGAACAAAAGGTGAGGGCACAGATATGAGCTCTATACCAATAATAAAAAAGCTCAATATGAGGTATTTGATGCAGCAAGGTGCACCTAATAATGTTGTTGCCCTAAATGGATATGTGACATTTAGCTTTATTGTGCATAAAGATGTTTTCAAACCTCTGTACGTCAGGACAGATGAGAGCCATCATGTGAGACAGTGGGAACAGTTGATCTCTGCAGAACCGTCTTGGAGCTGATCCAGATGAGGACGCTCCACTTTAATCAGGCCCCGGAGGTAATCTAAGCAGGACATTATCCGCTTCGCTGCTTTTTCTTTGCAGCATCTGCTCGGCTCTGCCACCTGTCCAGGACGGCCTCACTCCTCCCCTATGTCTCTTCTTCATTGTGTTTGTTTTTGGATTTGCCCTCATTTGCTAAATGTTAATGCTTAGCCACGTCAGATGTGGTTTTACTTATCCAGAATCAAATTTTTTGGGTAGTTTTCTGTTTTGTTCAAATTTTGTAGGGCCACTTGCAGGACTACTAAAAATATTTAGGTATTACTTTGTCTTGAAATTATTTAAATTATAGTCAGTAGTACAAAGCATGTCATGACAGGAACTGAGGAGCCTTCAGGCTGTCTCTGTATGATTTCTGAAAAACAATAAGGCATCATGAGGGAGACTGAAGTCAACCCAAAACTGTAATGTCTCTGAGCCATCAAGCGAGCTTTGTGTACGTCAACATAAGGCAAAGCTGCAGAACTTAGAATGAGAGATCACACAGATTTTATGCATAGTGCTCCACATCTACACCAGTGAGAACTTTTGTTCACTTTCTGAAGTAGTTATTAAAGAATTGCATCAAAAATGGAAAAGTTGCAATCCTTTGGGGGAATTCTTTAAGCATAATAAACCTGTACTTTCTCTGTATTTGATAAGTCATTAATGTGGACCTTCTTGTCTCCCAGTGGAACAGCAGGGTTACAGCATGGGTATTTCAGAGTTTTCAGAGAACGTGGATATGACAGTATTGTAGATGGGGCACGAGTTAAACTCCATGCCTCCTTTGATGTTGTGATGCATTTAATAATAAAAGCTGACATCTTTGTAGGTCGTGTCCAGCTCCATTAGTGATTTATGAATGACCAGAAGCAGTTTAAAGAGGGACTCTTTGGTCATTCCGAAAGAGGCTTTTGTCATTGTGGTTTCAGTGAGCATTAAAAACAAACTACAACATTTAAAAAAACAAAAAAAAGACAGGTTTTCTTTATTTGAAGGGAAAGTCCAATTTTATTTGAAGTGAGGCTTTATAACAGTTATCAGTTGATAGTATTTTATCAGCTGTAACATCAGTCATGGTGCATCCAGGCAAATGTATTCATTCAGGCTAGCCCAGAAGTCTGTAACCCCATTCCTCTTGACCCACCTTATTCAAATAATTAAATTACTTACTCAGAACGTCATCATGTTTAGCGGAAGCCTGTCAATCACTCTTTCATTTCAGTCAGGTGTGATAAAGCAG
This sequence comes from Cynodonichthys magdalenae, assembly GCA_031762555.1. Taxonomy (NCBI): domain Eukaryota; kingdom Metazoa; phylum Chordata; class Actinopteri; order Cyprinodontiformes; family Rivulidae; genus Cynodonichthys; species Cynodonichthys magdalenae. The sequence continues at coordinate 7,905,653 of JARVJO010000165.1, read as the reverse complement.
GGAAACATCTAAAACATGTAGGGCAGTGGGTCATGAGGAACAGGGTTGAAGACCTCTGGGCTAGGCTAAAGGTTAACCAAGCAAGTGCCAAATTCTGTTATACTTGAGTCAAAATGACCCAGTTTTAAAACTGAATCAAGAGCAATTGAAGGGTTAAAGTAATTTGTCAGGTTTATAAAACACCTCTTTTAGTTGTTCTTGAGTTTGGTTTGACTCAAAAAGGAAATCAGGTGTACATGTGCATAAAAGGGTTATGAGAGGATTGTTAAAACTTCTCAAATAGTTCTAATAAATATACAAGGCAAGCACAATTTGATAAAGTTAAACATCATTTTGTCTGCTTCATTTCAGCTTTATTCAATAATCTTATGCAGCCTTATATGCAAGCTTTCTACAGTTAATTATGATGGAAAAAAATTAAAAATAATTCTTACAAAGAAGAAAATCTGAAATGGCTGTACAGCTCAGATAAGTTTTCACAAATATGCAGGTTAAATGTTCAGTCTAAGCCGACTGCAAGTGAAAATGTGAGCATGCAAGGGGTTTCAGATTTAAAAATATGCAGATTCACAGTTGTGTTTCCGTATTTTAGCTATACAGTGTGCGCTTTCCCAGTGCATGTGGCAATCCCAGTGTCAACTTGCACACAGCGCACGGACAGGAAACAATCACTGTCATTCCTAAAAAACCTGTCAAAACAGCAGCCATCTTCAAAACAAGCCAGTCACACTCACAGATAACTTTGGGAGGAAGAAAACAGCCATGAATGTTGTCATCTAGAATATTTATATCTGGAACGGCTCGAGTTCTGCAGAGCTTCCTGACAGATCCTGACTATTTTCACGTCTGTCAACAGTACGGAGTGTGAATGGAACCGCTGCTGTCATCGACTTCAATGGCAGCATGCGCCTCCCTGGAGACACAGAGCAAGCCTTTCACACTAATAAAGATTTTCCGAGGGCAAATATGATAAACTGAGGCGTGCAGGTACAGTATGCAGGTGGAGGGGGTGGAGTTGAAGTGAAACAAATCATTCCCCAGAATGACATTCAGACTGATCATGCAGGAGATGCTGCTGTAATACACTGTGAAATCGATTCCATGAAGTGAGTCCTGATCTAATCTTGTTTACCCAAACAAGGTGGATTGTTCTGCAGATAAAACTTAATAAAAGAAAAAAAATGCAGCATCAAAAAGTTACCTGCGTTGCACTCAAAGTTGCATTCGCTTTGATTGGTACTAAAACCCAAACAACTGAGCTTGTCTCCAATCCGAGTGAACTGAGTCAGACGTCTTCAAATAGGTTTGAGTTGTTAAAAATATTCCTCCTCCAGGAGCTCGTTGTCTTCGCAACATGCTGTTCATTCTTTGACAAGCAATCTGAATCACAAAGTGACTAAAGCTCACAGCACAAATGTCTAATCAAAAACAGTCAGGGACATGCCCTTAAGAGGTTTATTTGCTCACGGAGCTGTGATTACACAAGTGACTTACTCCCTGGCATGAAACGCACTCCAAAATATGAAAGAAATAACTCTGATAACAAGCAATCAGTTTTTTTTCTTCTTTTTAATAAAATATATTGTGTAGATTTGAAACTTCATAACAGTGCAGAGGAAACATTCATCACTGTTAAATGAGACCTGGGTCAGACGTGCTGTCAGAAGGTGATGACGTTTGAGTGATGGCTCACGGGCGTGTGTTCACTAGTCTCGCTGGTCTTCATTTTTCATGTTTGGACAGGAAGAAGAGAGGCTCAGTAGATCTAAACCCAGGTCAGACAGGTTGCTGAAGCTAAAGATTTTCTGCACCTGCTGCCTGCAGAAGTGAATTAATGATTTTAATTTATCTCTTTTCTATAAAGTGTTTATGTGATTTTTTTAAAATTTCAATGAAAAATGCGTAAATGTCCCATTTTCTCACACGTCAAACTTATATACAAATTACAAGCAACAAAAATGGTTTCTTTTTTTAATTTAATCCTAAAATCCCCTATTTCAATCACATTTTGCGATTTCTTCACTATGCATTAGCTTTCAGCGGCAAATATTGTTTTGCTCCGTTGCTGAGTTTTAATTATATGAATCAACTGTGACCATTCAGTAAAAAAAAATATCATTGCAGCAGAAACAATTGATCGCTTAAAATCATCAAAGTTTAGAGTTTCACTTTCTTTGCTCTCTAATCTTACTTAACGTGCAAAAGTTTGTTCACCCCTGCTGTATTCCCACAAGAACCTATTAATTCTTGTAGTTAACATTTTAATAACCTTTATGCAATAATATGCATTCAAGGAATGTATTGTTTTCACGCCAAAATTTTAAATTAAGCTTATCTTTTGCTGAGAAAACCTGATATTCTTGTTTCAAACCTTAAAAGTACTGTTATGCGTAATCTCATGTGAGATATTGCTATTAGTGATCAAATATGTTAAAAATGACTTACAACTACGTCCACAGCAAAATTTAGCTCAATTGATTAAAATTTGTATGAAATTTGAATGAGATTTTGTGTTGCTAAAACTGATTAGTTGTGGCAACTATCTTGATTGAGCTGACTTCAGAAGTTATTCAGTTGTAGACAAACAACTGATTATTCTATTCACAGGGTTTCTTTAAAATCTGTCCAGTGTTTTAGGAGCTATTTTTAGACAGACATGGTTGACCCCAAGAGTCAATGCCAAAGCTTTAGGCGAAGATGTTGAGTAATGTGTAGCACTCACAGTGTGGTATGCAAGGGCTTAATCACCATCTCAGAAGTGAGGGGGACACATTTTTTCTGAGGTCTAGAGTTTTTTTTTATCATCTTCACGCATTCAATCACACCTCTCTGTAGTAGTTGAAAACACACACAGTACAGCACCAGGATACAGACTTTAGTTCTTTTACAGAAGTGCTCCTACAATACTTGTCTTTCTGTAACTCATCATGGCCCCCAGAAAATTTTGATGGAAGTAGATGCTGTTTCCTGCATTCTGGAGTATTTTAACAGGTTGCTAAACTTATTTTGACCTACA
>JARVJO010000165.1:7868754-7883914 GCA_031762555.1 Cynodonichthys magdalenae | reverse complement strand
TAAAAGTGCTCTGGGGTTTGTTTGGTTTGTTGAAAGTAGCATCCCGTTTGGAGCAGACTGGGCGGCTTTAACAAGACTGCAACAGAAAACAAAGTTTTCCCCCCTTACAGATGACAGAAATCCGTCCTGGCCACTTTCAAAGTTACGAAAATCCATCGTGGCAACGGAGAACTTTAAGCCCCGTGGTTTTGGCTGCTGCGAGTTTAACACTGAATCCCACCCGCAGCTGCTGTTTAGTTCAGTTGCCGCCGACCCCAGTCATGTGACTAAATCATGCCTGCTGATTGGCTCAGATGCCACCGACCCCAGTCATGACTGAATTCTGCCCGGTGATTGGTTTCTTTGGCAAATATTCCTCAACTGAGGACTTATGCCTCTCTCCTTCATCACTATTTGTTGTCTTTTCAAGACAGTATGAATACTTGATAACGTAAAAATACATATCTTTAAGAAAGCATGGGCGATAATATCGTTTGTGATATATATCGCCCACCTCTAGTGTTTAGACAGTTTTTACCTGAGAAAAAGAATAAAAGAGTAGAAGTGGGCAACACTAGGAATTTTAAATACAGGGCTAATATCATTGATACTGATACGACACTGATATGACAAAAGTCATGTTCATTGAATAATTGTTTTGATTTTGCCTTTAGTTAGGTAAATATGATAAAACACAGGACAACGATTTTAGGTAAATACAAATGTTTTTAGTACAAAAATCTGACTTAGAGCAAAAACATCTTTTTTTATATTTTCCTTGTGAGCTTGCACAGCATTTGTCTCTTTCCAGCTGGGAAATCTTAATATTCAAATATTGTTTGATTTTTTCTGTTTAAAATGACATCAAAATTCCTCATTAGGAAAACATGAAAGCAGGATTCGGACCAAATATTAATATATTATTGTGTTTAACAAGACAAACGAAGTCATATCTCTGGAACAGCTCGTGATGTCAGGGTGATCAAAGTGTAATTTAAAAAGCAGGAATCAGAAAATGTGCTTAGTTTATTTTGACCAAATGTGACTTAATCTTTAGGTTGATGTGATGGGTCACATATGAAACATACAGTACACTTAATTTCTATGAATAAATTATTTTAAGAGGCTGATAAATCTGAATTTTTATTTGCATAATAAATTTTACCTAAAGACAGTCAAACTTCATTAACTGTAACTAGATACTTTTTACCCTCTATTAATTCTATCAAATTTACCAATAATTAGTTTCTAATGGTGCATTTGGAGGAGCTTCAGAACAACAACACTGCCTCATTTCGATTACGTTCTGTCTCCAAAGCCTGATTTCATCATATAGATCGTAATTCCTATGATTATGTGACCCTTCTAAAATGCTACATCAAAGAGCTCAATCCCTCAAAACTTGGTCTTTAAAATTACCATAGAAATGACAAATCATCTCTGAAATCTCCCACAGCTTTCCCCCCTCAGCCATTCTGAGTGTATGAAGTGAATGTTGGAGCGATTTAGCCTGCGGTCACAGTCTGATCGTGCCTGTGAGGCTGTCATCTTCAAAGGAAATCGCAGCTGAAGTTTAGGTAATTAGACAGAGGAGCTATCTGCATCAGGCATCATCAGCGAGCGCAGCCTGCTGAAGGCCTGCATTGTCTCAGCCTCACGCTCGTTCTCCTCGCGGTTACTTGTATCAAAGGGAATTTCAAAGGTGATTAAAAGTTAAACTGGATTCCTGAAGGGGAATGCCAATGCTTCGATGCTTTATGTGTGCTTCCCTTTGCTGCACTACGAGTGCTTTGTTCATTAGTGAAAAGTCTTCCAATTACAAGAGATGGGATGAACACTTGCACATGCACATATGTTCTACAGCTGATGTGGGGTAATTATTATTGAACAGTAATACACAAGGGTTAAAGTTAGATTTTAGAATGTTTAGGTTCAAGGACAATTGCTTAAATGGATGAACATAACAATTTATGTAACTGTCTTTTTTTTTTTACAAACATTGAGCTATAATTTTGTGTGGTAGTAGTTGAGTGTTATTAATAACATGCATGTAGAGTTCTAACATAGTGCATGGGAGCTTCATTTAAAACTTAAAGATGCAGACATTCCTGAGAAATTCACATTTTATCAAATTTATGTCGTCACTGCCTGATAAGTGGAGCAATTAGATAAATTACATTCATGTATTTTTTTTAAAGGTGAGGACAAACATCTGGTTTTGTTTTTAAGACTTTAGGACATCCTATTACTCCAAGCAATCAGACACACTTGTTATGTCTAACTCAGCCTCTAGTCAGAAGGTCTTTGGATGTAGAGATGAGATGGGATAAAATATTGAAAATTGGTTTTAAGAGTTAACACAGTGCTGCCTCTCTTTCTGAGTATGATGCTGACAAAATGGAGAAAAATGGTGCCTATCATCTCAAGAAAAAGCCTGAAATTTCTATAAGTTTATGAAAAGTGAAATTCAGGTAATGTCATGCAGACTCAAGAACATAAAGGACCCATTTAGCAAAATTAGTGGTGCCAGTGGTGGCATCTTAAAACACTGCCATCATTGCCAGTCCTGGTCCACATTAGTTGACAAACCACTTGGCGTGCCAGCAGTACCAGCCAAGCGGAGTGTTGGCAGCAGAGAAAACCAGAGCATTGGGCGGAGGTAACAGAGGCGCAGGGAGAGGTAGCAAATGTTATTATAGCAGCAGAGCAATTTGGGAAATGGTTATTTAATTATTAATTGTATTTGTTGTTTTTTTAGCCACTGAGATGTAAAATAAATCTGAAAAAGTGAGTGTTTGATAAAAATCCACGAGACTTCCCTATACCTGCAAAATGGGGGGAAATTCATATAATTTATGTACAATCAGTACAACCTGATGTGTGTTTCCTGTGTGGAGAGTGAGTTCCAGTGAGCAGTTTTCAGAGTGGTTGAAAAGATGTTTTGGTTAAATTTAGAATGAATTTGACGTGAAAGTGTCTTTATGCACAATCTTAGTGCTCCAGGTATATTTTGTGAACAGCTCATTTTGTTACATTTTAGCTCAGTATCTGTAACATTTACAGAACAAATAGCTGATTAGCTTTGGCAGCCATCTTGAACTGGTATGTACATCAAATTATTTCTAAGGGTTTTATTAATATCTATCTCATGGGATATTTTATTAACACAACAAACACTCAGAGAGACTTAGACAAAACCATCATTACCCGTCAGTGGGTAAAACTAAGGCACCCATGGCCATAGCAATAGTTTTGTGCTGATTTATGAGTTTAAAATCCCCAAGGTTTTGCTTTATCAATTTCTCTGCTTGTGTTACTTTATTCTCATTTGCACACCAGCAAACATTTTGCCCTCCAATTTCCCTCTTGCACAGAACACTCAGAAATACTTCTGTTTTTGTCAGGGAAGTGCACTCAGTACTATATTCTCTAGGTAATTTCCCAAAGGATGTAATTCCTTTCCCTCTGTTCTCTCACTCTGTCACCTACGTCTACAGACACGCAAACCATCCACACACACATGCAAACATGCCTCTGTGCTTTATTTGTCTTTGTGTTGAAGAACCGCCCCGCTGTGTCGAACTTGTTTCTGGTGTCATCATAATGAAAGCCACCTGCTGTTCCAACAGAATGCCTCTCCATCCCATCTTACTGACTTCCTGCCTGCATTTCTCACAAGTTGAGTGGTAATGCAGTAACTTTTCGGTGCCTTATCTGTTGCAACATGAGGTGTTGTGAAACGCAGGACAGCTGAGTTGATCAACCCCTTTGTATAACATTTAGTGCAAAAAGAAATTAAACAGTGAAGAAGATTTTTCATGCACATCAATTTCACCTTGTAAAATGTAGCAAATATTCTTCTTCTGCTGTCGGAGATAAGACCATTTCAGATTACAGGAAGTGGCTTGCAACTTGTGATGTGGTGCATAATTTACAGCAGTAACTAAATTTTGCACATATTTCATTCAAAGCAGGATTCAATGTCACTCATTTTGAGTTTGATACAAGTAATTTGAATCAGAGGCAGAATTATTGTTCCTCGGGATGAATCACTGCGTTGTATTTGGATTTCTTAAAGTCAAAGAGTATTCCTGAACAAGAAAAGGAGAATGAACAGCCTGTTAGAAGAACTGCAGCATGTCACACACACTTACATTCTTTAAAACAAAACCATCAGCACATACTCTGAACCACGTGTCAAACTCAAGTCCCATGGGCCAAATGTGGCCCGCTGTAGCATTTTATGTGGCCCATGAGAGCTTCAAAGACGTATTAATGTCTTAAAATAAGCGGCTTTAAAGCCAGTATTGACCATAAACGGCATCTTCCATAATGCATGTTGATATTTTTATATGCAAAATGAAAGAATAGCATCATTAGGTGGAGGTCCACGAAATATACCTTGTAAAATCTCCATTTTGTTGCCTTTTTGCCAGTTACTGTTGGTGCGGCCCAAATGTACTAAGAAGTGGGAATTTCCCAATTACAAGCCTTAAACTTAATACGGAATGTCGCACTAGTGGGAATTCCCTATTGGAAAAGGGGAAATTTCAAATTCAAGGTGGCAGCTACCTACTACAACTCCACAGTGGGTAAAACTCTCTAAATTTTACTTTTGCTTTTAATAGTGTTTCTATTTATTTCATATTTAGTCAGTCATACACATAATAGATTTTTAGTGTTTAAAAGAGGATGGGTTAAGACATATTTTCTATTCAAATAATACCATGCAGTGCTCAGTCATAAGATAAGTTGTTTTTTTTTTCAAGATATTATCACTGAACTAGTGTTACTTCGTTTGGAATCTCAAGAAAGCGGTGATTCATCTCAAATTCAAGTTCATTTTTATAACCTACCTATTTACTCCCCTCATTCCCAAATTTGCAACTCTTTTACCACTATAGTCAGTTTAGCCCTGAACAGGACACAGCAAATTAGGAGAATGAATGAAAGTAAACTGATCTGAGTGACACCGATGATCATTTTGAGCCTTGACTGTATTTTTGAGAGAAGCAGAATTTTCTCCAAAAGAATGGGAGTGTGAAGGCTACACTCAGAATGCATAGTTCTTGTATTCAAAACTGCAAAAATGACTGAGACTAAATTGAAATCTGTTCAGCTCTGTCAGTTGAATGCCAAAACCCATTTTTTAAATAACATTTTTCCTTTTCTAAATTTTAGAAGTTGGCATAACAAATGAGGACACAGGCATGCACTTAATGTCTCAGTATGTTCAATTATATTCAGTTTGTAACCAAAACTGTTCAAAATTTAAATCTGCAACATGATTAAAGATAGATAATTTACAACAATGTAAAAGTTAGAAATGTCTACATTTCTCAAAGGGTGCTTTGACTTACAAACTTCCTTGGATTTGCAGGCGTTGCATGGTGCAGTGGCTCCATATCTAGTTTAACTTGTGGATCTATGTTTATCTAATTTCTTGGTAGCATGATTAAATTTCCCCAGATAAGTTCCTCTTTTATTGTCTCCATTCCTCCCCTCACTGGATTTGACCAGTTTGTTTATCAAAAAAAAGAAAAGCTAACTACACAACACCAACAGGAGAGCACAAATAAACACAAATAAAACAGCAATAAAAAAATATGTTCTGAGAGACAAACCGTTCAAAAGTCTTCTGCTGCTATTCCTTTGCAATAATGACCAAATGGTGTGAGCAGGCTGGGCCTTGGGTTGAAAACAAACTGTGCAGGTCTGACAGGAAGGCAAAAGACCTTTTCATACAATAAACAAAGAGGACTATTTTGGGAGGGAAAGAGTTCTGAAACAAATCAATACTATTGATTTGACTTTAATGGTCAGTTTGGATCTTTTGAAATAGGATTTTGTAGAGGTTATGAACAATTATTATCTTATCTGTTGCAGATAGCTCTTTGAATGACCTCAGTTTGGAAAAACATAAATTAAGCCAAGTGTCAGGGTTGTGTTGTCTGGTATTTTTTTAGAAGTTTATTTTTTAGTTTACCGTATTCATTTGTTATGGTCAGAGTTTTCTATTTTGTTTTATAGTCATTTCTTTAAATTGTAATCACCCCTCCCAGCTTATACACACACACACACACACCCACGCACACCCTCACACACAAGTGTGTATAGGCACATTTAACTCTATAGAATTGCACAAACATAAAAAAAAATTATATTAGAGTTGATTAAAGATGACATCAATCCACTTTTCTGCTGGCCCCATTCAGACTGGCTGTTAGCTCATCATTCCTGTCAGTTTTAAACTGTATGGCTGTGTCTCAATTCATGGGCTGCAGCCACATGGGCCGCATTTGTCGGCCGTTTACGTCACTGCCATGCACCGTAGGCTGTCCCAATTTGTCAGCACTTAAGGGTCAACGAATGTGGGCGACAACCCCCCAAATACCCCAGAATATCCCAGAATTTATTTTGCCGTCAGCAAATTAAACAGAAAAACAAAGATGGCAAAGTTTTGTTTTTTTTTATGGCAAAGTTTTTTTCTTTTATGGCAAAGTTTTTTTTTTCTTTTAAATGATGGAATTTGGAATTTTATCACAGACCAAAAGATGTAAATCAAACAACTTAGCTGATGGAACTTTTATTGCAATGCGATGGTAAATAAAATGCAGTTACAAGAACTGATACTGGAGCTACCCCCGGATTATTCATGCTTTTTATTTATTTCCTTGTAACGTTTTTCTATTAAAATTTTATTTTATGAAGTTGTACCTTGAAAAAACAACTGAACCATTGTGATATAAAACGGATCACAATGATAACAACGCAGTGTGTTCACGCACACTTAGCCTATGTCTCCAAACCAAAGCTGCTCAAAGAACAATCTACAACAACTAAGATATTAATTATTTTTAGATTTTCCCCAAACAACAACATACTGTAATTCAAGTTCAGAAAACCCAAGGTAGCATAATAGAGGTAGTTCCTGTTTTAGTTACAATCTGTCTACAAAGCAACGTAATCATTTTAAACTGGTTTATGTTTCATCATTTTCTTCTCATAGACATACCACAAGTCTTATTATACATATATATACAGACTTAGATCAGTATGTATTTGGGGCACAACTGAAGGATCGACTCAGCCTGCTCAGTCTGCCAGGTTGATTTGATTGACAGTGAACATGAAACCAGCTGGGTAACTTCACCATGTCTTTCTGCTCCTAACAAGACAGCTCTGGTTAGGATTTCTAATCAAATATTATTATAGAGTAAAGTTTCTGTCAGCGTACATGCATCTACATCCTTTCATACTCCTTTTTAACACAGGTCCTTCTTATTGCGGTACGCTGGGAGCTGAGAAAAGACTTCTGTCTCCCACAGTGAAGTGACAGACTAATGCAGTAATGGAGCATAGCAAAGAAATAGTTTAAAGCTAATGTTCAGTGAAGTTCCTCTTCCACATTTAAATAGGGTGTCAAGGACTGAGGAAGAGGTTCATCTGTCCTTCTGTCATCAAGGACTCCAGCGCCTTCCTGGGCTATTATTAGCCACCTCTCCACCACCGGTTCTTTAGCTGCAGTCAAATGGTTAGATTCATGCAGCATTAATAGACTTTTATGTGTGTGTGTGTGAGGGTTACTCAATATTTCTTTACGTGCTGTGAACCCCGCCTTGAAATCAAACTGGCAATTGTCAAACACTGTCTTCATTTCACCCTTCCAGCTGCTTACAGCACATAAAACATGAGCGGGATTTGATTTGTACACCTGCTGTACGTCCACGTTACCTCTCATCAACACAACAGCGCCAGCCATGCGTGCAGCCTAATGTGTTTTTCTGATGTATTTGATGAGACTCTCAGCAGGCCACAAAAAGTCCTCCTCCACCACCACCTCTGCGCCTACCTGTACTCACACTTTCTCATTTAAATGTATGCAAAATAGCTTAAAGGCATGCGCCAGCAGACACAGCTTGCCAGAAGTTAAAATGCAGTTGCGAATTGAAGATGTGAGGCGACGAAATGTGTCGTTTGTCCTCAGAGGTTTGCCTTGGGTTAGAGACGCAGCCGATCTGTCTGTCTGTCTCGCACCTCATTGTTAGGAAAGGCCAGGTAATGGAAATTTCCTCAAACTTTACCCCACAGGCGGCACACTGCACTCGATTATTAAAATAATTGAATCGCTCATAGCAAGGGAAAGGCTTTGCAAGAGACCCTGTTGCAATAACCCCCCCCCCATCTTGTTAAGAAAGTAGGGGAGTTGTTGATGTTTGTTACTGATAAAACTTTTAATGGATTGCTGGGAAAGGAGTTTTAAAATTCCTAATGGCCTGCAAAATACCGTAAGGATGGTGCACCTGTAAGGAGTGGTGGTTCATTATTTAACTGGGCAGCCAACGTGGTTGTTTGGTGTTCGAACCTTTGTTCGAACTGTAACCTTTCATAGCTCCTGAGACACACCGTGCCAAGCTACTGGGAAACTCCTCCCACTGCAGCAAACATCACTGCATAGGATTTCTTTCCCGCTGGAGTCTACCGTGCTCAAAAAGAAGTCCAAGACTCGTCACTTGATGTTATTCAGCCACAAACTGGTTATGGATTAAGCTCCAAAATGCAAAACGTCTATTTTATCTCCATTCATAAATTTTTAGCCGTTGAACTAATTCTAGAAACCGCTGCTTCCTGCTACAACAGGCAGCTTCTGGAGATGAGTTTGTTTTTTTTTTTGAAGCGAGTTGTTGAAGCAAAATGCATCGTCTGAGCGCTTTCAGCACAAACAAACACTCCCACGAACTTCTGACCGTTCACACAATAAAGTTTGTATGTGTTCCTATGTGGAAGGGGGTTAAAAGTTCAACCTGTGGGTTGGGACAAGAATGTTCTGAAATGTTGACAATCCGAACAGAATGACGCAATTTTCGTCATGAATTTGCAACAGTTTGGCCCGATTTCGACAGTTCGGTGCAGCATGCTGCAGCCTTAAATACAAACAAAAAAAACAATAATGGAAGTTTCAGTTATTATCTTAGATAAAGACCCAGTTAAAGTTTGGTTTTCACTGTTCTACCTTCATAAAATACTGTTTATGTTATTTTATTAGTCCAATGCTCTTCAAATGGCTGGAAAACACATAGTTTTGAGTTTTATTATTTTTCCACAGGAGTATACCCCTGGAACCATGTTTAACTCCACAGCTGTTCGTTAACTAGACTGCTGTCAGCAAATTTTTGCAGGTATAAGGTAGACATGAAGCCTAAGTGTACATTCAGTCTGGAAGACTCTCCCCACCTCACCTGCTCTACCTGTTCGTTGTGTCATGTGCCCAGCTGTGGCTCATCAGCATCTGATCCCCTCCTCGCCGTAACCAATCATCTCACAGAGATCCAGTTCTAAAGGCCCAGCACCCAAGGATCGGTCTGCTCTCCAGACGTGTTCAACCCACCTCCACCTTCATCTCTGGCCCATCCGGACAAACTCCGGCCTTTACCCCACCACCAGTGTCCGAGCCCTGAGGGGGAAAGACGTTATTTCTAAAACCTAAGCTGATTGTTGCCTTATAGCAGTTCAAACTTTCTCCATCAATATCAATATTTTATCAGGACAGCCTTAGATTCAATCAATTATAACTAACTATTTTAACTAATATTTCACCAAATTGGTCTCTAAATACAAATGCATGTATAAAAGACAAAACTATTTAACTGCGTACGTGAATGTATTTAAATTGGCAGTGAGATTTAAAAAAAAAAATACAAAAATCCACCTTGAATATAGGACCGGCCCTGATTTCGATTTTTAAGCAGAATGGTGGATTGATTACACTTAGAGATGCAGTGGCACACGTAGGGTTTCACTAGAGAAAAGCGATTCAACTAAAGAGGAAAAATCGCATTGCATAAAAAAAAACAGAAGATGGAAAAAAATACAAAGATTTCATCACAGCTCATCAAACGCCAAAAGCAAAAGATGAAAATCGCTTAAGTGTCTTTACGACCATTTTTAGAAGGGGACCTTTTCTTGCTATTCCCTGCTGAAAACAAAATTTTAAAATAAGATTGTTAAAACAGATATATTTTACTGTGAAGTAAACATTATATGTGTTCTTACTTGAGTACTATGGTGTGCATTGTCCTGTTTTAAGACAAACAACATAGAATTAGATGCCTACTGTCACTGATGTCCCCCTGTCGCCATTCAGTAGTGACCAACTGTTAGCTGTTTTGTTGAAATATTCACAAGCCTTTATTATTTAAAATCCAACACAGACCATAACAGTCCCAAGTGCCCTAAACAGGTAATCACCGTTCTAGAATGATGGCTGTATGTATTTTTTCACATTTGGACCAGACAAATGTAAAAAAAAGAGAAAATAGCCACCTAGTCATAATGATGCAGGCTGGGCTTTGATGATGACCAAATTGTATTGTCAGGCATGCAACATGGATGACTTATACCAAGTTTGGTGTCTTTTAGCCTTTCTATGTGAAAGTTGCAGCTTTCTGAAATTGTAACTGACGGACAGAGAGCATTTCTAAGTACCAGGCCTTGCTGATGGGGGACAAAAACAGGCCATGCTGTATTTTAAACGTTGGCACATGGTTCAATTCCATTATCCAACTGCAGAAAAGTACTTCTTCACCAAAAATATCTGACTATTCTGCATATGTTGAATCACAGCTACTTGATTAGGAGCTGAAGGGGTCTGTGAAAAGTTCCCGTCAGAAGTCAGTCCTCCAGGCTCCTCATTAATGTTCACAAATTCCTTTGTGCGGAAATCCACATGCAGCGTGGGCGGCATCACCGTGATTTGAAAGTAAGTACTTTCATTGCGTTTTCACTCCACAACCCAGGAGTGCACATGATTCTCCAGACAAACTCAAAGAAAATGAAAATTGCAAATGAGTAGAATGATCCAAGAACATGAAAGCCCTGTAGTGGTGCCTGTAGTGGCAGGTTTCAGAGAATGGAATCTGCTGGGGTTCCTGAATGGGTTTGATAAGACAAAGCAGTTCAGAAGGAGGATTATTGACAATTGTGACTTTACCTTAGGTTGCCAACACAAAATTTAACAAATATTGCTTCCCAAATGTATTTATTACTTCATAATATTAGCACAGGTAATGTAACTAAAGTTACTATCAAACTGGGCCGCAACTGTCAAGTTTCCAAAATGTTTCAAAAGTTCTTATATTCCACTGCAAGGTCACACTCTCATGTTGCAGAAATTCTGAAATGTGACAAACCTTTTTTTTTTTAAGTAGTTGAATTGTCGTGGGCACCTTGAATCCCTCTCAAACTAATTTGGTTCCTGTGAGTCAGAAAAGAATTGTTCACACCTGCTGTATAAATTTTTTTTTTTTTGCTTATCTTGTTGGAATTAGGTCATAATTACACTACTGATTAAATAATTCATTTACTATTTTAAGTTTTGTTTTGTTTTATTTGGCTAAAATTTTTAATAAAGTATTTAACACAAACTTTCTTTATAAAAATGTAAGTTGATTTCAGGGCATTAGGAGTATTTTTCTTTGGTTTAAAGTGTGTTCTGATTATTTTTGGACCTGCTGTGATCACTGGGCTATAATGTCCTGTGTCAATCAGACAACAACCATCTGAGTGACATTATGTTGCTTTATATTCATCTAATTAAGCAGCACAGCTGGGCAGAAAAAAACAAAAACAAAAAACACCTGATTGTCAGCACACTGAATTTTAATAGGTTAAAATGTCACTAATCACTGTGTATGTAGCTTTATTTCTCCTAATCTGCATCTGTTAGATTATTAAGCCCATTATGAAGTAACTCCACAAAAATAACTCAATTTTCTCTGTGTTGAAAAATTAATTTAGTCCACAAGTCTAGATGTTTTGACAATTTTACAAAAATATCAGGAGACAAGGGGAGGAACTACAGGGGGCAAGGAGGGGTCAAGCCCCCGTGCTGTAGAGCCCCCCCCGCACACACACACACACATTTTCATGTCTCTAAAATACTTCTAATTGTTAGTCCAAAAGCTATGTACAGACTTCAAATTAAACATTATTTTCTAAAAGCTATCAACAAAGCCAAAAACTAGTTTAGGTGTTTTATGTGGATGCTTTGTTGATTTCATTTCTATATAACTGATTTCTTATGAATAGGTCCAGCAGTGCCACCCTGCCTAGTCTTTTACCCTGCCACATAACATTTTATAGATCCGCCACTGTTCGGCATAAGTAATTGAAATAAAATCACAAAACATTTCAAAGTACACCATTTACCACCGGGTGAACAGAGACGTCAGAGCTGACCTCTTGTTAAATCACCCCAAACTAATTTTTTTTTACAAATTTGTAACAACCAATCTGAACAGTCTCCAAGTATGATAAAAAGCATGAAAACTTTGTTAAGGGTTGGCAACCCATGAAACTGCATTGTGACTGATTAAAGACAACAATGAGGACCAGACGTTGCGGTGGGATTCCAACAGTTTAGAAAACAAACAAAAGCTCACAGCAAGAGTGAAAGCATGTCTAATTTTCCTGTTTTCTCACAAATGATGTATTAAATCTAATTTCACCGTTCTGAACTTTCTTGTTCCACCCAATTTATTCTCAGACCAAAGTTGGGACATGAAATCCTTTCTTTATAAGTTAAAGCCAGATTGAAAAATAAAAGTAAAAGAAGTTTCCGAAAATTGCATTAAAAGTAGACCTTTTACAGCTTTATGTAACTTTGTATTATTTGTCCACAGTTCTTCCAATCAAATCACCTTGGTAAAGTGACTCTCTGTAGAGCCTTGGTAGCACTTTCCCTCCTGACATGCAGGGAATGAGCAACGTTATTGCCTGGCCTAGTTCCTCCAGAGGCATGCTAATGGAACGATTTGGCAGCTTGCCTCTGGAGCCAGGAGGAATGGACTTGTTTCACTTGATGTCAGTGTGGGGATCTGGAGGAGAGGAGAGAATTACAGGTTAGCGTCACTTCAACTGGCATGAAGAGAGCAGAGGAAAAGAAAAGACACCATGTGCAAGACGCAGAGTGAAGAGTAGATTATTTCTGAGATTGTTTTACTTCCATTATTTTAGGCAGTTTAAAACGAACAAACAAAAAATAAAAAAACACCAAAATAAACTTCCACTTTCTTCAACTGAAAAACTGCAGAAGAAGTTCAATTTGGATGCAGCTCTGCCATCTGTTACAGGTATACCAGGAGGGTACATTTGCACATTTTGCCATTTCAGTGATAGAAACGGTCCTGATTTGTACAGTAATTAAAACACTGAACACTAATAGCCCACACATATGGTGCTGGCTGGATGTTAGTGCCATCTCTCTGGAGCAAACAGCTGCGGGTGCTGATTACCACCAGTGGCCTTGAAATGACTTGCCAGAAGGTTCTTCTTCTCCTCCGTCACCTCGGCTGAGTTGTTGCCCCACGAAGGACAGTTTACTGTTTTCCTTCACTCTTAAATTCAGTGCTGGTAAATGAAAAGAGTTTGCAATGCCCCCTACAGATTATTTTGTCTTAAATGAGCCAGAATTCATGCCTTTTTATAAGATTGTTGCTTGACTCGGGGTCTTATGTTGGCTCAGTGGCGAACTCCCGTTGAATGACTTGCTGTGACAGCCATGATGAGAATATTAATAAATGATCTGTCTTCCCCCTGTGGAACTGACAGTATGACTCCCTCTGCATATATTTTCATTTTAAGTGCAACTTCTGAAAGTGTGTGTGTTTTCTATGTATTAATTTTGGCATTGCAAAGCTTTTAATGACAATATAATCTCTGAGAATACTGATAATGCTTCAGTAGGTCTCTTCTTTGGTGTGTCCCAAGGCTGTGTGAGATTCAAATGTGCTGAGTGCTGATACTTGGCAGTCCTGGATGCCTGCAGCTCAGCCATCTATCAGCTCAGCTTAGGCACTTCGCAGCTCAACACTGTGGCATGGCTGACATGTACTGCCCTGACAGGAGATTCAGGGAGGTATTATTCTTGTACTTGTTACATTTTTTTTATTCCCCAACTCAACAAGAAGTTCTGTGGAAATGGTTGGTACTCCTCTGAACACAGCAATATATGTGAGTTAACCTGTGAATCCACTGTATTCCTGAGATGTAAAACGAAACAAAATCAAAAATACATCAGGTCTTTAAACAACTTTAGGTTTACACAAACAATAAAATTAAACAAATTGTTAGTATACAAAAAGGCAGAAATATATAAAACAATACAAAAGTCAAAACTTGTTCTACAAAATTTACCTAGAACACAGAAACTTATACAACAAAAATACTGCACACAACTCATGTAGAAATTCAAAAAGTTGACAGGGTTGAAGACCCTTGATCAAAGATCCATGTTAAAACATATAAAAATCTTTTTTGCAGCTCCTGTACAATAATTGACCTCTTTATTTACCACTCAGGCTAATGAACATTTTGAATTCATCTTTTGAAAATAAGATGACAAAAAGTTGCCCAACATGCACTGAAGTCATGCTGTTTTTTATTGTACTTGTGTTTATTTTTGCTTTTTATTGTTATTTTTTGAAGTTGCATTTGACTAAATTATAAAGCAATTTAGTTAACTGCAATTACTTTTATTAAGCTATACAAAAAAAAAATATGTTGAATTATGTGAAATTTTCCCTCTTGTGTTACTATTTATCTCATCATGTTTTGTGCATCGAGACCATCTTAGAACATTTGTATCATATTTTTTAACCAACTGAATTGTAGATCTGCCTCTAAGTTTGCTCTGTTTTTTTGAGAAATTGAACACATTTTCTTTGAGTTACTCATGGTAAATGGTAAATAGTTTGAACTTATATAGCGCCTTATCAAGTCCACGTGGACCTCAAGGCATTTTACACTTTATGCATTCACCCATGCACACACTGATGGTGGTACATTACTCATGTTGTGTTCATTTTAAAAAATGCTGTTTTGGTAACTAGTTTTGTGTCCTTGGTTGGCCCAATGTACTGGATAAGAATTACATGATAATTTCATGTATGTTTTTTTTCTATGAACAGTATAAATTTAGTAGGGGTGCAACAATACAGAAAAGTCACGGTTCGGTTCGATACATTAGTCTCACGGTTCAATATTTTTTCGATACAAAATAAAGCAGTTTCCATGCCTTTCTTAACTTGTAAACTTAACTTAACTTGTTATTGGAATTAATTTTGAACATTTGTTTAACCTCAAAAGTACAGTTTTTAAATTAAATGTTGCTGAAACAGCAAGT
>JARVJO010000165.1:7802220-7814276 GCA_031762555.1 Cynodonichthys magdalenae | reverse complement strand
CATTTCCAAACCTGAGAAGAGTCTGTCTCTGGTCTTCCAGCATCTCGGCCAAGACGACTGGTAAAACTCTGAGCCAGTTTCTAACCTTTCCTACCTGCAGAGCATTTGAGATTTGATGTTCATCTCAAGTTCTGTCAGAACAAAACTAACATCTCTGCCTGCAGAATCCAGGTCACAGAAAAGCCTCAGAACAGAGAACAGCAGAATAATGAAATCATCTTTTCACAGGGAGAGGAAAGTGGAGGTCCAAGCTCTGGCCCAAAATCACCTAAAAATGCCAAAGATCAAACCGCATGAAAGGTGTCTGGCAGTTATAGATGAGGTATATTGAGAGATTTCTCTTCCTGTTTCTGTTTCCTCTGAACTTTAAAGGTCCACATGTGTCTCTTAGTATGGACACTTGGACCATCTGTAGTAGAAGATTGGCTCTTCATTGTTGTTGTTCATTTGCACCCCTCAGGTGAAGAACCTGCGTTCCTCTGAGCAGCCATAGACACCTTCGGCTTTCTACACCCACCTGCATCACAAAATATCTGTCCATCTGTTGAGACATCACGTTTGTCTAGCTGAGACACCCATGTACTCTACTGTTGAGACATCACATCACATCTGTCCAGCTGAGACACCCATGTACTTTAATGTTGAGACATCACATCACATCTGTCCAACTGAGACACCCATGTACTCTAATGTTGAGACATCACATTACATCTGTCCAGCTGAGACACTCATGTACTCTAATGTTGAGACATCACATCACATCTGTCCAGCTGAGACACCCATGTACTCTAATGTTGAGACATCTCATCTGTCAAGCGGGGACATCCATGTACTCCACTGTTGAGACATCTCATCTGTCCAGCCGACACATCCATGTCTAAAGGGCACACCACCAAGGCCTTATTGTTGGACCGGGAAGTACATTTTCTGAAGAACTGGAGCGATTACAGAGAGGACATTTCAGCTGGTTTCGGCTAGATTATTTCACTCGCTCTCACACACACACACACATGCTGATCATAATAAGTTACAAATCTTAACACATAGAACAAACAATGATGTAAACAAAACAACGTGAGTTGTTTTTCCAGCTTACCTGAAAACAACAACATTGTTTGTGTACTTCTGAGTGTTGGAATTGCTTCGTCTTTTAGTGATAATCTTGTTATTAGTCCACTGGTAAATTCCCTTTTGTTAAGAAAGCTATCATTCATAAAGTGGCTCGCACTTTTATAACTTTTTTGTAGCAGGGTTACTTCCAAAAATTAAGTCCAACCATTTTTAAGAACAGTGACATCCTTGTGAAGCTTAAAAATAGGGTTGTCTCCTTGGCAAAAAATCTATTTCCTCAAAGACATTTTTTAATCCAAAAAGGACTAGACTGAGAAGATGTTAGTATTGGAACTCAGCAGACGTGGTTTTACCGGGTGTTTGCTAGTTACAAATACATACAAACTATATTTAAAAAACATTATATAAAGTATAGTTTAATATGTTTAAATTAAATGTAAATTGTATTTTACAAAACATATTTTTATAAAGTGTACCTAAAATATATTTTAAAACAACATATCTGAAGTATGTTTTTTAAATATACTTTTTGTTTTACATTTTGAATATAATCCTAATAAGTACATTCTCTTGTTAATATATTTTAAAAATATCTCTGTAAAATGCAGTCTATTTAAAATATAATTAAAGGGGTAATATCATGAAAAATCAACATTTTTGAGTTTTATATCATGTTATGTCATCTCTCACCTATCATCAAAAACATGTCCAGAGTCTTGCTTTGACGCATTCATGCATGTTTGAGAAATCCTGTGGTGTCCTGAGGCAGCCAGGCAGGAGAGCAAAAACGACCGGTTGGGTCTGGAACTGCCTTTTGGTAATACCTCCTCCCCTGGGCTGGGTCTCTGAACCGAGCTTCCGCATCACAGAGCACACCACCCCACCCCCCGGCCCGGCCCTGCCCTGCCCGGCCCGCCCCGCGACTCCTGCAGGCTCTCGGCAGCAACAACTAGCAAACATCTGGTGAAAACCATGTCTGCTGAGCTCCAATACTAACCACTTCTCCTTCCAGTCATTTTCAGATTAAAAATACTTTTGAGGAAATGTATTTTCAGATGCCAAGTAAACTACGCCAAGCTTCTGCATCCTCCCCATCCTAACTGCGTGTGCACCCCCCGCCAGCCTGCAGTCTATCGGCAGCAATTATAGTAAACGCACACGTTGTCTTCTGCAGGTAAGCTGAAAAACAACTCACGTTGTCTTGTTCACATCCTTGTTTAGTCAATGTCAGTGGTCTCCAACCTTTTTTTCCTTAAGAGCTACATTCACAAAATTGAATTGTCCAAGAGCTATTTTTTGCCGAATTTTATTTTTAACTTAAACTCAAACATTAGAAAAAGCTTGTTTTGCTTGAACATACACTAAAAAAAATTCAATTCACATGAATTATCATATATAACACTGAATTTACATGAATGTGCTTTTTGTGTTTATCCATTCATATTATAGTGTATTTCACAGTCCTAACTTAGGGTTCAATGCAATGTAATATTCTCGCAAGGGGAAATTTAGTTCAGTTAGTACTAAGAACTTTCAAAGTTGCGACATTAAAGTTAAAACATTCAAAACAATGCAATCTTTGCTGCAGAATATTTCATCTTCACTTGCCATCCTGTTATTGCACATCACTGTATTCTTAATGTGTGATTGGTCAGAAGTTCACACTTGGTTTTTGGGCGTTCACTTACGCACACACTTTTTAGTCCCAGAGACAAACTGTGTTGCGTTCCTGGGAAACTCCCTCCCACTGCAGCATAAGTCACTACAGGGGGTTTCTTCCCGCTCTGCTCTTGCTGTAGTTTTCAATGCGGAAAAAAAGTCAGAGACCCGTCACCCGATATTATTTATCCACAAATCTGTCCCGGTTAAAGCTTCAAAGTTTTTATCAGTTAGATTCCTCCATGCACAATGCCTGTTTTTTCTCCATCCATGAGTTTTTGGCTTTTTGACCATGTTTATAAATTGCTGCTTCAGCTCTGGAAACGAGATGCTTCTTTTTTTTTTTAAGCAAGTGGTTGAAACAAAATGCAGCGTCTGAGCACTTTGAGCTTAAAAAAACTCTCCCACGAACGCTGCATATTTCTTCATTTTGGCTAGTGACAAATCAAATTTTGCTACTCCTAATTTTTCATAAGCATTAAAGAGCTACCTTAAATGAGGAAGTAAATTCAGCACCATTTCCTACTTTTGATTCAGCGACAAAATACCTAAATTCTGTGGCGTGTACAGTTGTTGCAGCAGGTCTAGTCGGGAGAAATATAAAAGTTTTTTTTGTGTAACAAAAGTAGTGTTTCACATAGGTGTTTTCCTGGATTGTTACTTGAATTTGAGTTTACAGAAGCTAAATAAATTATTTACAAGTAGATCCAAGCACATAGAAATAACAGGGGCTAACTCGTTGTTAGTGTTTGCGATAGCATTGTTATCATAGGCTAATTACTTAAAATAGTACAACTCACTACTCACCCAGGCAGAAACAAGTCGACAGACATTTAAAGCTTCTTTGGATCCTAAATTTTTGACCCAACCTGAAACAAAATGATTGTGCTTCAAGGCTTTCAAAAGCTTCTATCTGGCTCTTTGTATAATACGAGGTCTGCAGCACCAGATAGTTTATGTCAGTCGCCTGGACGCCGGTAAGTCCTCCAGATTATATATTATCTTTTTTTATTAAGACAATATGGATCATATCCTAAAAGCGCCAGCCCATTTAGGGCATTAGTGTCTTTGATGTGATTCATTTCACTGTGTTTTGAGCCAGCGAAAATTACTTCCTGACTCCCATCTGACATTCACGCATCCTCTGGGTCATGTGACTGCAACTCAGCAATATGTGGTTTTGAGACACTGAAAAAATACATCAAATAAGGAAATAAAACAAAACATAACAAGAAGGCAAAGTAGCCCGTGGGTCATTGGTTAGAGCAGTGGTTCCCAACCTATTTTCCTTAAAGCCCCCTTTCTTATTTCCTAGTTGATCGGAGCCCCCCCGCTACTACTCTTCTCTCTCTTGTTAAATTTAAATGGATTATATTTACAGGATTTCAGCTCATCATTTAATGCTATGTATTATTCATATTTACTGAATTACATTTATCACAGGGTGGAGCCGTGCTGCAGGTGGAGATGATTGAGGTCCAGCTGCCTCTGAGCCTCTGCATAGTTTTGTTATGCGCATGAAAACACGGCGTCACGGTGGAAATACTGCGAGGTGCTTTTAGAAATATAATATATCTAATCCTCGGTGGAAAATAGTCCGGGAAACAGTATTCCTGGGAGCGAGCACCTGCCCTGAAGGCTCGGTTATAGTCGCGCTTTGGGGGGCGCGTGCACCATCGCCAGTGTTGGAGGTGCTGACGTTGTTATAGTTTTCTCCAAAAGGACGTGCGGAACAGATTATAACTTATGAAATGTTGTAAATAGAAGCGCAAAACTTGACAAACAAACTGAATGATGCGCCATGCGGGCAGCCTTTGGAGTGACTCGATGCTGCTCGCACCCGCTGTCAGTCAGACCCGCCCTACTCTGATCTGATTGGGTAAAACTTTATCTGCGTTTGCCTTTATTGGATGAAAGAACCGTCAATCTAGATGTTTTTTTTTTCTCCTTTCATTTTTACAAATGACGATGAATCGTTGCGGAGAACTTTACAACCAGGAGGCGGGATCTGGTTGTCCGAAACCTGACCTCTGATCAAGGACATTATGCGCCCCCGCTGTGATCTCCAGCGCCCCCTCAGGGGGGGCGGGCCCCCCAGGTTGGGAACCACTGGGTTAGAGAACACCATTTTACACCATTTTCAAAAAGTTGTATTTTGCTGTCCATACAAAAACACAAGGGCAACATTTCAAGACTTTTTTCACTTCGATACCCATTTTCATGAAGTAATGTTTTGGTAATTCTTAAATGTTCTTTTGTGTAGATGTAAGGTTGAAACTATAATGATAATTACTCTTTTATTATTACCAAAACCCTTTTTGTGTGAAGGCCTCTAAATGTTCCATTCATCTGTTGCAGGAATCATTTCATACACATTATAATATGCAATATGTATTGTTTACAACCAAATTTGAGGGGAAACTCTCTTCCATCCTCACACAAAGAAAGAAAAGGGTGTGTTGGAACCCCTGAGGTTTCAGTCTCACCTCTTGTGGTCAGATTACTCACAGAAGTGAAAGTCATTAACTTTATCTTTTTACTAACTACTGTCAGTGAGATTTGGTATTTTAGCCAGTTAAACACCAGGTCAGTGTCTGATAAAAATGCTAATGTTCAACTGGTACCTGAAGATTTCTGTGTTGCTCTGCTCTAATTAAAAACAGAAAGAGATAAAAAGGTTCAGAGCAAAATGATGAAATGAAAACCAATTTTCATCCCTTTTCTTTTCTGCCATTACACTTTGAAAAATGTCCATGAAGTTTCTGTGGGGAAAATTATTATTCTAATACTTTCTTTGTGTGAATCTTAAATTACAGTACTGTTCACAAGTTTTAAACCACTCTCTAGTGTTATTACTTACTATTATACTTTTCTAAACCTGACGTTATTGAAATGTTTCAAAGTATTCTTGATCAGAAGTTTTCAGATTTTCTGAATGTCTGTCAAAGTTTTAGGAGGATTTTGCTTGCTTTTTTGTACTCATTTTCTATCCAGCACCTGAAGTTGTAAGCGTATTGTGCAGTGTGAGCTTAAAAAATAAGGAAATTAGACAATTGAAGGATACATAAGAGAGAATGCTTCATCCTTCAGTCGATCCACTATTGTGTGACACGTTTTCAGCTAATTGAAAGAGGTTCTGTGCCAAGTTGTCTGTTTTGTGTCGACCTAACAGTGTTTCATCTCTTGTCTTTAGAAGCATTTTAATGTCTGAATTATTCATGAGTCAGAGTTAAAAGGCCGATCAAATAATAAAAAAGAAAAAATGTTTTTTTCTAAAAATCTTCTGGCGTTGGAATAAAAATGAATGAAGTCCAATGAAAGAAATTGAAAGACCTTCAGAAAACCTGTAGAAATGTTGATCAAGAATATTTTCCAAAGGTTAAAAGAAAGTGAAATTCCTGACGTAAGGTACAAACAAATTAAAATAAACAAATTAAACTGTTGCGTGTTCATATAGTTTTATGTTTTCTTCATCACACTCGGAACAAAACATACTGTTTTCACATCTGAATGTACATTATTCGCCACATCTATTTATTGTTATACTGCAAGTGTAATGTAGGCAAAAATGTTTATTTTTTGTGCAATTGTGCATTTATCTGCTAGCAAAATATGTAGTAAACTGAAAGAGTATTTTTAAAGAAACTCTGGATGTACATCTACTGATTACCTTTTAAAGTCAAGTCATTCAAGATGGCTACCACATCCAATCAGAGAGAATAAAACTGACATTTACAAATTATGATTTGAGACTACATTCATGCTGCAGACAGATGCAATCCAAATCCAATTTTTTTGGCCCTGCTACCCATACAGGATTTATTAATGACAGTCTGAATGGGACAAATCCAATTTTTCCAAATCCAACCATCCGACTTTTCAGCATGTGGTATTAAATATGAAACATATCTGTTTTTCAAGGCGACCACAGTTGGAACGATTGTCTTTTTTCATTTGACTTACATCAGTTAAGTGGGGGTAAGCAGATTGATCCAATAATAATGACATTAACCTCGAGTCATATACTTTAATCTTGTAGCTCTGCATGTCTTCAGCTACAGAACAGAAGTCCAGTTGCTTCGTCTTTGTTCTTTTAATTTTCCATGTCCTGGATGACTGAGAATCCACAGAAATTATATTAGTAACATGAGTCTTTTACCATATCAATACTAAAGTTACTGGATCAATACTTTTGTTTTTCTTTCACACGTTGCTCTGTTCCTTAAATACAAAGCTGCAATGGAGTCAGCCAGAGGATGGTCCAAATGTTAACACTGAGTTAAACAAACAAGTCAGATAATTATTTAATTAACTCTGACTGTGCAACAACTTTACGACAGACATGCTAACATGTACCATACGTCTGTAAACAGCATGTTGAATGTGATGGTCACGTCATCTTCTGTGCATACAGGTCGCATCAGTGCTGTGGAGAGTTTACATAATATTTTAATATCCAACCTCCATCAGACTCCAGTGTAATTGTCCACACAAAAAAATTGTATTTGAGCAAAAACATGTAGCCTAAGATTTGGTGTGGTAGTAGCGGAGAGTTCCAACACGTACTTGAGAGCGACCAGATCTTGCAAAACGTCATTTTCAAGAATTGACCAAAACAATTGTTTTTCCTTACCAGGTGATTTTACAACATAGTACATATGAAAGGTGGCAAGTGACAAACATTACCTCAAAACCCTCTTATATAGTTAGCTCTGATGAGCTTAAATGAGTAAAGATCTGTGATAAAAACTTACCACTTTTGAACCAAAACCTGCTCACACAATTTAAAGTTTCTGGGTGGCTTTTTCCCTACAACATGTGGTCCAAATCACAGCAAACATCCTTCATCCAGATGGAAGGATTAACACATTTGGGAACAAAATGAAACAGAATCGAAGGAAGACAGTCACTGCAGTCTTGGAGGGCCTGAAAAGATAGAATTTTTGGAATGAGAGCACTCTGGCACAGATGGGATTGATGGACAGGTGTACAATGGAGATGGGATTGTTTGGTTGATGAATAAAAACATTTTCATCCAGGCGTCAAGGTGAAGCAAATGCAGTGTCCTTACAGTCTGAAAGATTGTTTCTAAATGTATGGCTGGGCACCGAGTTGAGCGGGAAGCATATTAGCATTCAGTGTGGAAAGCAGTGCAGTCTCATCAGCTTGTCAAACTAAATTACAGGTGCAGAATACACAGGGAATCATTCATCACCTCACACTGTCCTCCCCAGTCTCCAACTGCTTCCTCTTTGTTTGGCCGCGGCGCTTCGTTGAAGATTCATCCAATCAATGTAATTGCGGGTGATTGTGTGACTCAATCCAGTACCTCCTTACAATCACTGCTGCGATCAATGCCCACTGCTCCCATCCTTCTGCTGTCATGGCAAAGGATTATTCCTGCATGCTACAAGGAGCAAAACTATTTTAAGTGAAGAGTTATCCGATTATTCCTGAAGCGTTGGAAATTTCTTCACCCAACTGATCCTGACTGCAGTGTTGTGCTTTTAGCTGTGGCACTTTGAAAGTACCACTTTTATTTGACATCCAATATGAAAGATAAAGATGCTAATTTAGATAGGGAAAATCAAAACCTCTTCTCTAATTGCTTCCATTCTTTTCACAAGTATTTTTCTAAGAATGAAGTCTTTCTCCTGCAAAGATTTGTGTTAAGTGCTACATTTGGGTCTATAGTGAATCAGCTTTTTTAATGAGTGTCTTGACAAACCTATTAATAAGGCTTTATTTTGTTTTATTAAAAAGAGCAATAACTCATGGAGATTAATCATCTCTGGCTGGGCTATTTGTGGGACAGAGATTATCGTCAATGAATAAAAGAAGTCTGGAATTACGGAAACAGATTTAGGAAAGTTTCAGTCTAACATTTAAGTTTAGTGTTTTTCCCTTTTGTCTGATCATACGTTTTATTTTTTTAAATCTGTTCATAAACTTTCCACAGAACCAGCTCAAAAAATCAACAGCCTGTGCTCATAGGTGTATAGTAATAAATAGGGTTGAGCTGGATACTCGTTTGAGACAAGTGTCCAGCTCATCATAAAAAGTAAAACTTATCAATAGCCATGCTTGTGCTGAAGGAAAATCCTCATTGGGTAACAGACAGCTGATTTCTCTGTGCTCACATTTGCTGTTCAACTCGCCTCTATTTTGGTGCGTATGATATACAAAGTTACATAGTGAACTTGTTTTGTAACAAGCGCAGTTCATTTGACAAAATATTATTTCTGTTTGCCATCACTGGATGTTTGCATGAATCACCAAGTTACACAGATCATTAAAAATAAACTTACAAAATAGCTGAACAGAACAACCTCTTTCTCACTCTCTCACACTTTCATACAGTCACACACACATTATCAACATTGTTGAACTTAGTGTGGGAAAAACATGACAAGAACATTTGGTAGTAAAAATGAATAAACAATTAAAAGACAAAAAAAAACACCAGTTTGATCTTAATATAAATAAAAAAGAAAGTTGTATTGAGTATGACAACTCTTGCTCATGCATTAGTAGTTCATAATTTCCTACTCCATGTGTTGTATTCATTCATGCACTTAAAAATATACATCTTCTGAGTTTATAAAAATCTTATTCTATAGTTTTTTGTTTTTTTTTTACTTTTGAAATCGAAAACATTAGTTTCTCATTTTTGAGGCTGTTCTGTAAATAAACAATACATGTAGCAACGTCTGATCAATCCATATCAATTTCAGACTTAAAATAACTTACAGATTACAACACCACCCACTTCTGGTTAACCACACCCACATCTTATTTAGGCCCCACCCCCTCCGAGAACAGATACAGATCATTTAGATGGTTGAACAGATACAGATAGCGCTTATCCCTAGTAACAAACTACATTTCCTGTGTTACATTACCTGTGCCCCTTTTTACAACAGCAGTCTCTTCTGAAACATCATTTTAGCTGTAGTTAAGCCAGGCCATTTGATGGTAATGGTGTTGGCATTTTCAGAACCATGCTGACTGTAAGTCTCTAGAACTTGTTTCTATTTTTGGGGGGAAAAAAACTTTAAAATGTGTTTTCTTGTACAATAAATTACTGGTATCTGTAAAATAGGACATCTCCTCTGGATGCACTGGCTGCTAATGGATAGAGAAGCAGCAGTTAAAGAATCTGTTAATCTAAGGGGAGGTAAGTAATTGTTGCTATTTTGGGAGTGCACTAAAATGTCAGAATGCAACGCAGCGCCTTCTCCCTCCCTCCTTTCAGCCCCTGAATGCTGCTCTCAGATGATGAAACTCAACACGTTCTTTATAAGCACAATTTGTCTTTGTATTTCCAAGCATGTTGTCAGCCTGCGACTCTGCCACGGTGCTGAGCAGTGGCGATGGCCTAAGCTGTGCTGATAGATGGGTTTGGCTGCAGGCTGCAGGGCGCCGGTGCTCACATCAGCTCCCATCGACGCAACCCTTTTAGCCAAGGGGTACGGCTTAGGATGCAGCTATTAGAGCAGTGCTGAAAATTTCCCAAACTCATTATACTCAAATGTTGGGAACACGTGCTCAGAGACACACACACACATACAATTTAGCAAACCAAACACACTTAGGATGCAGGTTCATGAGTAGCAAAGCTAGGAAAAAAAAAGTCTTAGCTAAAAGAATGAGAATATGCATCGCAATGTGGCAGCATGTACAGAATGTTGATAGTTTTTCCACACACACGCACACAAAAAAACAGAGTGAAATCATTTTGCTGTTTTAAAATAGCAGCATAATTATGGAGGATGCAAATCTGCAACATTTACTCCTCAGGCATGATGGGTTTTTAAAACCATAACAGGTGCACTGTCAGATTCTCAGCCTGTTAATTATATTTGCTTTTGTGAGTAGAGCATGTAATTTTGTTTGCTTCCTCCAATGACATCCAAGCTTCTTTTGCTCTCGCTTGGAAGAGAAATGGGTTCTCTCATGTGCTAAGAAATAACACATCAAGTATTTAAGTACTTTTGTTGCTCACTAACACCTGCTTTAATAGGCCTGTAATGACAGATGCTGTTTACAGCAGCATCTTTTAGCATCTTGACTTTTTGAATTGAGAAATAACAAATATAAAGATATATATATAAGATATATACAGTATATAAGATAATAATGAGGTTACCTTGGAAGTTACTAACATCCGGAATGTTGCTTTTTATGCCCTTTCAGTTTGTGCAACGTCAAGCATAGCTACTTCAATATTTCCTCCTGAAATGTAGTAATGATGAGCAATGTAGAGCATAATGTGTAGAAAACACTAAATTTAATGGTAAATTTACTAGATCAGGTATTACCTTGCTTTTAGAATAAAGCAAGTACACCTGTTATAAGCACAGTCCCAAAGCTAAATCTAAATATATTTAAAAGTCACTAGAGAGAAGCTTGGAGGCCCAAAGCCACAGAGCAATTAAAGGTTTAGCGTCTCTCTCACGGAGACTGAGAGGAGCTGACACTCACTCGGGACCTGGGGGCCACCTTTAACACCAGCTCTCTTTTGGTAATGACCACTGATGAAAGTATCTGAGTATCTGTGGTGATAAAGCATTACATTTAGTGTCTGTATTTAGACTTCTTGATTTATATCCACAAGTTTCTGTAAAAGCGTATGTAGGCTGCCATGACAGTCGCTAGTCCCGCCCACAGCCCTCCCAGTGGTTCCTGATTGAGCAAGAATTTCATTCATTCATTCAGATAGTTATGATAATAACAAATCCAGTTTGTTTTTGCTTTAACTGGCAAGTTGAGCAGTTCAATCATGAGTTTGGATCCACTTGTGTTTTGAATTGAAGATTGAAGAAAACTGAGAAACGGTTTGGAAACATTTTGTCTGGAACAAGTAATAGTAAAGGTTTGTTCATGCTCAGCATCCTATAAACAGCATTTTATGCCGACAAAGGAGGATTGTAAAGTAATGAGGCTGGCAGCTTTAAATCTCAAAAACTCATAGAAGAGAGTTTGTTTGCTTTTTTTCATTTTATTGACAAAAATCCCATGGATATTCACTCTGTTCCAGAGCTCGATCTGGGCTAATGCTGCGTTCACATGGAATGCGATTTCAGCATTAAAATCATGCTTGTGCACTTTGAAGTCAGAAGCAAGTCAATCCAATTCAATTCAGTTTATTTATATAGCACCAAGTCACAACAAGTCTCAGGGCACTAAAGATCTAAAAAAGAAGCCATCAGTTTGTGTTGAATCACAGTCTCCCATCCTGAGCAAACCGTGGAGAGGAAAAACTCCCTGTTAACAGGAAGAAACCTCCAGCAGAACCAGGCTCAGGACAGGCGGCCATCTGCCTC
>JARVJO010000165.1:7707445-7739297 GCA_031762555.1 Cynodonichthys magdalenae | reverse complement strand
CTTTTCATTGGAGTTTGGTGTTGTCCATTATTATTGTTTTGTCGCAAATAAAACTAAATAAGATTTGCTGATTTAATTATGACGTCGCCCACACTGAGACGGCGCTCTATGCAGCTCAACAAGGCTGCCGAGGTTGAGTAAGGCCAGGCTGAGAGCAGCACCGCCCTCTACTGGATGGTGGCCAAACTACACTGAAATAAGGTTTAAATGGATTATTTCAATTAATCGAATGGAAGGAATTTGAATCTAATAAACCAATATTCTGCAATTAATCGTAAGTCGATTAATTGTTTGCATCCATAGTCTGCGTACATGCAAATTATGGGAAAATCTGTGTAATTTACAGACAATCTGTACAAATTGACATTTCAAGATAAGTTATGTGAAAGTTTTGTTTGTGATGAATGAGAAGAAATGAGGGTTGTGAAGGATTTTTAGAAGATGAAGTTCTTGATTTACTAATCTGTTTGGGTTATGACCAGAAGATTCTGGATAATAGCATGGAAAGGACCTTCCTACATGGGGCATCAAGGCCATTTTAAAAAAATGGAGGAGCTTCATCTGTTGGGAGGAAATCACTGATCTTCTGCAGCTAAAACTGCTGTGAGGTTGTTCAGGCATCTACAATGAAGGGGAAAACTTAGAACTCTCTGATGGGATTAATACTGTATATTTTCCTTCCTGGCCTGAAAACAACATTGGGATCCCTCAGTAGGAGCTAAAGAGTGTTAGATGGGAGAGAGTTATTTTCCTGTCATGCCTGTGACACAATCTTAAATAAGAAAAAAAAAATTGAAAAAAACATGTTTATTGTGTTCAAGAAGTCTAGGCTACAATTTATCTATGTGGCTTTTCTGACTCATCTCTTACTCATCATTCAGTTGTTGGATGCCTACATCCTTACACTGAAAACAGCTCTAAAATGTCAGAAAACCAACCTTCTTTTTCACGTTTGATTAAACTTGACCTAAAGACTACATAAATTTAGAGGTGTCATGGGACAAGGACACAATCTTAAAACCAGACAGGTATTTTTTTTGTTAGTAACGTTTGTTGCATGTTGCTACCCACGAGCCAAACTGAAAATGCTGCAGTCAGATGGAGCTGCTGGTGTTGATATAATAAAGGCGAGGTGCAGTGCAGAAGGTATCAGAGATTTGAGCTGAGAAGGAGCAGAGGTGATAGACGGAGACCCATCAGACCTGTCTGTGCTGTACTTTGAGCTCCTCAGAGAGATATGAAGCAGTAAACTCTAAGCCGCCTGCAGCTGTGTCATACATATTATTGGGTTAGCTGAGGAAACCCAGGCTTAATCCTCTTCAGCTCTGCGAGGCAAAGCAGGGAATCAGGGCACAGTCATTATCACAACAGTGTTTATAGATTTTATTCAAGTAAATCCGTAACTTTGTGAGCAGGCAAATAAAGGCACGTGATAAGCTTGAGTTTGATTTTTTTTTAGGGTATTTCATTTTATGATGATTACAGGCTTGTAAACACTCATAGAAAATCTATTCATGTGTCATACCTTCTCCAGCTCTACAATGTAAACAGTTTTTTACAGTGAGGTTGTGTGAAGTACCTATGAAAGGGAGTTAAATTAAACTGGAAGGTTTACTTAGTATGGTGGTGCCCAATTCTGGTCCTCGAGGGCTGCTATCTCTACATGACATGCTTTGTCACCATGAAGCTTTTAATATATTAATAACTATTATATGTTAAATAATTAATATATTTAACATATCTTTCGTTAAAAATTGTCCACCTTGCTACATTTGTGCTGGACTGAGTTTTAATTTTATTACCTGCGTCTACAGGAGCTGTCTTACTTCTTGCTTACATTGCAAAAGTTTAAATGACGTGTTTTGTACTTTTTCCCGACTGTTCTACTAAAATACTCTCCTCAGTTTAGATCAATGTAGATCAGTGTTTTTACATTTAGATCTCAACTTCACAACCGGCTCTAAGACGACTGTCTTTAGAGTGCTCATGGTTCAGGCGAGGAATATGTCAAAATAAATTAAACTTCATTTAGGTTGGCTCTTTGTGAAGAGAAAAACAATTCTGAAGACTTGTAGCCATTAGGTATCAAGATATGTGTGGTATATTTGGCTTTATTATTTTGTTTCTATGTTTCTTGATCAGTTTTGATGTGTTTGTTCAAGTTTTCTCGTTTCCTTTAATCATTGTCAGATTTTATAGTTTAGTCCTGTTTTGTGTTTGTACCTGCCTGGCGTGTTTATTTAAGTATTTTTAGAGGACTTCAGGCTTCTCATTTAATCAAAGTAAGTTTTTTTCTTTTTATATAAAAATTGTTTTGCTTAAAAAAAATACTACAGTGATAAATCCGATTTAACACAATTTATTTAAGGGTTTAAGATGGACGTATCTTTGAATTCCTCCTCTACCTCGGTGGTTTATTTACATGAAAATTCATTAAAACTTCATCAACATAAATACAATCTCACAATTGGTGTATAGGAATTAGTAGAAGATGTCACTCAAACCAACAAACGATTTGGAAAATGGAAAAAGGCGACAATCAAATGTTTACTGTAACAGTTTACTTCACCTGAAGTCGTTTCAGCTTTTGACACATAAACAGCCACTGATCCTCTCAAATAAAATTGCCCGTGTCAAAGTTTTACCACCACTGACATTTCAGGGGAGAGTCGTTTTAAGCAGTCTGTGCTCTAACAAAGAGATTTTGAGGGATATTTTTTCTCTGACATGTCTAAAAATGACAGTTGACTTAGTGCAGTGATGTTTCCATTTAAAGGTGGCCCTTCAGCCTTAAAGCAACGTTGTCCTCAAACAAACTGGTGCCATTTGAGCGTTTGAGTTCACACATGCCTTTTTTTTTAAAGCATACGAGCATTCATCCACAGCTTGGATGTTGTCATCATGTGGTCGAGCTTTAAGGCTTTACATGTCATCCAGTGTTGTGCCAAAGGAACCTTTCAGTCCTTTCAAATATTTTAACCTATTTTTCATTATTTTCACAAGAGAAAAAAAAATATTTTGAGATAAAAATAAGTTGGGAGATTTTTACATCCTTTTTTAACATCTAACCTTCTTTCTCTGAGAGTAACACCTAGGTGATTGTTTTTGGAGGGTATGAGTGATGTCTAATTTTGAACAAAACTGTTTTAAATGCATATGACGATGCCTCTTTCTGAACTGTGACACCGAGCTGGTGTTTTTCCTCCGTCTATTTTTGCATGTGCCGTTTGTTTCGTCTTCCGCATTTGAAGTTGCTCACGCTTGTTGGTGTTGTGCGTGAAGCCAGATGGTGCAGAGATTTGACTTTATCACTCAAATAGCAGAATAAGTGTGGAGGGCAGAATGCTTCATCTGCTGCACGAAAGCGAGCGCGTGCTGTCAGATTGTAAAAACTCCGGCTTGTGATCCGCCTGCCGTGTAAAGGCCTTTCTCTTGCTTTTATATTTGCTTTGTTAGTCTGAGCTGTTCACTGTGACTGACTTTAGGATTCCTGTTCATGATTATTAATTTTTTTTATGCACTGGCACCTATACGTTGCGTGTTTATTTCTTTTCAGCAAATACTACTCTCTGATCCATTTCAGTAAAGTTGTTTTTTTTTCTTTACCGTTCATGCTGTATAAACAGAACGAATTAGCAAAAATGAGCAAGAGCAAAGGGAAGAGAAACAAATAAATGATTTACTATGCACATTGAAGGCTTCATTGCACAATGTGGTTTACTGGCAAGTCTTATTAAAGTATTGTTTACATAGAGCCTTGACTTTTGTGTGAAATGTGCCAGTTTAGGTTTAATTTGTTGTACAGTAAACTAAGGAGGTTTATATTAAAACATTCGTAAAAATGGATGATCAGAAAGTTACTTCATCTGTGATGCTATCTTTAGTCTGTCTCTAACCATTTACCCTTTGTTTTGAGTAGTGATTAAGAGATTCTAAAGGGGTGAATTTAGTCTTAAAAGAACAAAAAGTCTGGAGCACCTCCAGTATTTAAAAAACAGAGCCATCTCTCAGGTATGAATTTGCTCAACACTAATCTTCTGAGCTCTCTCAGTAAGCTTTTCTTATCATATGTGCAGTTTTCCAACACTTATATATATTAAAAAAACATCCTGAAATGAGTTGACTGTCAATGTTGTTAGATTTTTAAGCAGTTAATTACATCTCCTTGTTATAGCACAATTACTTAGAGTGTAGAATGAGCATGTGATGAAGTGTCATTTTACGGATGGACAGGGTGTAAGCCACATGCAGCAAGGCGTTTTAATATAGATTCATCTTTTTTCACACATCATCTGTGTTTCTTTCACCAGTTAGTCATCTGCCTTTTTTTAAACACAGTGACGTGATCTGTTTTTATGCACCATACGCTCGCTCTCAGTTCTAAAGTGAGGTGCATGTCCCTTTTGGACTCCTTGAGTCTTAAGACTCAGCTCTTAATCTCCGGGGCAGCTAGGAGTGCACCCTTCACTGCAAGAGGCTACTCTGATATGCACATTTTAAAAAGAGAGAAATCAATTGGACTGAACTCCCGGTGAGCTCGGCTTTTGTCTTGTTTTCACTCGAGTTTGCAAAGAAATGTTTTATTTGCACAGCTCTGTGTTACTCCCATTTCTAAAACCAAGGGTCACAGTGCTGCACAATCATGGAAAAACTGACATTGCGATTTTTTTTTCTAAAAATAAAATAAATAAACAGGAATTTTCAACAGATGACTTGAATTGAATAACACTTTAAGCTATGCTGCCACCTTACCTCTTTTTAAAACGTGCATTGCATTTAAACACCATCTATGTTTCTGTTTCAATCATGCTTTACAGTAATATTAGCATTCATGCTAGTTGTATTTTACCTCTTTTCCTTCAGTCTTGCTCCACAGACTCAAGAATTCACCGACAACACTTTTTCTAAAAATGTTAAAATTCTTGTCACAGAAGTTTCACAACAAAATGAAAGTTTTAGCGTTTTTTTTATACCGTGGAAGTAACATGTCAAAATAAATGCCATAACACGCTACTGTTTAGTGCAATGACTTATGATTTAAACACTAGATAACTTGTTAACTTAATTAGCCTCTTATGGTATGATTAGGGTTAGCCTCTTACATCACAGGACCTGCAGTATGGTTATTGTGCACACATGCACTGTGATGACAAAGCTCAAACAATATATTGTGCAACTCTAATGGATGGATGGGTGGGTAGGTAGGTAGGTAGGTAGATAGATCAATAAAAACAGACTTTATAATTATTGTTGTTACAAAGAATGTGGATTATCTTGTTCTATGTAAACAGAACTCACAGGCAAATCACTCTTCCTCTCCCTACTGAGGGTAGTTAGGTAAGTTGTAAGCCTGGTCCACATGAGCGATGTCTTGGCCACATGCATGCAAGTGCAAATAAATTCATCTTGAAAATCTACCAGAATGTTTTTTGTCCTACATGACTGAGTTTTACAACAACCTTCAGTAAATTTTGTGCCAGTAAAAAAAAAAAAGTTCAATAATAACACACTTACATTGGTGAGTTGTTTCACAGAAACCAATTTGTTTCCAAGTGTTCCTCTAAAAATGTGTTTTCAAAACGTAGGAATATGTTTGACTTTTTTACATCTTAACCTTCACCCCCTACATAAATGTGTTAAACCAAGGTGTAGGGATAAAAGGTGGAAGATGGGGGTAAAATAAGATTTGGTCTTTGTGTTTTGTTCAGCATAATGGTTGAAATCCTTAAAGTCAGTTTTGTCTGAATCAGTCGATGACTGTAACAAAGCAATTCAGATCCCTTAGGAATCTTGATTAGAGGCATTTGGTAGTGAACAAGCTGAAAGTTGCATTCTAGCTCAGTTATTTAGGAAATATTGATTTAACGTAAGAAGAAAGTAAAAATAATTCTCTCTAATTACAAATCCAGGGGCTGCACAACATGGTAGGAAGTTCAGACAGATCCTCTGAAAGCTCTATGGTGACAGGGATGAACCTCCATGATCAACAGTAATTCTTCAGTTTACCCTAATGTCTGGCCTCAACCTCTAATGGGAAATTCATGTGACTGATTGGTTCTCTGGTGGCTGTAATTACTGAATGTCTTCACACCAGCGAGGGATAGACTTTGTCTCAATTAGAGTTCAGCTTTCTCCTCTCTCAACACCTCGCTCCTCAGTGTTGTTTGTACCTGCTGTACACAGCGGCGCTATCAGTTTCATCCTTGGCGTGACTTTGAAGATTAGTCACTGAACCGTGAGGAAGCTTTTGAAGTGTTGCAGTTTCTTTGAAATTTGTGATGCAAGGTTAGGGAAGTTTTTTTTTTTTTCTTCTATTTTTTTTTCCCTACCTCGTCAAAGTGTTACGCAAAGTTTCTGCTCACTTTGAACATTTGGGCAATAAGTGGCGGGAGCAGTCAGAGGCATAAACATAACATGATGGAGATTTGTACCATCAAAGTCCAACTGAAAGCTGTTTCAGACCTCACTTTCATGCGTGTCCCTTCACACCAAGCTGTCACTTTTTTTTTTTTTGTGAATACATCCTGTTCAGTTTGTATTTATTCATTGGGTTGATGTCAAAATTCTCAGTTGCAATGTTTGTGAAACAAATGCACCACTGTGGATAGATCCAACACACAAACACACTTTAGACATCCTATTGACGTTTCTTTGTTCTCAACATTGAAGAAAACATCGTTCCTCCTGTTGCATTTGCTTTTAGACAGTTGTGTTGTCTAACTTGTTATTTTACTTTTATTGTTGGGTTTTGTCCAGTGGTGTTGTGTTTTTCACCTCAGGGCCACCATCTAAATGCTAATACCTCTTTAATATTTATTCCTCCTTTTGGGGGGAAAATGAGTGACCAGAATAAATTTTGCATGCATTTTTTACTTGGCAAACTGATTACAAATAAAAATCAAATTGACTTTGGAAACGGCAATTTGGGACGTGGAAATATAACGGAGCATAAAAGAAGTGAAGTCGTGGCCCAACTTTCTGAGCCAACAACTCACATATACTCTGAGATCCTCTGGCTTCTACCTCCAATATGATATCAATGAAAGTTACAATATGTCAGTTCCTCGCAGTATGAACATATGCATGGGCCAGCTGCACTTCGCAGCAGATGGACAACAGAATTTTGCCTCTTAGTGAATTTTGGCCTCAACAATCTGCTGCACAACCAGCAGAAACAGGGAAGAGGGTGAGAGATGAGCTTCCAAATTTACCTTTCTTTTTGGATTTTAACTCAAAAGCAGCACATGCAGCTCTAATGAAAACAAACATGAAGAAAACTCACAGGAACGTTATGCAGATATTATTTTAGGTTTTATGGTATATTTATATGTTAATGCATTTTAGGGTTTTTTAAATTCTACTAAGCCATTGCCAAGCCTTTGAAGTCCAAAGAATGGCTGTCTTCCTTTAATAATACAGGTTGGTGAGTACAGAGCACCTCATAGAGGCACAAGAAAAATAAGACATATCTTCCTGCAAACCATTAACTGTAGGAAGCTGCCAACAAGATTAGGTGAAATGTCTCTCTTACTAACAAAATTCACTGCTGTTCAGCAGTATGACTGTTTGAGGTTATAAACCCATAACCACAATTTCATTTTCTTTTATCACAGGTAAACATCTAGAATGGATAATGTACCTAATTAAGCGCTGGAGGTTTTTTTTCTTTTGTTTTTTTACTTTCTAAGGAAATTATGTTATATGCTAAACAAGAAAATTTTTGAAGAGAAAAAAAAAATTCCAACATGTGTCAACTTTGTTCCCTAAAGCCCAATGGTAAATTCAGACTTAGATGATCTAAGACACGGATTGGCAACTGGCCATACTTTTTTCATTTTTAAGCCCTAAAAATGTCCTAAATTTTTTTTAAATTGCAAAACTGTATAAAAGTGTCTAAATGGCACTGAACTGATTGTAATGTCAAGGTTTGCCTCCGATGCAGATGCTGCCACGTGCACTTGTCCTATCTACCTTTGAGAAAGAGATATTTAGCCATGACTAACAACAGTAGGAAAGAAATGCTGGACAGAGAAAATCATCTTTGATTTTAAATGGGAGGTAAACTACCTGTTCACAGAATTTCAAGGCAAACCTGTGTGTTTAGTCTGCTTAGAGGCGTTGTCTGCCATGAAGGATTTTAATAAAAGTCACTAAAACACGTTGCACAGAGCTAAATATGAGAAATTTACTGAAGTTGCAAGTAAAATAAAGAGTGACTTTTTACCAGAACCATGAAGACGTTTGCACTCAAGGAGCCTTGTGCCGTAGCACTTTAGCTTGTTAAAGTGTTTTTTGTTTGCATCAAACATTTTGTATTCATACTTATTGAATGAGAGAACAACTGTTTTACATGCATTTGAGCATTAAATATGTTAAGTTACTGCACTGGATGTGGGTTGAATATATACAAACATTTTGAAAATGGCAGTTTTATTACCTGTGGTTAAGTGTGCAGTGCTACGTGGCCCTGTAGCGTCAGCAAATCCCTTAAGTTGTCCATCCCTTTTCCAAAACAAAATGTCAATGTTTTGACATGAAACAAAGTATAAAAAGAACCTAGAAAAAAACCTAGAAAAATTATAAAAATAAAACCTAAATCAAAAGAAATGTTTTTCTGACTATCTTTGGGTGCACTCTTTAAAGGAACAGTGTGTAACATCCAGCAACTAGTGGTTGAGGTTCTTTATTGCAACCAACTGAAGAATCATTCCACGACTGCCTCCCAATCCAAACACGATGGAGTCTCTACGGTGGCCATCAGGTGTCATGAATCTTTGATACTCCCAAACGCGATGTCTAATAGCATCATAAGAAATATTAACATTTCAAGTGGTAAGATTAATTGCATTAGAAATTTAAGAAATGTAATATGTAAAATTATCATAGCTAATGACAGACGAAACGTATATTTTTCTTCTTCATATATTTTTATTGTCCTTTCCAAGCTATAGAAACAAATGCAGTGCAAAATGGTGGCCTCAACTGGTTTTAACCTGCTCCCATGTAGTCATAAACAGTTTATCCTATGGTAAAAATAATCCAAATGATTAGACGTGTTTTAATTTTTATTAATGATTATCTTAAATTCTGCTAAAAGATATGCCTAAATGTTACAAACAGTTCTTTTAAAAGATGGGCAGACGTAAATGCCGACTAGAAAATAAGCTTCAAAGACACAGTCATCATGCAACAACTGTAACCACAGGTGGTAGAAGCGTGTGGTCATCACACGTGTCAATTTTATTTATCCACAGTGTTTTGTGTATTAAATATTACAAGCTAAAAAGACCCACCACTTCCAGTTTTGAAGATTAATTCTGAGTTTTAAATAATAATGAATAAATACTATCCTTTTTTGGATTGATTACTGGAATATACAACAGTCTCACATCACGATAAATACAAATCTGCTATTTCCCTCAGAGAAGACACAAATTTCT
Organism: Cynodonichthys magdalenae; assembly: GCA_031762555.1. Classification (NCBI taxonomy): domain Eukaryota; kingdom Metazoa; phylum Chordata; class Actinopteri; order Cyprinodontiformes; family Rivulidae; genus Cynodonichthys; species Cynodonichthys magdalenae. Next base: position 7,729,857 of record JARVJO010000165.1, on the reverse strand, counting down.
GTCATCTACCAACCACAGGATATCTGGCCCAGATTTGATGTTTTGGTTCACTTTCATCTGTTTCATGGTGTTTTGTTTTGGCTCCAGTAAATAACAGTTTCAAAGGGTTGTACAAAACTACCATTATACTGCACACTCAATACAATAGAAAAAAAGGCTAGGTACTAAATTTCCTTCAAAAAAGTACTATCAATCAGAAAACACAAGTATAAATGAATGCTTCTGTTTACTTTGCAAATTTTCTATGTAGTGACATAGAGTAAGTTTTTTTTTTTTCATCTGTATATTAGCAGCGATGATAAATGTTTTACTTATTTACTTACTTTTCCCTCATCTGCAGTTCATCCTCGGATGGTTCGTACTGATCCTTCTTTTAGGAGCAATAGTTGAACATGACTCGATCACTTATGTGTATCAAAGTATTTGTATACAGTAGATAATACTTTTGTGAAACAATCAGAGTGTCTTGTTATGACCTGATTTGTTTCCAGTCAGTCAAACTGGATTAAAACAAATCTAATTTAACACTTGAATGTGCTCAACCAGATTACTTTTGAATTTTGTGGTCACCTATTTTCAGCTTGTCATCATTTTTTTACGTGTTCCTTGTCTATCACAAACAACAGACCTTTCCTGGACAATAAAACCTTCCACTTATCAACCAATGCCTGCTATGCTGCAGCAGGAATGAGTTTCTCCATCCCGTATTACTCAGCTCCCAGGTGCAGGTAAATGAGAGCCAACAGAGAAATGACTCCATTTGCATGTTAGCTAATTGTGTCATTGCTCTGGGCTCCCTAATAGTCAATGAACTTTGTGAGAACAGAGTTCAGAGGGAATAAAAATGGCTGGGGCTTCAAAGCATGTAGCAACTATTTGTTGGAAAATGAGATTTGCCGCAGGTAAAAGGAAAAGAGCCCCTGCTGTGAGAGGCTGTAGTATTGAAGTTAGAAAAGATATATGAAGCAAACATGGTAGTCTGTTTCCCAAGACCACTACCAACCAAGTATAAATAAATTAATAAGCAAACACTAAGCATTTAGTAAGAAGAACTTTGATTTTATGTAGCATGCTTAAAGTGCCCATGGCATCAAATGTCTTATATATATTAAATATATACAAATTAATTTCTTGTAACGGTAACTTTAATAACAAAAAAGTTATACTTGTGACTTCCTAACACTCATGAATAAGACAAAAATTAGACAAAAAGAGAGCAACTTAACATCAGAGTTGTAAATGGAAGGATTTGAATAGTTTGACTGTCTTGGTAAAAGTTAAAACATAAAAAGTCTAGTGAAAGACTTAGTAGCTATTGGAGGGCTGGCTGGCTGGCTGGATGGATGGATGGATTAATAGCTGTTATAGGTTTGCAATAATGGTGCTTTTCCATTATAGGGTGATCGATTAGGGTTGATTCTGGTGCCAAATTTTATAAATCAGTCTAATTTACAAAATGATTTGTTTGTTTTTGAGCCAAAAAAATCAAACAGTTTAAATTGTATTTGCACAATTAAAGGCACAAAATATAAAGAAAAAAAGAAGCAACGATTGGAAAAATTTTTGGCCAATGCTCATCATAGGGTGTGTGACAGTGAACAGTAGGATTAATGTGGGGCTTTGAATAAATTTATTGGAAACATTTTGATTCTAAGATTTTTTTTTAATTATGATGTCATCATGATTTGTCATTTCCCCTAATTAGTAGCATGAAATGTAATCAACTTGTTTCCTGACCATCTAATGTTGTTTGAGTAAACAATCGTGCCAGCAGTAGGCAAGTGACACATTTCTATCACCTTGAATGGGTTTTTCAATCGTGTTTTGAATAGAATCTTTGCAACAACTGTCCAGAAGACAAAACTCCACCAATGATTTCTAAAAGCCATAAATGGTGACATTGTGTAACTGTCCCATTCAGTGTAGTTTCTTTCATATTCACTACGCATTAAAAACACCTGGAGCTGGCAAATGTAGTAGCTGTTCTTTCCACTTTTTATAGACCCCCTTTGGTGAACCATTTTAAAATTTTGAATTTAATTTCAACCCAGCAGTGTGTACCTTCACTCATAAAGCCAAAGGGTAGAAGGTGATTGAAAATGTGGAGAAAATGAGTTTTATGTCTTTCTGTCTTGGAGACTCAAGTCATTTTTCAGGAAATTGGCCAGTTGAAATCAGTAATGACAGTTAATTCATTTATGAGCTCTTTTTCAGTTCATAATGAATCTAATTTAGGCAACTGTTCCTTTAGTATAAAGCTGGGTAAAATGTTATGACTGCCGTTTATCTTTGTAGGGCAGTGTCCTTTCAGCCACAGTACTCAGAAGTGCACAAATAACTGGCGTGCTGCGATGAGAGATGCTTTGCAGCCATAATACAAATGAAGACATCGATTCCCAAATAGAAGGGATCTTTTTTTCACAGCTGTTCTCATTTCTTTCACTGCAGAGACACGCAAGCAGACAATGTATTAATGGACGGAACCCACGAGGCAATTATTTCAGCTCTGCAGTACATGGCAGCAACACCAATGAAAAAGGTGTATCAGGTTACCTTTCAGTGTTCTGACTCAGTAAGCAGCAGTCTGTCAAGCTGCCTTGGCAACAATCTGAGTGTAGTGGCTGAGGCAAAAGAAATGTATCGTGGTGGAGTGGTAGGAAATTACAAAAGGAATCAATTCAATGAGTTTCCACCTATGGAAGAATGTCTAAGCAGGTGACCAGAGCCAAACAAAACTGACCTTTTAAAGGTTTGCCTACAGAGGCACTATGCATTATAGCGAAAGAATGTGGTATACCTGCTTTGAAAGGAAAACCTTTCTATTTTCACCAAACCACCACCTGAACACATTTGAGCTGTCAAACATAAAACATTGGTTCTTTTTTTTTTCCCCCGCTGACCTTATCCATGTCTTTATCTCTGGCATGTGATGGGCATTCATTTTCATATAATCTAAATGTCAAAACCATGCCAAGCTTTTTTATTGACTTTTTTTTTACGCCAGAACTGCAAAATTATTTTCTTTCATAAAGAGACATTTGCCTTTTTAAAAATTGTGGCAGCTTTTCATACATGAACACACAGACACATAAAAAAGTGAAAATAAGGACTCATCTTTCTTGTGCTCTTTACTGACAAAATGTGGCGCTGTAAAAGCTGTAATCATTCTCAGGGAGAGGTAGCAGCTTTGAAATCATCATTTTTCTCTCTAAAAGCAGTTTGCAGGCTGCATTTATGGGGATGAATCTCTCATTTGTGCTTCAGATCTAAAAAAAAAAATCAAGTCCTATTTTCTTTTTTTTGTCATGTATTCACCTTAGCTGCTTTTCACATCTAGCTTTTCTCTCATGCTTCTGTTCATAATGGTAAATTTGCTAAAATGCAAGGTCAGATGGGAGCTACTGATGGATTAAATTAGCGTCTTGCTCTTAGGAAAACAACAAGGAAGCCAACATGAAATACACCAGTAAGAAGCTGTAAAATAGCTCCGTGACCAGTGCCCACCTCCTGATTTATCTGACAAGAGAAGCAATCTAATGCTTCACCACTGATTTGTCATGTTCCCCGTGACCCGTTCACAAACATAAATATGGGTTTTGTGTCCGAGTGGTGGTCTAGAGTGCTGTTAGATGGTGGGAGTGCATGTATGTTTGTGTACCTGCACCACATTAATTTTCAACGTTAGCTGCTGATAAACATCAAGGTCACTTAATGGACTGAAAGCAGCAGTGAATTCCCCCCTCATGCACTCCCACACAAGGTAACAACACACTGAAGCAGTGTTTTAAACATGAATTGGCAATTTGTTGTACAGAAGCATGGTCTCAGACATCCTGATCTACTGATTATTGTCCACTATTTTCAAGCATGTGGACAAAATTGATAATTTTGTGTAACTGTTTTTCAGTTAATTATATCGCCTTCCAGTCACACAGTCTTGTATTTCTTTAAAACTTAATATAAATTTCATATTTTATCTTTAAATTAAATAAATAATAATAATAGGTGCCCTTTAAGTGTAAAATGTGTCTCTTGTATTTTATTATATATATATTTATGTGGGTCATGACACACCAAGTGAAAGTCCTTAGAGAGTTTGCAGGGACAAATTTTCTTTTAAATAATTATTGCTATTCCATATTTTCCTAATAGTTTTGTTAAGAAAAAAACAGAAAATAGAAATAATTTTGTGGTTTTAAGGACTGCATTTTTTTGTCAATATGCTCAATCTTCTACATGTAGAAAATGAAAAAAAAAACTCCTGTTATATAATTTATTAGTAAAACTATTATAGTTTAATTCTTCATAATACGACAACATGGTGTAATTGTTGGAAGAGGGATTGGGTAATCGGAGTTGTAAAAATCAAGAATCCTTTTACTAAAGAATGCTATGTAGGATAAAGAAAGAAAAGCTGCCAGTGAGAAAAAAAATATATCTGTGTGCCTGTGTGTGTTTGCACATGATATTCCAACAACATCAGCGTTACCTTGGTAACTAATCCTATTTACCGAGGATTGGATCCCTTATTGAGGTTCTCCGTCTCAAAGCTGAGTAGTTTTTATCACCTTGTGTCAGGGACAGAGACTTGGAGTAGGTAAATATTGAATATTCAGTGTTCTCTTCACAACATTTTACAGTAATTAATTCACTCAGTTTAATCCATTTGGGAACTTGAATTGTAATGAAAACCGGGATTTTCACAGCTAGGTGCACATGAAATCGTTTGCTTCCAATGGAAAAACGAAAGATGAAATGCACCATGTAAATAATTTGTATTTATCATGAGGTAGTTAGAAACAAGGCAATGAATGTGTATGTTTGCTCATCCTGCAGACCCTCAGATAACAATAAGACATGTCATGCAAGCTACAAAAACAATAAGAAAGGTGAAATAAATGCAACAAAAACTGACAATATCATACACTGCAATTCTCATGAAACATTACATTTGAATAAAATTGTATCATAAATTACAGTCCACACATTTTGCACTGAAAGGGCACAAAATGAAATTTCAAAGCTTTCCATCTGGCAGCAACTTAGTTTGGTTTGTCATAAATAGGGCTGGGTATCATAGCTGAAAAATGCATAACAAAAAAACATTTCATACCAGTCAATATCAATAAGTATTGATAACCTATTTGATTAAAGGGCCAGGAGAAAACTGGATGATTAATACTGCCAAACTGCTGACGTGACTTTTCCTCTCTCAAGCTGTTGCATTTATTTTACTCTTTTTAGTCCACCTCATTTTTTATTTTTTTTTTAAGCAGTGGTGAATGGTGGTGAAACATGAAACCGCTACTGCACGTTACTCTGCAGGTTGTTGCTAGTTTACCAAAGAGTGAGTTAGTTGATGCCACCTACCTTGCTTAGCTTGGCTGTGAGAGGTCAAGTGGCTAAAGCCTTTCCTCTGCCTACATCCCTTAAAATGCTGTGTGGTTCTGAATTGATTTCACTTAAATTATCAACATTTTATCAGATGTATTTTCAATTGATGCTGATTATGGGTCTATCGCGATTTATTTTGTTACTGTTTTATTGCCCAGCCATAGTCACAAAGCAAAGTTAACTGCTTATCTTGCTGATCTTTCTTATGTTCCCCTTAATGCCACAATGCTAACATTTCAATCATGCAAATGTGGCGCAGGTAAACAAATGACTGGCCAGTGATCTTGATGTGTCACTTTATGTTATCTAAAGACAGTCAAGTGGCTCTAGTGTAAACTTAACCAAAACTACTGTCAACAAAACTGGTATATCTACATTAATTAGGATCCCAGCTAAATACCAAGCATGAACTAAACACTTATTGTGTAATAAATCAAATAATTGTATAAATAAAAAGGAGTTGAGCAAGCCTCGAAGCATGATACAATTGTAAATAGTCTGTTGGCTTTTTATATTTTGAAATGCATTTTTTATAATAATATAAACTTTTTCTATATGTTCTGTAAGTAAATTTTCTAACGTGAAAAGTAACCTTAATCTATTCTTATGTAATCTATACTTCCATGTATTTACCTGCTTCTATAATAAACCTTTTGAGTGTATTTTTTCCAGGGTGCAGAATAAGCTGGAAGTGGGCCATCCCAACATCTAAAGTTCTTCCCTTCCCACCCCACCCCCACTCCCCTCTTCTGTCTGTACCCCAGGAGGGCAACTGGAGGAGAATGACTGGTAAACTCCAGACGAGCAACGTGACCAATAAGAATGACCCTCGTTCCCTCAATTCCAGAGTCTTCATCGGTAACCTCAATACAGCCATCGTACAGAAGACCGACATAGAGGTCATCTTTGCCAAATATGGCAAGATCGTCGGTTGCTCTGTGCATAAAGGATATGCCTTCGTACAGTACATAAATGAAAGGAACGCCCGAGCAGCTGTGGCAGGAGAGAATGCTCGGATAATCGCTGGACAGCCTCTCGGTGAGTCTTTGCATTTTTAGTTCTTTAATGAAGTATTTCTGCATGATAGCATTTTAGGAAATAATGAATGGCTAAAAGAGACATGGCAGAGTGGTTGAAGCTGTCGCTTCTCAGCGAGGATGCCTTAGGATCTTCTCTAATGCTACATTTACATCAAAAGCGTTTTGAGCATCTGGTTTACATGCAAAGTCAATGGTTGACGTGCATCTTGGGGGGTTTAGAAGCCAAGCAGCGCGTCTAGCGCATTTTGAGCAGAGCAGTTCGAAGCGGTTTGCGTGTTTTGAGCGTTTTTCGTGGGTGTGGCGCGTTCAAAGCAGCCGATACTGGAGTTGGAAAATCTGAACTTTTGCTGCTCAACGACCTGCGTCAACAAATCAGAGAGACTCTGCTCTGTGACGTAGTGGTGTACTTTTCCACATGACGGTTTCCTGAATGTTGCCCACTAACCTGAAACAGAAGAACAGGAGCTCTTTAACTGAAATTGACCGTCTGTAGTTTCTGTTCTGGCTGGAGATATCAGCACTGATGCGGGTCAGCTGCTTGTTAAACTGACTGTGGTGTCAAACTGAGCTCGGGACAAAAATAGTTCTGAAAGCGAGCCTCATCAGCTCGCAGGTCCTGTGGTGAAACTCACCGAGCAGACCACCTCTGAATTATCTGGTGAATTTGTTGTGAATTAATTATCTGGTGAGCGCGACGTTCGCTTGCTCTCAGTAAATAAGGCAAAGCCACTTTCTTTATTTCGTCTGCTTTTAAACAGAGACCGGCAGAGGAAAACAACAGAGGAATTTCCGATTTCCGTCTATGTTCAAATTGAATGTGTCTGTCCTCACTGGACACCAGCCTCAGGAGGCGTGCGTTTTGAGAATTTTGGAGGCCTGCAACGTGTTTGGTGTTAATGTAGCATTAGCCTGGGGCCTTTCTGGGTGAAGTTTACATGTTCTCCTTGTGCACACATGGGTTTTCTCTGGTTACTCTAGTTTTCTCCCACAGACCAAAACCATGCGTGTAAGGTTATTTGGGAAATCTGAATTGCGTGAGAGTGAGAATTGTTTGTCTGTTTTGTCTCTACATGGTCCTGTGATGATCTTGCAAACTGTACTTCACACTTTGGGAGATAGGCACCAGCTGTTAGTGTTTTAGTCAAGACCACTTAACCTGGGACCAAGATCAGAGTGTATTAAGACCAAAGCTTTTAGGGTCTGAGACCAAGATGAGACCAAGACCAGAAAGAAATGGAAACTAGTGCTCTAAAACTTACTGTACATAGGTAGCTAGCTTCACAGGTAAAGCTTCTTTTCACTAAATTTCTTGAGTGAGGCCTAGGTAAAGAATTTTGGTACAGAGGCTGATTGCTAACATTAGCTAGCTAGTTTTACTAACATCGCTTACACAGTTTCTTACCATTTTTTGTGCTTTATTTCTGAGCGACAACAAAAGTTTAATGTAGTCCGCAGTGTCTCAGAAAGAGAAACCCTGTATGCTTTCTCCTGGATGTTGTTTTACAAATTTATTCTTTATGATGTAGCCAAATTGTATTACTGAAGATTTGGCAAACATCTTCTCCCGCACCCAGACAAGCTTACTTTCTTGGAGTGATGTGTGTGAGTGAAATGGGTTGGGGATGGGTGACAACAGTAACAAAATTACAAAATACATAATAATGAATCAGAACATTTTACATCAAAAGAAAACAACGATGTTAACAAATAAACTGGACAATATTCTGGCAATGTAGTGATATTTCTATAGCTGTGGTCTTAACTGGTCTTGAAAAAAAATCCTGAGTTCTCTATAGCCTCTTTCATAAGACAGCTCAGTCCGGGACTGATGCGTTTTCTGTTCTCCTCCAAGCATTTAGAAAAAACATAAAGGCTGAGAGGCGAGTAAAATGAGTCCGCCTCTGATGCGCCCCTGAGCCGCGAGCAGAGGTAGTATCAGAGCCTGGCCCAAGCTCAGCTGACCCACTTGTGAAAAAGCAACCTGCGCTTCCGCGCTCTGAAAATGATAATGAGCTGATGACATCAGAGCGCGACCACAGAATCTAACCAACAAACAGATTTATTACAGAGGGTATATTAAAAATGACACGAAACAGCAACTTTGTAGTTAGTTAAAAAAAATATTGAGCCACAGGTTTTCTATAATGAGCTGATTTTGTTCCTTTTTTTTTTTAAACGACACAGAGCCAGTGAGCGGCAGAGGATTAATCTATAGATTTTACCGGGAGAATATTAAAAATGACATAAAATTGCAACTTTTTAGATAGTTTAAAAATATTAAACCACCACAGAATTACTAAAGTAAGTTAATTCAGTTTATTTGGTTTGATACGAGGCAGCAGACGTCTGTCCCACAATAAATACGTCGGGGTCCACTACAGCCCAGCTGAGTTCTGCTCCATGGCTCTTTTTGTTCTGCGCTGCTGGTTCATTTATGAACGTGTTCATGTGAGCGGGACCTGGCCACCTTCACCTGTGATCTTATGAATGACACGGGGGGATTAAAGCCGGACAGGTCTGTGTGGCGATTATGCAGATTTGATGTATAAAAGAGGCTAATGTCTGAGTCTGAGATGAGACCAAGACCATCAAAAAGTGGTCTCAAGATGGGTCTTGGTCTCGAGTACTACAACTTTGCCAGCTGCCACCAGAAAAGGAAAAGCAGGTATAGAGGATGGATGAATGACTGGCCATTAAGATAGAGCTTGTGCTTCAGTTTAAAAAAAAAACTTTCAGTTCAGTAAAAAATATCATTTCAACTTTGAGTTTATTATTTTTTTATTTTTCACAAGAGAACTGGATTATCTCCCATAGGAACAGAAGACGCCTTAAGCGTCTCTCAGACTTTAGAGTTTAGAACCTCCCTTGTCTCTGAAGTCCTGAACTGCTGAAATGTCTGGGTTTGTTGTCAAGCTGTTTTGGAGAAAAATCCCCTCTGAAACTGTTAAATGATCCATTAGTGGGGCATCATTTTTTCCACATTTACTTACCAGCAACCTGCCAGCATGTCAAGGTTCTTGTAGGAAACAATTTTGAACAGAACATGATCTGTTAAGTACCACTGGATGTTGCTACATTCTGCTGTGCAAGCACTTCTTCTTTTCCTGTGCATACACTTTGCAGTGAGTTATTTTAGAGGATGTTGACTGTGAAATTGTTTCAGTTGTGGATGGAAGGAAAATATTTGAGTCACGAGGCAATGCTCTAAATAAATTGAGGAACTTCAGTACAGTAGTGGAAGAATCCAGGTAAACATTTCGATCTCGACCTCGGGGGCTAACTGCGCTGCCATTACTGTTTAAATTTAGAAATGGGTTTGTTTGTGAAGGCGTTTGAATAAGACCTTATCTAACGGATCTGTGAAGCTGAAAATAAAAGGCAAGAAATGCAGCAGAGCATTTTCTTAGACACTGCAGCTATAAAAACATTGCTTTAAAACGTTAGAAAATAGATAATTCCAGTTTTAGGAGCTTATGACAGTCATATTTGTATTGGGTTTCAGCAACCCTGAAAAGTATTATTATTACCGAGTGTTATGTTGCAAAATGAAAACCATTTATCTAAACTATCAGACATTATAACGTGTAATAAACAAAGATACCCTTAATTGTCTTTATGTCACTGTAGAATATTACTGATTTGATGCACTAGGACCTTTGACTAGGTATGGGTGGATAGTAAAATTAGCTTACCTTGAGGGAACACTAAGTCCAAACAGGTAAGAAACATGGAGATGCATTTAACCAAGAGTTGAACAAGTTTTACTGTAAATAATGTTTAAACATTTGCTCTTCTTGTAGCTGTCAGTCCCAGTTTACAGGTTTTGTACAGCTTTAATCTGACAATTTACATTTGGACCAATGTTGATTTCTCCTTTACAGCTTTATTTGTCAGCGTACTTGTTTTTTTATTTTCTGATTGAATCTAAAATGTCATTGTGTGGTAGATGCCAGCTCCCCACACAAATTGATTCGGTTATTGTTATCTTTTTAGAAACCATTTTGCATGTTTTGATTGTTTTTATGGTTCTGGATCTGTAGAAACTGTAGAACTGTAGAAAAACAGCCGCTCATAGTATCCTTAGTAGGAAGGTGTTGGTGCACAATGATGTTGCTGAACTGCCAGATTGTTTCATCTGCTGTGTTTATTGTAACAACTCCCAGTCTAACATTCTTTGAACTTGTTGCTCCACTTTGTGCATCATGATTCACAGAGCTGCATCTGTTTGTTGGTCTTGTTGCAGTTTCAAAAACACATTCATTTGTGCAAAGGTCTTGTATCTTGCATAATGTGGTAAGCTAATTTACTGTTAAAGTGAGACTTTGTTGCTTTTCTTCCGGCGCAGTTCTAATTATCTGTCTCTTGTGTTTTTAATTTATTTTTCCTCCTCTTTATTCTCGCACCTCTGTTCCACATACTGCAACACAAGCATGCTGTGCGACAGTAATACCTGTCCCCATGAAACACAGTGACTCCTGAGCAGTGTGTAGTCACATGGATTTAATGAAACATATCGCCAGTAGAAAAATAACATAGGTCAGGGGTTTTCAAAGCTTAAGGCGCCCTCAAAAAGCAAACAAACTGTGGCCCCCCAAAAAAAACCTATAATTATATATGATAGCAATACATATGTTATTGCTATTATTTCTGTTACAATTTTTGTTGTTGCTATACATGTTATTTTCATACACTTTTATATTTTTAAACATTTTAAACAAATGTCTGTTTTAAAATAAATTCATGTTTTCTTTTTATTTACTTTACTTCACAAGACCCTCTTTTTTTCTTTCCTTTTAGGTTATGTTCACACTGCAGGTAAATGTGGCCCAAACATGATTGTTTTAGGTCACTATGCAACATATCAGATGTTTTACAAAGCGACTCTGAACACTCATGTCTCATATCGTCTGACATCCCACAGTTTGAAAACTCCTGACGTTATTATCGCTCTTACAACAATTATTAATATTTACAAAATTTTGCTTGCTTTAATTGTCAGTTTTAGTAAACACAAGTGACATTGGCCTGCCTGCATGCAAAGAAAAAAAAATTACAAATAGTTGTTTGATCTATGTTCAATGAATGTAACTTTACTTTAGTTTCCAAAATTAAAGATATTGTTGTAAAATCACATCTATAGTTCAAAAGCATAAAAAATATGACTCACTGCAGAGTGCAACAATTTTAAAAAATAGTCTTGCTAACAGAAAGAGAAGAAAAAAAAATCGAGAAAATAACCCCCCCGACAGAGTTACTAAAGATGTTGACTTTTCTGCAAATCATTTCACATCTTATTCTCTGCTTTTATTTGAGAGTGCTCACAGAACTTTAAGTATTTTTTTCTTTATTAATTTTGAACTCACTTCCCACCAGTGACACAATCGCGCCCTCGCAGCATTACTCAATCTACAAGTCAAACTGTGGGGGCAGGGCTGGGAAATGCATCCATCATTGACAATTAAAGCCACACTCAAGCCTCATCCTCTCCAACTGATCCTTTTAATATTAACTCAGAGAAACAAATCAGCTATATAATTATATGGGGTTGAGGGATGACCTCCACAAAAGATGTGGCTTCCTGTTCAAAAACATTTCATTAAAATGTTATTACTTGCAAGTTGATTGCATCCCAGTTTCAAAGGTAAGCTAATAAAATCACTGAAGTGACAGCAGTCATTTTAATTTTTAATTCTGGTTATCTTTGACAGTGTTTAGTGAGGCTGTCTTACCATCCACGCATTTAAAGACATGCTTACAATTTGTATTTGTGGGAAAAGAAAAAAAGCATAACAAAAGTTTATAAAACCAGTGGTCACTGGAAAATAGGTCAGCTTGTAAACTACAACCTCTTTGATTTCACAGAATGACTTCAGGAGCTCAGATACTCTGGCTGTGACAAATCTGTTCACTCAGTGACACGCAGGAATAAAAAAGTATTACAATATTTCCAGTGCTGAAAACAAGACTGCATGTAAAGTGAATTTGTTTGAGTGTGTTAGGGTAAAAAATGGCTGATGAAGTGATGCTAACATTTCACAATAACACAGCTGGAAGCACCTTCCTTCGCTTTTTGCCAAATGAAAAATAAATGCTCCATTGTGCTATCAAATATGAATAGGAGCTGATGTCGTCATATTATTACTGAATAATGACATGTGGAATACTTTTGTAAAGGGCATTATGCTTCTCTGTAGCTCAGATTTGCACATATAAGAAATGTTTTTTAAGAGCATTTCACCAGAATTTCAAATGATTCAAAATAAGAGATTGTTCGATCCCATTTCTTACTTAACATTTCACCGAAATCAGGTCAGTTCTAACATGATGTTTCAAAAGCCACAGTTTCCGGTTTACAATAAAAGTAGAAAAAGCAAAAGGTAGAGAATTGTTTTTTGGGGAAAATTATTTTAACTAAATAGGTTTAAATGTTAACTTCCGTCCATCCGTCCGTTTTCTTCCGCTTATCCGGGGTCGGGTCGCAGGGGCAGCAGCCTAAGCAGAGAGACCCAGACTTCCCTCTCCCCAGCCACTTGGGCCAGCTCATCTGGGGGAATCCCAAGGCGCTCCCAGTCCAGCCAAGAAAATGTACATAAAATGTTAACATATCAAACTTATTAGGACAAAATGATGAATTATCTATATCTGCAAATAGGTTAAATAAATTCATATGTAAATCGGTTTTCATCATTCATTTTAAAAAGCCATTCGTAAGACACAAATCGTTTGTGAACGTCACATCTTTAGTTACCAAATTGTACGTTAAAGTCAGTATGAAATCTGAAGGAGGCAGTTAGCTTTTTTGAAATCTAAGGGTGTCTGATTCTCCTGTTCCACTAGCGCCTCTACAGCATGGTTCCACTTGGTTCTCCATAGTTTCAAGCCTTGTCTACTAGCAAGATTTATAGAACTAGCCCCTTTTTCAGAACTTACTTCACTGTGGTTCCAAGTGTACTGTGCTGGCCTGAAAACGCAACGTCAGAAGACTGCCAGTCACTGATTGGTTAGGGGGTAGAGTCCCTAGTTGCGTCACAACAGCTACCCTCACATCAACCCAATCTGCCATTTGCAATTACAGCGCTACCATGTCCTCCATTGTTGTGTTGCATAGTTTTTCTTCTTCTTCTACTATGTTTTATGGTGGCTAGCAAATAGCTTAATTTGAGCATAACTGCCACTGGCTGGTAAGTCATGTGGCATCAATTTTCAGACTCTGGGACTGACCAACTCTATGGTGAACCCACCCACTAGAGCTGTTACTGAAGTGTAATGGAAACCCACCCGAATTGTGCTGTAGAGGCACTGGTGGAAAAGGGACATAACAGAATCTAAACTGTCTATTGTCAATGTTAAAAGTAAGCTTACTTTGGTCAAAATGGTAGTTATGTAGAAATCAAAAACTACAAATAAATGCTAAATAGACATGTGCATTTAACAAAAGTTAGCTTGAAAATTAAAATGTCTTCAACTTGGAAAGTCTGGCTAACACCATTAGCATTAATTAGCACTGATAAGTAATTGCTCAGCTTAATGACCTCTCATCTGTCTTTTAGACTTTTAGTCAGATTTGATCACTTGCACTAATTCGCTAAAATGGCATCGTCATTACCAATACCTGGGCTGGACTACAATAGATTATCTTGTCAGATTAGAAGATTTTTTTTTATTAATACTTTGTGGGCTAGATGGAATACGTTCATGGGCCAGATATGGAACAAGAGTTGTCAGGTGATTATCACTGTTCTACAATGGTACACATGTAAGATGGGAAAAAATGCAGAGGACTAATTTCCCCATTGTGGATTAATAGAGTACATTTTCTTACTTTACACTTACTCTGTTTTTTATGTCATGTACTGCAGTTGCACGCATTTGCTCCAAATATGTCTAATGATTCTTGTCTTTGTCTGTGATAAGATGAGCACAAATGTTTCCCAGTTTCCCCCTGGTTACACATGTGGTCGCTGTCCTGATGTGACTTTTGTGTGTCTGCCTGGAGATGTTGGTGATTGGCAAGTGGTGATTGAAGTCCTGATGGAAAAGGACAATAACAACCTACATTTTTCTGAGAGAGGCCATGTAAGAAGATAAAACGCTGCTGTGCAAACTGGGCCGACTCCAACACAGCAGAGAGCAGGGGGCCTACACTAAACAACTCTGGAGAGCCTCTCTGGTTGCAACGACACACGGTAATCTTTCTGATGTTGGCTTATTTTAAGTAGCTTGACCCTCCTAAAAAGATCTGCATTCCTGTCACCTGGAAGTTTCATGTTGAAGGTCCATCCCATTATAATATTAATGACCACAGTGAAGGATAATGTGTGATGGATCACCAATCATCCTGCCTCCAAATGGCATTGGCAAGATTTAGGCACATAAATAATAAAGTGATTTAGATGCAAAATCCATCCTAAGCGGATTACAAACGCGGTGGCACTGCAATCAATCGTCATTTTGGGCCAACAGGATGCATAGCAAGCAGTACAGGACTCAAGAGAGAAAACTATGCCGGTAAGTAGGAGAAGCAGGAACAGAGGCAGGTAGAAGCAAAAATCTTCAGGGAGTAGTGTTCAAACTGTGGCTACAACTGAGCAATATATAAAGTTATAGTTATTACCTAATGACCCAATTTAGTTTTAAGTGAGCTGGTAAGGACAGTTTTGTATAAATCTAAAAACATTCCCAAAATTACTTCAAAAACAGCCAAATGACATATTTCTATCCACATTCAAAGAAATGTCTTTCATTTTCTCCTGTGGTTTAGTTGATCTAACTGCATATCTTTAATGTCCAACCAATTCCAGGTTAGTCAGAATCAGTTGATCATAATTGTCACTGATTCATTTGTAAATCTAAACGCTGCAATTAACACATTTTGGTTTTGTGCCAAATAAAAAAGTTAGCGCATCATCCTATAGAAGACTAATCTAAAGGTAAAGAGTCTAAAAGACCCCCCCAAAATGTTTATTTTTATGAATGATTTAAATGTAAAATATCTAAAATGATATGTCTTCTTTTAATACTAATGATGCAGAATAAAGAATGATGCAGGTTAGGTTTGACATGTTTTTAATAAAACTAATTTAAAACAAATCCACAAAGCAATTTATATTGCTTTCTTTTCAGACAATGAACAAAAAAGGCTAAATAAGTCTCAGAAATATTTTAAAAAGACCCAAAGTGCTGACAACAGGTTTTCATGAAATAAAAAAGGTTTCATTTTTTCTTTTTTACAGCGTGACACCAAATCAAAAGTTTTGTAACATATAAAAGTAGTTTTTAAAAAAAGCATCACCTAGACAAATCTAAGGTAGGTGAGACTTCAAAGGAAATGCAACACTTCCATATAAAACACATGTGACTCAGTGAATGCACTGAATATCACAGGCTTACCATTGTGTGAGTGAATAGCCTGGGGGGATTTCTTCTTTATTGTCGATCCAAACCAATCCTCTCTCGTCTTCTCCATCTGGCTGTCGTAATTCTCTCCCTTTTCACAAACAATATTCACCGGCTCACTCTCACTTTGATATTTGTGCGGCTAATTCAAAGGATGTCTACAATAACACTAGCACTCTGTTAACTTTACTTTGAGTGCCAGGTTTGGAAGGGTGACTGAGAGCCCTGGTGGGTATTGCAGCTAGACGGGCCAATTTCTCCTGATCTGTTGGGCTGAGCCTTGCCAAAGCTAGCCCCCTTTGGGGCTCTTGCAGCATCTTTCATGTCCCTGTCTTTACCTCTGAGGCGCCAGGAATATTTAGTGAGTCTGTGCGCTCATATGTGCAAAAAAAAAAAAAAAAAAAAAGTCAGGTTTGTGTTTTGTTCAAATAAAGTTTTAATGTTAACAAGAATGTATCACATAGGTTGCAAGGTCAATATGGGAGTTGTTTCCTCTGTTTCTGCTCTCTAGGTCTTCCTTTTCCTATTTTTCCATGTCCTTGTGGGTGATTAGAATGCACCCTGGTTGTCTGTTTTCTTCCTCATTAATCACACTCTGAAAGAGAGGCCCAGACATTGAATGCACAGTTAGCCTGACCCAGTGCTCGACAAAAGCATCCATAACACCAGGTACAGAGTAGCAAACACTGTTGTCGTCAAGCCAAGTCCCAGCTTTCTGAGCTGTTATGTTTCCACAATGTAAAATCAGGCTCCTTTTTTTTTCTTCTTTTTTTTTTGGAAACAGTCCTGGAGAAACATTAAGTTTGTCATTTTGAGCTTAATAGGCTTTGATAACGCCACCCAGGAAACTAGAGAATTACATTTTCATCTTGTCTGTGTCTGTGCATGTCCCTTTTGTCTCCCTTTCTCCTCTTACTGGCAAATGCTTTGGTGGGGTTTGAGCCGCGGCGTGGACAAAGTGAGATGGATTACTGTGTGGATTTTTTGGCAATAGAAACGGCAGCTAATTCTCTGATTAGAAACCTGGGTTCAGAAGGCAGAGGATCACTGAGCTGTGAATCAGAGTCTGAGCTCAGGGCTCAGTGGGCCACAGCAAGCTGTGAGGGTTTATGTATGTGTGAGAGAGAGAGGATGCACCAACACTCATCTACATGTTCTATCTACAGGTGGAACTGGTTAATATGGGTTCAGCTTTACAATATTAGTAAAATAGGCAACATTTTTTTATTGCTGTGACAATATAAGTTGTGATAAACCCAAACTTGTTTCCTCCTTTTAGCATCTCAGTCACGATCATCTAAAGTCTGGGACACTGAATAGGACACAACTGAATAATTTTCAGTTGCATTTCTACCAAACTCTGAGGTACAAGATAAATTTCCTGATGTGTGTCACTCCTCAACAGATGCAAGTTGTACAGATTGTCCATAAAATACGTCAATTTTTACCTATTTTGCATGCATACAGATGTAAAGGGCAATTTTACAGATTTTTGCTTCACATTGATTTAAGCCTCTGAGCCGGCGGGCTGTAAGGCAATAAGTTAGCCACCTCCTCGTCATCCCCTTCCTGCTCCCCTGTGGTTGAGGATGCCATTCTCACCGCCCCACGTCTCCTACCTGCAGCCCTGAGTTCTCTTATCCGCTTCAAACACCCCCTGCCCCTCATTGTTTTGTTTGAGAGTACTATGGATTTTTATGTGAAGACTACAAATGTCTGAGTGTCAAGATAGAGGTAAATATCCGAAGAGTATCTGAAACATCTATGCCATTGGTACGATCAGTGTTTTAATGTGTTTAGTCTTCTGTATGTTTTATGTTCATTATTTTTTTTTTCACAGTTAGTCTTTGCACCTCAGTCCTGCTGTTGGTTTTACCAGGTGTCTCCACATCTCCAACCAGCCTGAGTCATTTCATTTCCTCAGATTCACCTCACTCACCAGCATTACTGTTTTTTTTTGTGTCGTCTGTTTCTTCCTTTGACTCGTGCCTCCTTGTGCTACTCCTCAGTTTATATAAGCTTTGCTGCCACGACACCTTTTTGTGTTATTTTAATAACGGTTACATTTGTATTTTCTCAAGTGCCTTGCCAGTCTGCATCTATTGGGCCAAGCTTCTGTGACAATCACTGCATAACTTACAAATATTTAACATTATTTTGCATCTGTTTGTGCTTGTTCTTTATCCCCGTTTCATCATTTTGTATCCCGTTTTGCTTAATTTACACCTATTTGTATTTGATACGTTGTGCGATTGTTGCAATTTAGCATCTCAGTTTTTTCTAAATTGATGCCTGTTTTACAGCAGTGTCTTTGCATCCCAGCTCTGTGTCTGCTTACTGTATATGTCAGTGATTTTACATTATTGTGCATCTGTTTAATGTTCATTTTTTGTCATTTTTATCCATTTTGTTTTTACTTATGTATTTCCAATATAAATTGTGGATTAGACAACTCACACCTTGTGGTTTTAAAGTGACAATTCACTGAGATTTTTAATTGTTTTAAAAATCTTCAATTTTTGACAAAAAAAAAACAATATTCCTTCACATACATTCTTTTGCTTTGTTGTCTCCCAGTGGTTCATATGATTTATAAAAATAAACAGGTTACAAAAAAATCTTTTTTTTATAAAGTTGCAAATTGTACAATCTAGTGAATGTGGTTTCACAAATGGCACTCCTACACAGTCATTATTAAAATTTTTGAAGCATGTTAAAAGGAGTTATACTAAATACCACCAGCTTGTTACTCAAAGCTTTAAAGATACCCATGCTTAAATTTACCTGTTATTAACTCAAATTAAAATTATAAAAAATGAATAAAATGAATAAATTTAACAATTTCTTGTATTTGTGGCAATTTTGTAGCAAAAATGAAGCATGATTTCCATGAGGAATGGTTTCCATGTCTGGTATTCTTGCAGAACTAAAACACAAAGGGATATTTGGAGAGAAACTGCAGTGACCACCGTCACAAGCGTGTCTGATTTATAACATTTTGTCCCAAAGAGATGCATCACTTCTCATTCCTGTCTTCATATCTTCCAGCTGACCAGTCAGCCACCTCAGATTCTAGTCCCTTCCTTTAACTGACGGAGGAGCTTTCTGTCTGATAGCTGTTACTAAATAGGCCTGTGGGGGCCCCCGCTCTGAGATGAGTGGCGCGGACACCCTGAAACAGGATTAACCTCGAGCCTAACAAGCATCCTGGATGCGTTCATTAATATTACATCTGTCTACAGAGGGGAAAGAGAAGGAGTACAACAAGCGGGGAGCGGCATTGAACCGATGAGGGAGTCGTATAATTCTTCTCTCTGCATAATCAAAGATGCTGTTGTACTTTGGAGAGTTCAGGTTCACATGTAGGGCATACCGATGCAGACAGAATGAGCACAGATGAATAAGTCAGCCTCATTGAGAGGGACTTTTTAAAAACAATCAAAGCAACACTGAGCACATATGACTCATGGTCATGACTAGATAAGTCAAGTGAAACAAGCACATTAACATAAGAGGCATGGCTTCACTCTGACTTTATCTGCGAGTCTCAGTTCTGCATATTGAAAGTAATGAGTTTGTTCTTTGTTTTGTTTTTTCTATGTTGGATTAGAGCCCTGCTTGTGCATGCTGCGAGATAACACTTGAAGAAGAAAGCTGCATGTTTGTGGCAGGTGCATCCATGATACGATGAAGACCTCCGCGGTGCAACCTTTCCTCAAAGCCTCAGCCAAACAAGCAGCCGCACAGCAGACCTATACCCCCCCCCCCACCCCCCCACCCCCAAATGAAAATGCTGCCTTTTAACACTTTATGATGATTGAACCATTTTGTCATGACTGTCTTCTAATTCATGCCACACTTATAAAGTCCAAAGAGAAATATGAATGATGAGGGGGAAAAAATGAGGGGAGCGCGGTGTGAGTAATGGTTTGTGACTTCTCATTACACACGTGGGGATAATTACTGCGCCCCCTGGAGCATTACTCGGGACCCTGCACACAGGGGTCAGCAGCGTCACCCGCTCTGACCTTTTCTACTTACTGTGCATGGCTTAAGAATCACTCTTGCAGACTCACTCTGGACTTCTCTTCTCTAAATCAAAATGGACAGCTCACAAAATAAAATTAAAAACACCCTACAACCTCGCCCAGAGCAATATCTTGCCTTTCCCTGTGTTTACATCTCAGATCTTCTTCTTTAATTTTTATCTTTTTTTTCTTCCTCCCTTCATCTCACTGCTCTTTCTCAGCCCTCATTAGTCCCTCGTATTAATTACTAGGGGGTCTTGCCTTGAGCGCCACTTTTCAGGAAAGGTCATGCTGAGCATGGTGGTGGTAAAATTTATTGCAGTGTGCAGACCAAGCTGCTGTGGTTTACAGTCATACTAAGAGCAGCACTCGGAGCAGTGGAGCGTGAAACAAACGACCACTTCTTAGACCACAAGCATGTGCTATTTAAAGAAGTGGAGGGGGCAGCAAGGAGAATTATTCTGCAACTGGAGGGATGGAGATTTTCTTATTATACATTAAAGGCCTAGCAAAACTTGCATAATGACCACCACCTTTCATTGCAGAGTTTTAGACTAAGATCATCTGTCATTGTCAGTGTTTTTGGTTTGTTTATTTCTATAGTTCTGTAGGATTGTTTTCCTTTTGAATGTAGTTTTTTCATATTAGCTTAGATCCTGTTTTAGATTATCGCAGGTGTTTGAACTGTGCCAATCCTCAATCACCTTCAGTTAGTCTTTTCTGAGTTTTCTAGTCATCTTTGCCACCTTCACCTGTCTATAATTTGCAATAAGGTTCTGTCCATTATTATTAGTCACCACTTCCTTGTCTGTTCATTGTATGACTTTAGTTGTGGATCTTGGTCACCTCCCACGTGTTCTTTGTTTAAAGAAATGCTTTTATTTGCTGAACTTCTTTGCCTGTATTCTAGGTTCAACTCCTCTGCAACTGCAATTATCTTATGGTGAGAAATACAGAGTTAGGGCTGTTTTGGTCAAACCTTGGAGGTAACGTCTTATGTGATACTGTATTCTGTATACTGTACCACCACAACCCATTTAGGCTCTTTAGTTGTAAAATTATTTGATTGTTTGAAAGTTGATTAGCTGTGGTAGTCATCTTGTGTTGGGTTGACTCCGAAACTCAATCAGTTGCACATCCAATGACGACTTTCTAAAAGCTTCATTGAAATGTGTCCAATGGAGTAGGAGATATTTTGTTAACAGACAAACAAGGTTGACTCAACAACTCATGCCAAAGGTTTTAAGCAGAAATGCTGTGCAGTGCTTTGTGCCCAAAGTATGTGTTTGGAATAATGCTAAGCTAACATACCAGATTTTAGCTGAATATCTGTCAGTGGCTGAATCATCTTTTCATGTTTGTTCTTGTTTTTAGATTTGATTTGCTTAACTTTTCTCTCTTTTAAATGTCAACAAAATGCATTAGAATTGATTATAGAAAATAATTAGTTGTAGATGTCAATCCAGTGACTAATTTCTGAAAAATTCATTAAAATGTTTCAGGGGTTCATGAGATGCTCCACCTCAAGACAAACACAGATGGTGACAAGGGCACAAACATTATCACCCTGTCATGTTCAGCAGTGGGTGATGATAAAAACAAGAAGGTTTTTTTTTTTTTTTTTAGTTGAATACACAGGAGCATCTGGTTCTTAAAATTTTGCAATCAAAAAGTCATATATTCCAAGGCTTAAAAGTAGAGGAAGGTCAATTAATCAGTTTGTTGACAGTTTGTGCAGATTTTTACAGTTTTATTAAATATTCTTGTCCACATACAAAATTACAAAATCAGTGAAATGCTAAGCACTCTGTGTGCAGTCAGTTACTATTTACTTTTGCAAAGATATTTTTTGTACATTACACTTAAAAAAGTTAAACAAATTATTATTATTATTATGCTAACAAAGTGTTGCTGCTCCAAGATTATCGAACACTGTTCACTTTTAAACTTTTAAAACTCTTCCTAGGAACACATTTCTATTCCCTAACTTTTAGCACAGCCTGAGACTTGCTTTGGTTTACTTTACTCCTATTTTATTGTTTTTAATTGATTTCATTGTGTAGACCCCCACCCAGGAACCCCCAACAGCCTAGCCCTTCAGCCACCCCCGACACCCCAAACCCCAATACCCCTCCACCCTCCCACATCAGCCACAAGGCCTGATCCAAGGATCCCCACCCCCACTATGTAACTCACAGGAGCCCAGAGAGATTGATCTGATGTGGCAGCAGAGGCTGTCTCAAGACTATTATGATCTACCAAAAGATTTCTCTATTGGTGAATACTAAGAGCATTTTTATTTTTTCAATTCAAGAATATGGTTTTCTTTGCGATACATAAGGCAGTGAAAATCATGTGAGATGTGTTTTTCTCTAAAATGACATCATCTAAAATAGCCAATAAGCAAACAGAGGGAGATGGTGGAATATTACATTTCAGACACTTAGATAAGTTTTCACAAACCCGGCCCCAGAACCTCTGAACAGGTGGACAGAACCAGAATGCATGAATGAAATTGTCAGGTATATTTCCTGTGCACTGTGAACATGAGTTA
>JARVJO010000165.1:7686417-7707345 GCA_031762555.1 Cynodonichthys magdalenae | reverse complement strand
ATTGGGGTTTCTAGTCATTTTAAATGTTTTTAAGCATATTTGAGACCAGGTGTTTTGGTCAAAGTTAATTGATAAGTCCGTTTCCCATTTCACAATATGTAGCGATATCGAGTCATCTATTCTAGACAGTTTCTTGTAGATTTTAGATAGTAATTTGGGGGATTTAAAATGAAGGAACTCTAATACACTTGATGGTGTTTCTAACAAAGTTTCATTGAGCTTAAATGCATTTTTGTATTATAGGTTTAATTTGTTGATATTTTAAAAAAAAATTCTTGTCAATGCCGTATTGTGTTAAATGGAATAAATTCTACACCTTCAAATACATGTTACAGATGTTCGATTCCTTTACATCTCCAATCTGAGAAGTTTAACATAGAATTTAGTTTTAGGATGTCAGGATTGTTCCAGATGGGTGTTTGTTTGCATGGGATTAGTGAAGACTTTGTCGTTTTCAGAAACTCCCACCATGCTGCCAGAGATGAGCTGATATTGATACTTTTAAAGCAAACATGTCATTTTATGTTTATGCTAATGAATGGAAGATCTGAAATCCTAATGTTATGGCATAATGTCTGTTCTATGTCAAGCCAATATGTATCTAGTGGGCTAGGATTTAACCATTTTGAAATGTATTGTAACCTGTTGGCTAAGAAGTAGTGATAAAAGTTGGGAAGTTCTAGCCCTGCTGTATCTTTAGTTTTCTGTAGTGATTTTAGGCTAATATGTGAGGGTTTAATTTTCCAAAGGAATTTAGAGATGAAGAAATCCAGAGACCTAAACCAGTCAGGTGAAGGTTTATTTGGTATCATTGAAAATACATAATTTATTCTGGGTAGGACCATCATTTTAATTGAAGCAATTTTTCCCATAAGTAATATGGGTAGAGATTTTCATCTAGTAAGGTCATCTTCAATGTTCTTTAATTCCTTAATTGATTTTCTTCTTTCTTTTGTGAGTTTCTTAAATCTTTTTTGATTTTAAACAGGTAGCACTTTGTTGCAGCTGCAGTTGTTTTAACGTGTGTCACAAATAATGTAGTAGGGAATATTTATTATAATTAATATAATATATTATTATTATTTACGATTTATTCTTATCTTTCGGAGCCTCAGATGTTTAGTCAAAAATGTTACTTTTACAGGAAATAAAATATGAACAAGTTTCTGCTTTTAAATACATTCAGTCAGATTATTCAGTCAACTGCAACACAGGTAAGAGTGTCCATCCCATTCAGAAATCACAGCCAAAAACATTTTGTTTGTTTGTTGTTTATTTTTATAATCTAGTAGATTGTAATGCATATGAATATTAAGTTGTTGTATTCAATATATATTTATTGGCATTAAAATTGTCCAATAAAAAAA
Organism: Cynodonichthys magdalenae; assembly: GCA_031762555.1. Classification (NCBI taxonomy): domain Eukaryota; kingdom Metazoa; phylum Chordata; class Actinopteri; order Cyprinodontiformes; family Rivulidae; genus Cynodonichthys; species Cynodonichthys magdalenae. The sequence continues at coordinate 7,705,978 of JARVJO010000165.1, read as the reverse complement.
CTCAACTTTTCTCCAACCCAGCCTCTTCTCTTTTATCAGTGTCTCCTCCCCTCTGACTGTAAAGATTTAATTAGGGACATTGTCGGAGGGGGATAATGTCCTCTACCTAAATTGACCTCTTTGTATAAAGTGTCCAGAATATTTTGCATAATTATAGCAGATTTGATTAAGGCACTAAACTCTCTGCCCGCTCTGTAGAACTCTTTAGATAAGAGTTCAGTCTGAACCAAAGACATCCTTATTAATAAGGGCTCACACTGAGCTGGGAGAAGGAGTGTAACACACAGATGTTCGCTTTGTGTCTCCAAGGGGGGAAAAAACTGACAAACACCAGCTTCATGCATGTGAGTGGAATGGAGCTGGGGTTTTTTTTGTTTTTTTTTTTAAACAGCAGCTGGTTTGAAGAACATTCCTGACCTTGAGGACTCCTTGTAGCTGTGTTTACACTTCCTTATTAGTCAATAACCAAGGTGCATCACAAAAAGTATTAGATAAAAACAGGAATTGTTCTTTTCGACATAATAAACCTCATAAATACGGATTTAACCGAAAAGTCAAGAATCTTGGATTTACACAATTAGTAGAGCTCAGGATACACTTTGCAAGGAAACACCCTATAAATAGGACGGCGCTGATGCGTTCCAGGAGTTAAAGTGTGCCACCGTTTTCTCAGAAGCCCACCTGTGTGACAGAACTATTAATGAGCTGTGTCTGTATTTATGCACCTCATCTAAGTGAGGAAGATGGGCTGCCTTCGTCCTGTCAAAGGAAATTTAAGCTCTGACCAAGACGAGTGCATGTTATTATAAAAAGACAAATTCATCAAGTATTAATTTGGTTTGAAGTGATGGGTGAAGACAGCCTCAGTCTTCTCTACCCACATGTGAGATACATGAGACTCCTGGAATCTGGAGCGTTTGTGTCTTTAGGGGGCAGGGTTTGGACTTTGTGGTCACAGAGCGCCACACTGTGGTAAGCAATGGTTATTACAGATGAGACTCATAAATAATAATAATTATAATTATAATTATAATAATAATAATGCTTTTTTTGTGTAACTCACTTTTTGTGTAAAGCATCAAGAAGCTCAATAAGGCCAAGTAGATTGGACATCACTCCCTATCCTCTGTTCACTAGTTTCAACTTATTTAAGCTCCTGTGTGAAAATCTGGGTTAACAATAATAAAACATTACATTCATGTTTTATTCTCCAGAAAGAAGCAACTCACTTCCATTCATAAATCTGTGAGAAAGAGTTTCTGTGTTGTGTGAAGTGAAAATGTGGAATAATTTGAGTTAAAATTTAAAAAAATGTTTAGAGGAAAGTATTAAAAAATGATGCTAATTATTATAAAGAAATGTAAAATATGACGATCTTAAGAAATAGTCTATGAATGTTGTAAATTTGTTGATCATTTGTATTAGTGGTTCTTAGGAGCTGAATTAGAGTAGTAAAAAAGGGATGGGATTAAATAAGTTTACTTCTTGCTACTCCTTTTTGTCATGCAAGCTATACAAAAAAGTAAAGCCATACATTTTACTTTTATTTTTCTGTGTAGGTCCTTCATATGTTGTTTTGCTCTTCTTTGCTTAAAACAATTGTCTGTATACTTAACATGTTTGAAATGAACAACAACAAAAAAAATATCTCAAAGTTCTACAAAACAAAACATACAATACATAGTAACACTATAGCAACAGAATCATACACTTATAGTAATAAAAACATCAACATAACATGAAACTATGTTCGGGATTAAGGGGACACATTTAAGACTTTGGCTGTTTTTAAACGAGTAAATTCATTAAACTTGATTAGAGTTTGAAGTACTTGGAATGGATTTCCCTTTAAGTGAAAAAAAGCAAATATATAGAAAATGCTTTTATAATGTATGTGTTAAAGAGAATATTAATATCGTTCATATGTCATTGATGACAATATTATTAACAATCAATCAATCAACAGACTAATGGTGGAATACAGTAAAATACTAAGACTTTTTGACTTTGTTGACAAAAAGCAGCTTTTTGTTACATATTTAGCCTATTATGTTTTTGTTACGTTACAGGGAAAACTATATATAACCATTTTTTTTCTTGCCTTTTGGTTGAAATCATTCAGCCTCTTGTTGCTCTATTACATCTAGGAGCCAGGATTCTACACACATTGGATTTTTCTAACCTCGTTCACCCTTTGTGGTTGGTATTATCTCTGCTGAGTGGATGACCGACCGCTGCACTGATAGTCTCCAAACTGAATTAGATTTGGCAGGCTTTAATGCTCACATGAATACTAATCGCAACTAGTTCAACATTTGAATACTTCTTAATGTGATTCTTTGCACTCTGCTGAGCCTGACAGATGGCGAGAGAGAGAGGAAAGGGGAACCAGAAAAAGAGACAAAACGTATTAAGTGAGAACAGGGAGGAAGACAGGATAATGACAATGTAGATTTTAGCCTCAATACAAACTAAATGGGTTTTTATTTAGGACAGTGTTTATTATAGTTCATTATGTGAGATGTAAACGTTTATCTCAGTTTATTCAAAAGAAGAGAACTGTCTTTGTTGCAGTATTTGAATGTATAACCCCTAAGTATAAAGCTCAAGTTTACATAAGATGATGTTTACTCTAAACTGTACCACACCATTTTTTTGCCAGCATGCCAAATGGGACAGGCAATTCAGTGACACCCTGCAAATACTTCTTAGGCTTTGGTTTGTTTTAGTTTTGATTTGCTTTCTGCATCAAGTCTGAATGTGTATTTTATTAAGGAATGTAGTGTTTTTGTTTAAAGCTTCATGAGGAGATTAAAAAAAGAAGGTGTTGTTGAAGCTCATCAGCTTAAAAAAGATCATAAATCCAATTTCTAAGGACTTTGGACCCCATCAGTCCAAAATGTTGAAACAACTCAAATTTGCACTCTCCAGAAGTGGTCAGCCACTATCTGTGGTTAGATATGCTGTGCAGCTTTACCGTCTTGTAGGAAATTAAAGTGCTAGCTAAAATTTTTGGAAGTTATAGAATGAGGTTCTGTGTAAAGATTATGAATAATTATTATCTTACCTGTTGTAGATAGCTTTGTGTGGAAAAATACAGCTGAACTGTGAAGGGATTGATGAACTAACAGTAAACAATTTCATTTTCCAAACTTTTAGAACAGTTTATATAAATGCTATTGTTTAAAAACCTCTACATTGCAGTCAGTTCTGCATTACATAATAATTTACATAGATTTAGTGTATGTTAGAAGGAGTAAAGGTAACAAAGATGCAGGACGTCACGTTATGGGTGCACAGATTGCAGTTTTCGGACTACAACAGATCTTTAAAAAGTCTGACCTGCTGATTCAGATTTTGGCCGATACAGATTTTTTTAAATAGCTGACACTGTCAGGTGTTGTAAGGTCACAATACATCTTCAATGTTCCTATCTTTTTTATTGAAAAACATTGAATAATACTCTTGAAACAATACAAACTCGTTTTAACTGGACATAGTGCTCACAGCAGAGCAAAAGGGGACAGTGGCTGATTTTTAGACCTTTGTGGAGATAAATGAGAAGCCGATCTTTTTCACTGATCTTATCTAAGTACCATCCCATCTCCAATCGGTACACCCCAACTTCACATACTTAATGTCAACTGTCCAGGAAAACAGGCAGTGTGGAAAAGAGGTGAAGAAGTGAATCCAGGTGAGATGGAGTGGATGGAGAAAAGTTTTTTTTTTATTACATTTAACCTTTATTTAGCCAAATAAAATCCCATTGAGGTCACTGGTCTATTTTTCAAGGAGGGTTTGGGCCTGAAGGTACCCTAATTACACATTTTAAATTGTGTGAGGAAACTGAAGTATCTAAAGAGAACCCACATAAACACAAAGAGAACAAGCAAACTCCACTCAGAAAGACCCCAGGTCCAGCTCAGGGCTTTAACCCAGGACCTAGTGGCACTAGTGCGAACCACTAAGCAATTGTGCTTAATAAGGACAAAATTATGAAAGGAACAGCTGGGAGATAAAATTAGAAAGGCCAGACTGAGATGGCCCTGACATGTGCAGAGGAGGAACAGTTAGCATATATTGGTAGAAGAATGTTACGGATGCAGCTGCCAGGAAGAAAGACAAACAAGAAGGTCAAAGAAGACATATCGATGTAGTAGGACATGGAGGTAGTTGGAGTGAGGACAGAGGACACTGAGGACAAAGTGAGATGGAGGAGGATGACTCGTGTCGACTTCTGAATAGGGAAAAGAAGAAGGAGAAAATTAGTTAGAAACATCTAATCAAGTAAAGCCACCTGATATGACCAGCACCAGTTTAGATATTTTTAGTAGATAGACATTGGTGTCCTTTGTTTATATTTGCAATGTAACGGTTAAGAGAACAAGCAAATTTGGAGGTGGAGGCACAAGAAGTGTTGCCATTTAATTCAACCCAACATCTCAATCTGGATCACACAACAACAAAATGCTACCTATCAAACAGCTTGATAGTGCCGCCAGGAGACACATTTTTTGCCCAAAAAATCAGGCATTTATATAAATGTATATTAATACAAAAAATGCACTCATGCATATAAAGTTGCCCTCTCTGCTTTCATAAGGGGTGATCCATTAACAGTTTTGAGTTGTCTATGTGATATTAGACAGCCTTCATAGTGTTGTTCTGAAGAAAAGATAAATGTAACATTATTTTTTGTTTCCCTTAAGCAAACATTAATAAATCTCAGTTGAAAAGCTGTAATGCCACGTGCTCACCACAAGAGTGTGCACTTTTTCTTTCTAAGTTTTGGAAGCAGTCAACTGAATACAGAGATGCTCCCTCACTTGTCTGTGACGTTTCAACTCAAACTGAAGCCGTTTTAAGTAGCTTGCATCTAAGGCACAAGTAGTTTTCTAGTAGAAAATCTCATCACAGTGGATGCTATGAGGTAAAAGAGGGCTCCTCTGAAAGCAGAAATTAAACATGTAAACAAGCCTAAATGTAACCGTGGAGCAATGGCCGTATCAAAGGAGGGGTTTGTATTTTGTGACATCTTGAGGCAGACACAAACTGGCTGCAGCTGGACTGAATCTGAACAAATGCGGGGTCTGTAAGCACGATGAGAGCAAACACTGACAATTTGCTGTCGGCCGCGGCAGCTGATACGTCTGTAATTACTCGGTGCCAGAAGCAGTGACTGTCAGATGAGCTAAGAAGGGCTGTGAGTCACAGGCCAACGTGATGTGATGGCTTCATTGCCTCAGAAGCAGCTTCTATGTATCACGTAGAAAATCTTCCTCCTGGGTGTCGTCTGCTTCCTCCCATCTCTGCCAGGAGAGAAGCTCATTTTCATAAAGGCTGAGATGTTGTAGAATACAAAGCACTTTAGATTCAGCTCATGTTTGCTGATATTCTGCAGAGGGTTGTATGTTCTCTTGAAGGGGATTTGAAGAATGTAATGTTTTATTATATTAGTTCTGGACATTTCATTGGTATTACCTACCACCAAAGGTGAAAGGGAAATAATATTTTTGCCTATGTCTCTATGTGCCAGTTTGTCAGCACTGATAGCAAAAATATCTCATGAATGATTGGATGGATTTTGATGAAACTTTCAGAAAGTAAAGATGTACATTTACAACTAATTATCATATTTGTTGTAAATGGTTGCCACAGCTAATCACCCCTGGCCAAAACAAAAATAGCTATAACTCAGTCAGTTTTACTGACATTGAGCTAAAATTTGGTGTAGTAGTAGCTGAGAGTCTTGCTCAACACATGACTAGATCTTAAAAAGATTGATTGAGATCATGACATAAGAAAATCAAGCTGTGGCATGATAAGTGTCGAGCAATCATGCTTTTTTTCAAAGAATTCTAAACAAATTCTGTTTGGTTAACTTCACAGCAGAATTAACTGGACCAATGAGATTATTGTTATATAATCTCAGCAGAAATAGATTTAGCAACATGTCGTCCCTTTTAGGAAGATTACATGCAAATGTTCCAACAATGTGTTGTTCTGAAAGACTTGTATTAATCCATCGTGGACAGCAGGTGTCCTCACAACACTTTGAAAAGCAGATGTTCATATTCACAGCAGGTAAACACAACAGGTTCAAAATCATGTTGTCACATTCATCCATTAAAAACAATATTAAGAAAACTGCCAGGTGCTGGCAGAATAACAAAAGAGCCATGTGTGCCTGAAATGACTGACCTTTGCACCCTGTGAAGGATGGACCTGCATCCTATTCTCTCAGGTGATTAATAGCATTTGGTTGTTTGTCACAGAATTTACTCTGCGAGAGCTGAACAATTACAATGACTTTTTTTATTTGTCTGTTTAAAAGTCTGGAGCATGTGAGAGCAAAAAACAATTTAAAAGGAGAGCAGTATTGATTGAATTCCTGCTACTCCCAACAGGGTTCATGCAGGGTCTTAAAAAGTCTAAAATTTGAAAATCCAAATTTTAGGCCTAACAAAGTCTTAAAAAACTCCTAGATTTTCATCCAAGTTCTTAAATTTAATTTTGTCAAGTCTTATTTTTTTTATTTCAATCATTCCCAAGAAGCGTTAGCTGCATAAAAAAACATAGTAAATCAGAGATTGACAGAATCTGTCTAAGGTTGCTACCTGTCTTTGTACGCATTTAACTACAAATCCCATGATAACTATAGGTAAAAACTGGCACAGTTTGCTTCCATGTTTTCAACCTCTTTGCCACTCCGATAGATATGACCGTTTCATTAAAATAATTTATTGTTCTTGTACTAAAATTAAATATTCTTTAATAGCTAAATTGATAGCAATAAAAGGTTTCTATGTTAAAATTTCGAGGACCATTTGAATGTTTCTGTTAATGTGTCGGTTTGGTCTTAAATGTCATTCCTGATGCTCTTAAAAGGTCTTTAAGAGGTCCTAAATTTAACTCAACCTGCATGAACCCTGTCTCACTTTAAAAGTTGTTTGCTTCCACCACACATTTTCCCCCCATTTAAAAAAGAGTTTGGTTTTCAGTCCACACTGTTATAATAAAATATACAAAATTAATTCTGCTTCCTCCTATTAGTCTCCTTGGTAACACAATTCAATTCTGCAATGAAAACAAAATGCACCTTTTTGGTGATGTACCCAGGAATGGAAACAAAACAAATGTTATTTTATTCTTAGTGCCATTGTTTGAGTATGATGATAATCAGACTCTGGTTACAGCCAACAATGTTTGAAATAGATTATCTAGAGTTAAATCATAAAGAATTTATCACTACTGAAGTGAAATGGCTCAGCAAATGCAATCTAAAATATCTATTTATGAAAAAAAACAAAAATATGGAGAGAGAGAGAGAGAGAGAGAGAGAGAGAGAGAGAGAGAGAGAGAGAGAGAGAGAGAGATTAACTTCTAGGATCTATGCACCCCTAATGACAGAAAGTAGCTGCAGGCTAATTTAAATATAGTCATATGTTTGGTTGGATGACTGTTTAAGAACCATCCACCAAGTAAGCAGAAGATAAAACATCTCCCAAATTATACATGTTGGAAAGTCATGCATAAAGAAATGTCTAAAGTGAGTTTGGTGACGCCACAAATTACATTAGTGATATAATCGTGATAAACATTGTAATTTATTAATAGTCTTCTAACTAGAGCTGCACAATATATCATTTGAGCATTGTTATTACATATACTTGTGCACAAGTCACCCTGCAGGTCCTGCAAATTAAATCAATGTGTTTTCTAGGGACAAAACCTCTAAACCACAAGTCATTGCCATTAACAGTCGCATACTTTTATTTTGACGAGTTTCTTCGACCGTGGGAAGTGGGCGGCTCTGTCACAAAATTTAAAACTTTCTTTCATTTTGTTGTGAAACTTCTGGGACAATAATAGCAGCAGTTTTCAGAGAAGTGTTGTTGGTGAATTCTCAATCTGTGGAGAAAGACAAGGACGATCTTGATGAATTCTAGGAAGATAAGAAAATTTGCAAAGAACTGGAGGAAAAGAGGAAAAAAATGTGGTTAATGCTATTGTTAAAGCATGACAGAAACAGAAACTAAGATAGTGGTAAAAAGCAATTCACATTTGCGCGTCTTAGAAGGAAACTTCCCTTGGTCCAGGCACAACAGAGGCAAGCAATAAAAGATAAAAATAACTCTCAAATACAGACAAATAACATACTTTTAACATGCACAAAATGAAGTAAGATCAGGTTCATTGTCAAGCAAAATGGCAGAATGGCAGCATAACTTTAAGTGTTATTCAAGCCACCTGTTGAAAAATCCACATTTTTTTAATATCGCTATATATATTACAGGGTTAGAAAAAAATAATTCAATTGTATTCCAGTTGGTTACAAACTGATTTCTCTGCAGTTTCAAACTGTAGCAACAGGCTCACTAATACAGGTTGTGCATTTCAATGTGTCCAACAAATACGAACAATCAAACTTAAATAAGTTATTACTAGCTTTCAACACATTTAATATATGAGGCAATCCTTAAGAATGTTTAGGTCAATGTTAGACATCCAACCATCCTATTTGAAATTCAGACCTCAGCAGGTGTTCTGGTTAATTTATCTAACTTAAAACTCAAAAATCCATGCATATTGTTTTGTCAGTTAAATAAATAGACTGCATCTAGTCTTTTTATTTTATTTTTACACCTGGCACGTTTTGGGTTCCATATTAACACAGCTTCCCACTTATTTTTCTGGCACTTTCGAGGCTCCCTATAGTTTGCCTGTTTTTTTTTTTTTTTGTTTTGTTCTGTTCCTCCAAACTGTGAATGGCTCAGCCCTGCTGCCTGTGTGAATGAGACTCCACCTTCTCTCTTTCTCTCTCCTGTGTTTCTGAGCATGGTGGTATCGTCCTCGCTTCAAGAAGTGTCTCCAATTGTCTTTCTGGCTAAATTTGGACAGTATTTCTGCTCGGAAAGTCTCGCGCCACACCGAGGTTTAGCTCCTCCGACTCTCTCAGCTCCTTTATTGTTCGACAAAGAGCGCAAAGCTGGACCGGTACGTCATGACCATGTACAAGGGGAAGCGTCGCAATCATCGCTGTAAGTTTGCTCAGCATCTTAAACGGCTCGGTGATCCGCTGAGGACATTTTCTCTGTGCTGCTGTTGATTCTGACTGAACCACTTTAAGTTTGATTTCTCCAGTTCAGGGAGGACAGAGATGGAAATAAGCTTTATCCAGTTATTGCTGAACAGAAAATGTGCTGCTTTTTTCATCATTGTTTACTTTGGAATATTACTAATGTCAGCTGTTTGTTTTTTTATATCTTTATCAAATACTATTAATTATTTACAAACTGCCTTCATTGGTGCATGACTTCTGCATTGGTGAAAAAATGGAAAATATTTGAACTGTTGCTGTTTATTTGGTTAGAAAATTCTGCACTAGCCTACGTTATGTTCAAATGTGAATTCTTTGGTCCAAAGCAAGTAACCAATTCTTACCTTTAACTCTTTGCTTTTGTGTACAGATATATTTTGGGGTACAAAGTATGTTTATTATAAAAAAAAAAAAGAATGAATTTTGTTAATCAAAATGGGCTATTTCTATTTATACCAAATTATAGATTTATTATCATTATACCAAATATTACTCTTTTACTTAAGAAAATGGGGGTAATGTGTTAAATTAATGCATCTGAGTGTTACTTTGAGCATCTGAGACATTTGCAACTTGTGATGTTTGTCTAAAAACGAATGTCCTTCGGTGTGTTTGCTTTATTGAAGAGATTAGAATGAATCAAAGTATATCTAGCAGTGAGTCTACAGAAGAAATAAAAAAAATAAAAGCAAAATGCTGTTTCTATGTTTTTCTGGGTTTGAAGATGTAAATCTGGATCTACAGAAAAAGCAGGCAAAAAAATCCAGCAGAAGAGCAAAGAAGGCACTTAAAAAGGTAGGGAGTCAGTGCGTGGGCTGAAATTGGTGACTTGTTTAAAGGGGTTATTCTTTACTTCTTCTGGCAGCCATTACACCAAAGTGACTTTAAGAGATTAACTGCTGTGAAGCAAAGGAGGAACTATTTATCTTCGGTGTGCAGCTGTAGGTGTTGGGTTTGATCTTTTGTAAATCACAGAAAGAAAGACGATGGTTGAAAAGATAAACGCTCCACAGGTGATGTGACTCCAACATTTAGAAGATGCAGCTCCGAGTTCAGCAGTTGCTTGTGCAGAAACAGGGAAGGAGTTGGGAAAACTGCAAATTTGTGAACTCGTATGGTTGAAGGGTGAGCAATGTCAAGCTGGGCGAGATGATAAAAAAAAATTGGAGATATTGCTGGAAGTGATGAATGGAAATGTGTCTTTAGAAAGCCTTTTTGGGGGGGGGCATTCTGCAAGTGAAGGATTGTCTTCAGCAATATTTACTGCACATCCACTTACAGAGGATCTTTGAAGGACTCTTGAAAAATGGTCTTGAGATTCTTAATTATTCAGTGGCGTCAGTAGTACTTGTTTTAATAGTTATGCAAGAAAAAAAGCTTTGTGGGAACTGAATGTCGGTTAAATAAATGAAATCCCATTTAACTTGGTGCTTTTGGGCTTTTAGTAGGGTTTTGGAATAAGGCATCAGCACTTTAAGCTCTACCCCACTCAACCCTGCTACTTTCAAAGCTTACGAAAGTTCAGGAAATTTACGAGGAAAAAAAATTACAGATGGACCGGAAATGGATAGTGGGTCAACAACACATCACCAGCTAGTGATGACATAAAATGGCTACCCACCTCCTCTATGTTGTACTGTATATTCTTTATGTGTCTTCCTCTGGATTCATAAAATAATTGTGGTCACTCTTGCACCACATACAAAGTTCACAAAATTTACATAGGAAAAAAAAAGTTAGGCACAGACCGGGAGCAGATAGTGTGACAACACACAACTACAGCTGCTGAAGCTGTAAAATCTCTACCCACCTCCTCTATCCAAGCTGGTGCAATTTATTCTGACTGTGTCTTCCCCTGGCTTCATAAAATAATTGCAGTCACCCCACGCTGCTTACGTAGTATACAGAAATTTCCTAATGTTATGTGGGGGGGGGGACAGCATTACCTAGAGATTGTCAGGGTGCCCTGAGGGCATCCTGTGGCGATGCCAAGCTAAACAGGGCATCAGAAAACCAAACAGGGTGTCCTTACGACACCCCCCTAGCTTAATTCCTGCTCTTATCCCCACTTTTTCATCTAAGAATGAAGTAATTACCCTAATTAATAAAATTAAACCACTCTGTTTCAAAGAGGCCAGGGCTGAGCTTAAGTCAAGATCACGTTATTAAGTATGCTGCTTAGAAGTCCCTGGAAATTATTTGTGAACCACTTCTGAACAACAGATTTGTTTTTTGTGTGTGTGTCAGAATTATGTTTGCTTGTATGCAGTGTATAAAGTAGAGCTGCAACTAATAAGTGAAGCATTGCTCATGTATTCTGTTGATTAATCTGTTGATTATCAAATATGCACAACATTGAAGGTTTTCCCTGCAAAATATCTTAACAAAAATGTACCAGATATGCCACCATTTTTTTTCTCTTGTTTCGAACAGGTAAAAACATCCCACTGCACTCCATGCTGAAAAATGTATCTGCATCTGTCTGTCAGAGGAAACGTAATGTGAATCCCCAGTCAGTGATGAAATATTTTGACAGAGTTGTCACAAGATGATGGTCCATAAGAGTTTTCATCTCCCCTCCCAGCAGCATCATCAGAACTGTTTGGACTAGAGCCATGTGAAGCTCTAATGAGTAGGAAAATAAAGACAAGCATTCAGTGAGCCAGATACACTGAGCTGTAAATATATGACACAGTGGAAAAGGAGATTTTACAATGTGACTTTCTTGACCATTTTACATACAATCCAGTGCACCTGGATGTAAAGTAAGACAAGTTTAACCTGTTAAGCCTGATAGGCCATGTACTGGGTATTTGAAGGACTTAGAAACCAAAAATTACATGAAAAAAGGCTCTGTTCTTTCTTTTTCTTTTTGTTTTATTTTATTTTTTTGTTTTCTTTCCATTACTGAGCACCTTCATTGTTCTCCGTTCATCTGTCCTGCAGCCGCTTTTAGAAGTGCATCATTGTTCACTTACATAAGGCAGCTCACTGGGCTTACAAGTCACACAGAGGGATGCAATCTCAAACCAAAGCCATGGCTTTATCTGTTCTGCCAGGGCCTGAAGGGGGCTGAGGATTATGAGATGAATCCCCCCAGACTTTGGCCTGTGCAGCCGTAGAGATAGGCACTGAGGCAGGGCAGAGAACTGAAAGTCAAACTCATGTTTAAAGAAGGGAAGGCGTTCTCATTTCTAATGGGATGTTCACAGTGATGTTGTAGTGATGTATTGTTTAAAACTGGTGTTTTGTGAACACTGGTCTGTGATGACATGGCCCAGTTTCAAGGTACAGTGAAGCTCAGGTTTTTAAGGGGTTTACATCTTACAGTACCCACAAGTCGTAAAAAATAAAGGCGAATACTGGATGAGGTCCAAAAACTCATAAAAAAGCATGAGAGAATAAAAAATTGTTCCTTAATGGACAGGTTTCACTATATTTCCAGTTTCCGTGAATTTATAGGGATTACCTCAAACTACTAGTAGTCAAGGTCTATGAAAATGTATGTGAAAAACTGAGTCCACAAACTGTGAAACGCATTTTTGTGGGGCTTCACTGTATACCATAATTTTATCAAGTCACAGTGACAAAACCTTTACATTTTTCCATCATACATTCACTACAGTTTCAATGTCTTTAACCAAGACATTGCTCTGTTTTTTTAAGCACAGAGCTGCACTGCACTCCTCTCAGATCAACTCTAGACACTTTAGGAGATGTCACAGGAATGCTGAAACAACTTTTCACAGAAGCACTAAACCCAGTCAATACCTGTGTGGCAACTTTTAACCAACTGGGACATCCAAGCACATTTAAGGCTGGCTTAATGCTGTGTGTTGGCAGGGAGCTTTAGTCCAATGCTGTAAAGATCGTTCACAATCGAAGTGTTGGTGGTTCAATCCTCAGCCCTTGCAGCAGGTGAACGAGTGAGATATATATATATAAAAAAGTGTGTATATAAAGTATAGTTAGTAGAAAAAATGCTCTATGTGGGTGTGATTGGAATGCATTGTGAAGACTTTTGCAGAACTTGGAGAATTATGGAGGTGTTATACAAGTATGGACAATGTCTTAGTGTTTTTTTCACGTCCCTTTAAGTGTTACTCATCTCAAATAAAACATAAATTATTTAGCAAAAGAAAAATGCAGTTATTCATGAAGAGGCTGCAGATAAGATGTGGGGAGCAAATGTTATTTCTGATGCTGAGTAGGGTATATTTTTATTTCTTTTTCTATATGATGTCATTGGATAACTCACAGGCATTTAGTTGGCTCTCTCAAAAACAAAAGAAACTTAAATGACTCATGTTTCAAAGCAAACTAAAAGCTGTAAAAGCAGTGTTGTTAATTACTGTTTTCTTCCATAGAACTGCAAATATACTTTGGTATGAACTGCTGTAAAACTAGACTGAATAAAAGCCCATAATTAAGAGTGCACAGATAAATCGGTCGACTGATTTATCAGTACCAATTTCCTTACTTTTAGGAGATTGGAGATCGACCGAACCTTACATAAGATTGGTAGAGAAGATCAGCAGAAAAGATCGGCTTTTCTGCCCCCATAAAAGTCTGAAAATTAGCCACTGTCATCTTTTGCTCTGCTGAGCACTACCTAATATCCAGTTAAAACAAGTTCGTATTGTTTCAAGGGTATTGTTCAAAGTATTTCAGTAAAATAACATTTGAACATTGAACTTGTATTGTGACTTTATAACATCTGACAGTGTCAGCTATTTTAAAAGATCAGTATCGGCCAATATCGGAATCGGCAGGTCAGACTTTTTAAAGATCGGTGATTGGAAATCAGCAAGAAAACTGTAATCAGTGTACCCCTACCCTTAATGTTATATTTTATCTTTAAAATTTTAAGAATCAGGATAACTTCACTAGTTTTAATTCTGATTCATCTTAAGAAATGTCCTATTTAAACTTTGTAATTGGATTGGTCTAATATTGTGAAAAAAAAACATGGCATGCTCACAACTTTTTTTACCTCAAAACAAAAGAAAGTAACATAATGAGCCACATCAACACTATTTCAACTTAAACTGAAAAGCACTGTTTGATGTTTGATCTGTAAAGGTTCAGAAGTCCACCTTTGATATGTAGATTGTCCCTCAGCTTACCACTCTTTCTCCGTCTAATTAGATAATATCTAGCTTTCTTGTTTTCAGAGGTCTCAATAAACAAGCCAGAGTGTAAAAGGTTTCTAATTCTGATTCAGGAAAAATGTCAGACTTCATGTTTTAAGTTAGTGCTTCCACCAACTCGAAAGGACTATAGTCCATTCTACCTTTGATTGATGGCTACACAAGCAGTTAAAATAAAGAGTAAGGTGTGTGTGAGCTAAATTATTAAAGTCTTAAGTTTGAGTCTGAATGTAGATGGATGATCTTTGTCTACATCAAAATATGGCTGGTTATCAAGGTGATCTCATATTTGATTCTGAGTCCCTCAGAGAGTTTGTGAAAATTGGCACCTTCAATATATCCTTTATCTGTCCTTGGAAATCCTTTAGAGGTGCAAAGATGAAAGGCATATCTGTAGTTTTATGAGCCCCACACCTGCCACTGTCTCGCCCGTAGGTCCTGAAGGTACAGTGCTGGTTATTAGATGGAGCAATTTCTTTATCTCAGACCTCCCGCCTCCCTCACAGACCACTAGGCTTCACAATTCAGCAAGGGAGTCACGTCAAAGGCCTCCGAGCTGAATCTAGGGCAAAGATAAATTTCCCCACATTTCGAACGTTCCCTTTTGCACGTCCATCACCAGCTTGGTTTGACTCTTTTTTTTTTTTTGCTTTTACTTTATCTTTTTGCTGTTGTCTCCTCTGCAAAGGAACAGGTTGTGTAATTAGATACTTTGCTCAATTAATTAACCCAATAGGGAGATAACATCAGTCTGCAGCTCCCTCTGTGTCCCCATTCTCCTCTCTTTTCCTTGATGCTTTCATGTGGATCTCATCAAAATGACAGTTGGTGGTTGTTCGGAAGGTACGGAATACAAAAAGTTTAATAAAAGGGACAAACCACCTACTGTTGTTCGTGTGGGGATTTTTTTTTCTCACTCTTTTCGGATGAGAAAAGAGCACATTTCTCATGTTTTGAAGGCTCTCACTGATGTCTCAGAAGTCGTTTATAGCAGTCAATCACTTGTGCCTCATGTCTGCAATTTGATGTGCAGCACAGGCAACTCCAAAGCATTTTAAGTGATCAGGAGCAGAAAGGACTTTTTGTACTCTCATGGCAGCAGGGTGTAGTGTTAGAAAAAAACAGTTCTCCAAATTTGATTCTAAGGACATGGCAGAATGGGGGGGGGGTCATTGTTCCTTTGGGGTGTAAAAAGTGAAAGAGTAATAGCTTCAGATTAGGTTAACAGTTTTTTTTAATGTGTCAGCTGTGTTGATGAAAACTGCTGTCGTTCTGAGCTACAGCTCTTAATTTAAAATACTCCTGAACATCAGCCACTGTTTCTATGGGGAACCAATCAATATCAAAAAAAGACTTTTCAATTACAGCTTGTACAAAAACAAAGCACCATGGTAATGATATTCACCAAATCCTCAATAAATTTAGCAAAATGGCATATTGCAATATAAGGTTTAATGTTCTAACAACTAATGAATAGGTTATCTTTGAATCCTTTAAAAAATCCGTTTACACTAATTTTAAACACTTTGTGGAGAAAACAACAAGTAAAACCTCTATTTCAATGGTCTGCAACTGACAGTGACAAACACCAAATGACATTTGCGAGGGATTTTCCAAAATGTCTTGAAATGTTTGCGATGGTTCTTAGTTCCCTCATCTGAGACACTGTCCTGCACTCTGAGAGTTTTGAGCATGTTTAACAAAACATTAAAAAAACATTTTTTTGCAAAATCTCTAATAGTCACAATTACTAAAGTAATAGGGCATGCTCCTAAATAGTAGTCTGCTTTTCTATGGACTTTTTTTATTGCATAAATAATTATGCAATCATATTTAACAGTTTGTTTTGTTGGTATTTTCTATTAAATTTCTTCAACGTGCATTGTTAGGAAAGAGCTACTGCAAGCGCCTGGAACCCCCTCAATTTAGTTTCTGTGAATCAGAAAATGTGAGAAACGTGAAACAGCTTTGTAAAGTGTTGGTGAACGATGAAATCTGATTTGAGTTGAGACAAATTAGAAGAAGTTGCAATCAGAATGAGACATGATTTGCAATTATGAATGTACACAAACATGTAAGAATTGAATGTGAGTCCAAGTGAAAATTTGCATATCTTAGGTGTTTTTCAAAAATTTTGTATGCCCAACTAAATTAAACAGAGTGGTAAATGGGCAAGTTTTACTTCAATTCATATTTATTATTTTTAATTGTTGATTCTAGGCAATTGTCATTTATTTATTTTATTAATAAATTTATTTATATTATAAATAATATTAATTACTCCTAGTTTTAATGCTAATATGTAATGAGGTCCAGGCTTTCATTAACAATTGAAAGTTAGTTTGGTTCTTTTTAAATTTGCCTGATATATTATATCTCCATCAGAAATATTCTCTTAAACATGTAGTTTTATAAAGCAAAACAGTTTTACTTAAGCAGCTTGTGTATAGCTGGTTCATGGAAATCCATGAGTCTTTATGGACAAAACAGAACTTCTGCGTATTTATTTTTATTTTTTGTATAATGGCCCACACATACTCTAAAGTTACCATTTCTTCAATGCTTTAACTCTGCAGGTGTCCAAACAGGTTTGCAGCAACAGAAACCAAAAAGAAAAAAGAAAAAGTCAGACAAGTGTTGGTTGCTGGGTTCTTCTAAAGGCTGAAAGGGAATTTGTACATAAGCACAATGTAGTTTGACAAGCAATCCATTGCTTTTACTGTGCATACTAATGAGTGTAATTCATAACAGTAAATGTTTTTTTCCCTTCTCTTTTTGTTTAATTATTATTATTTAATCAGGGAGCCTTTATTTAGATTCTTTTTTTGCCTAGAAAAACAAAAAACACAATGTATAACATTATCAAGGCATGAGAGCTGGTCAAACCAATTTCTGTAATAGACATAAATATTATACAGCCTCCTTTTTAAATTAACCATGTTGGTTTAGATCTGGAAATCTGATTACAAAAATGAAACTTGTTTGGCGCATGTTCAGTTAATACAGCTACATATTTCGGAAAACCCTTTGCAAATAAGAGTTAAGGGTCAAGAGATTTAGTAGTCATTCCACCGGTGCAAAATAAAGCCTGATGAAAGCAGGATGGTGCAAACAAACATTTCCAGACATCTGTGAATCCTCCGATACAAGCGAGAGAAAGAGCCTGTGTTACTCGACTCGACTCACTGAAACGCCATTTGTGTATCTCTCCCGTTTTCTGACCTTCTGTTGACTCCTGCTGCCCATTGCCTGTTAGCTCTTCTCTGAAGCCTCAGGCTATTAGCTGGTGTTCCCCTCTGTCTGTCTGGCAAAGTAGAGAGATTGTGAGCTTTCAAGAAAGAAACACAAAGCAACAGAGACAAGGATACCGCAGTTAGATTTATTGCGGCTTCCTCAGGACGAGCAGGTTTTTGTGTCTAGCTCCTGGGTCTCATTCATATTCCTCCCAGAAACACAAGATTGTCTTTTGCATTCTCACGTAACTCCTTTTTTTTGGTTGTGTTTTATTCTGGGGTTCTATCGATTTTCATAAGAATTTGTACTTATTTGCACAGACGCCCTATGCCGTGTTGCCATATGGCTAAGTTTAAAGTCTTGATTTATACAAAAACCTCTATATTCTTCCGTTACTGCTGAAAGAAGAGAATAAGATTTGCAAAGCTTTCATTAGCAATGCAGGCGTCATGGAGAAATGGCCCCACAGGTGACATTCAGCACTGAAATTTGTCTTAATGAGCTTCCTCTGTCAGAAGAGACAAAGAAAGAAAAAAAAGTATTTGATGGTTGCTGATTGAGGTTAGATATTGTCTTTTGTGAGTGTGACATGTATGGTGATGGAAAGAGGAAAGAGGAGGCATTGAAGTATAGATGAAGCTGAAGTTAGAGCGAGATACAGGAGCAAGGAGACGGAGATGTAAGGCAGCAAATGAGAGCAATAAAACACATGGGCAGTCTCCTTCAGGGAGTCACGGATCCTTGTTTTCTTGACAGAGGAACACAAGTCTGTCGGCAGTGATTACTTACTCTCCGTGCCTCCGTCTTCCCTCCGCAGTTTACCTGCTTGTTTCTCAACCAATAACGAGGCTGCCTTTAAAATGTATTCACACCGAGGTTATGCTTGTGTCTGTATCTACAGAAAACAGACACCTTCCTCTGTGGGAGATGGGAAAATGGAAAACAGGCTCAAACTTATCTGAATATGTCGTCGGTGCAACAAAATCACAATACGTCAAATACACACAGATTCCAATTTAGTTTTGTTTTATTTCTCCACGGCCCAGGCTGGGCACCAACACAGAGCATCCTTGCAGTATTCCACAGATGGTTCCACCCTAGACTATGACTGGTACTGATACAGACTGAGATCGCAAACAAGTCACTGATAAAAAAACGAATAGGCAAAAAAAAAAAAATCAGTTATTATTATTATTATTATCATTATCAAGGATAAAAAATCAGTCAGTAGAAAATCTACATCTACATATTTTTCATTTGAAACAGTCTCCTAGAGAACATGGCGATGTTCTCCTGACGATGATGATGAGGGGGTACACATTTATCTTCATCAGTGAACAAATCTGACTCACAGCACGCGCTGCGGCGCACTCCCGTGGGAGTGGTCTCGGCTCGGTTCGGGCTCAGTTTGCGCTTTGGGTAGTTACTCTTGCATGGAGGTGTTTATACTTGGCGCTTACGTTATTGTAGTATTCTCCATGTGGCAGAACACTTTATAACTTGTGAAATGCTATAGGAGAGCAAAAGCGTGATGAACAAACTGAATGTTGCGCGGATTGGCTGAGTTGCCCTTGACCCCAGTCACATGACTGAATCCCGCCTGCTGATTAGTTTTTGTGGCAAATATTCCGCGAATGAGGACTTATGCCTCTCTCCTTCGCCACTGTATTTGTTGTCTTTTCGAGAAGGTATGAATACTCGAAACGTAAAAATGCATATCTTTAAAATAACATTCACGATAATGTCGTCTACGATATATATCGCCCATCTCTACTGCATACATTGCAATTAGTCCCGGTCTTTACTACCCCACCAAAAATATCCTATAATATGGACTTATTTATTGCTAAACACTAGGGATGGGGCCGATCCGATCCAGTATCGGTATCGGCTCCGATACTAGCATAATTAATGGATCGGATTTTTCCGATCCAGCACGGGGAGATTTCCGATCTATGCGCGCTGTCTGTGCTATAACGTTGTCTGCTGAAATTACTTCAGAAGAGAGTTCTGGCCGGCTGCTCTGCTAGCTGGCTACAGGGGGAGGGGATTTCCTGAACCGAGGCGAGTCTCAATG
>JARVJO010000165.1:7666979-7686317 GCA_031762555.1 Cynodonichthys magdalenae | reverse complement strand
TACACCTTTTGAATGCAATTACTGAAATAAATCAAGTTTTTCAAAATATTCTAATTTACTGGCTTTTACCTGTATGTGAAGTGGAACAAAATTTATTGTGTCTTTTAAACTGAAAAGTTTACTTTCAGTGCAGCAAACTCACTCCAGAAGTTTAGTGAGGATCACTGAATGATCCAATGTTTTCCTAAATGACTGATGATGATAAATATAATCCTGTTTCATGCGCAAAGAGCTTCATGAAGACCAAGGAACACACCAGGCAGGTTCGAGATACTGTTGTGGAGAAGTTTAAAGCCGGATTTGGATACAAAAGATTTCCCAAGCTTTAAACATTTCAAGGAGCACTGCGCATGCAATCATATTGAAATGGAAGGAGTATCAGATCACTGCAAATCTACTAAGACCCGGACATCTCTCTAAACTTTCATCTCAAACAAGGAGAAGACTGATCAGAGATGCAGCCAAGAGGCCCATGATCACTCAGGATGAACTGCAGAGATCTACACCTGAGGTGGGAGAGTCAGTCCATAGGCCAACAATCTGCCGTACACTAAACAAGTCTGGCCTTTTATGGAAGAGTGGCAAGAAGAAAGCCATTTGTCAAAGATATCCATAAAAAGTCTTGTTTAAAGTTTGCCACAAGCCATCTTGGAGACACACCAAACATTTTGAAGAAGGTGCTCTGGTCAGATGAAACCAAAATCCTACGTTTTGGCCACAGTGCAAAATATGTTTGGCGTAAAAGCAACACGCTATCCACACTGTCAAACATGGTGGTGGCAGCATCATGGTTTGGGCCTGCTTTTCTTCAGCAGGGACAGGGAAGATGGTTAAAATTGATGGGAAGATGGATGGAGCCAAATACAGGACCATTCTGGAAGAAAACCTGTTGGAGTCTGCAAAAGACCTGAGACTGGGACGGAGATTTATCTTCCAACAAGACAATGATCCAAAACATAAAGCAAAATCTACAATGGAATGGTTCACAAATAAATGTATCCAGGTGTTAGAATGGCCAAGTCAAAGTCCAGACCTGAACCTAATCAAGAATCTGTGGAAAGCGCTGAAAACTGCTGTTCACAAACGCTCTCCATCCAACCTCACTGAGTTTGAACTGTTTTGCAAGGAAGAATGAGCAAAACTGATAGAGACAAACCCCAAGTGACTTGCAGTTGCAATTGCAACAAAAGGTGGTGCTACAAAGTATTAATGCAAGGGGGCCTAATAATTAAATATTTTGCTAACAAACAGAAAACCAGACCCATACAAACATGGTAAAAAAACATTAAGGATTGATTTTTCTTATAGTCAATCATCCAGGCTACAAGATTGATTAAAACCAGTTAGTTAATAACTATTGTTGTTTCAGCTTTGATTAGTTAATTTTATAACATGATCTGATTCTGTACATCATCTTGACATGGACTGAACTACTGTCTGATTTTGAAATCCGTTAAATAAATTGTAATGTGTATGAACAAAAAATTAGGAGTTTAAAAAGTCTGGAAATTCCAATGACTAATTTATGAAGCAGATTAATTTTCTTGGATGCATATCAGCTATTAAAAGACCCTAAATGGTTGACCTCTGATCTTCGAAGCAGAGGTATTAAGCCAGCCAATGTTTCTGCTTGTGTGGCTCACCTGATTAATGGCAAAACATGAAATCGACTGCTTTTCTGTAGAGCAAAGCTGCATTTGTCAAACCTAATAATGATGTACCTTTTTTGAAAAAAAATAAATAAATAAAACTTGTTTCTTAGTGCTGTGTTCACTTACGTTTGGTAAAAAGCAAAAACAGTTTACGCCATTATATTTAATATTCGATTAAGAAAACATATTTCACATATTGTGTGGCATTAGGTTAAGCTGTGACTTAATATCAAACCTCTGAACAATTTTATAGCAGATTACAAAGACACATTGTTAAGGTTGACATTCAAAGTGTGACATTAATTACGCAGAAAAAATCAACTCCGTTGTATCACATAGATGAAATGAGGACATTGCCTTTTTTGTCTGATTGGAAAAAAGATCGTTTTCTCAACATGATTAAAGCCAATGCCCCTGCTGTGCACACGGTCGGCTTCTATCTTCAGGCTTAAATCAATATCTTTTTCCAAGATAGACGTAAAATTTTACTTATACCACTGTCTCATAAAAGCTTAACTGGCTTTTAGTGGATGGCTCAATCAAGGCATAACATCTAACAGTGTCGCAGTTTGAGATTTATATGTTTTTCAAATTAAATTTCCGTTCATCATTATACTAAATTACTTCATTATGTCATCTGCTCAAAGCAAGAAACCTAATAATGTTCTTAACAAAAAAAAAAACGTGGTATGTGTAAAATTGAGGCATCAAAATGAAAGGCAGGCCTCAAGTGTAAGGCTTTGTAGCTCAAAGTGATGAAGAAAATGCATGGTGAGAATTTTGCTGCAATGCCACCATAAATAATATAAAATCCCAGCTTTCAAACACCTGTATTGTCTTCATTCTCCTCTGGCTCCAACATGTAAAGCTGGATGGGCAAGTCTTCCGTTGTTCACATCTTTTATTCAATTTGTAAATAAAACTTTTCTGCGATGCTAGAAAATCGTATCTCTTATCAAACTCTGAAAATCGCTAGAGGTGTAGTGGACAATGATCTGTATCACTGGAAGTGAGGCCTGGGGGTGTTGATGTGCCTCATTTGCATTTAAAGAGACAGCACCAAAATGGGTGTTTCTTAGACGCATTTCAGAGCAAGGGTGAAAGAGGGGCTTGTGGAGTTACAGCAATGAGGATTTCAGATCAAAGCATTGAAGTTCCACTTTATATAGACCCCAATTGAATGATTTCAATGTGAAAAAGAAGGATTTAAAATAGGATATGTCCCCTTTTAAAAACAACACTCGCTTTTGCCTCAGTGATCCTTGTGGTTTTGTAACATCAGCATCACTATTAAGTCTGAGCAAAATATCTAGGAACAACTGAATGGATTTTAATGGAACTCTCAATAATAAGACTCCAGTTTTTCTCACTCTTCACCTTCAAACCAAACTATCTTTGGATGTGGTGTTGATGAATCGCTGCTGGAAAAGGGTGTGTGTGTTTTCCACCTAGCAGCTCGTGTGGCTGAAAGCACAAAGGGGAAAGAGGCCTAGAGGTCTTGATAAATTAAAAAATGTTCTGCACTTTCTTATCACCAAAGGATGACCAGTAAGCTGCCCAGAGCGGGCTCAGATAATGCCGGACTCGAGAAGAGCAAGCATGTGTGTGGGTTCGTGCTTGTGTTCAGGGATACCAGCTTCTACAAATGAAAGCAGGTGATACAGAAGAGATAAAAGCACATCAATGTGCCCCCCCCCCCCTATTGAGATATGATTGTATATTCACTGTCTTCCACTTTCTGCCTCCATAAGATTTGGTGTCGATAGTAGCTCTGCAAAACAACACGAGAACACCTCCAGGGGTTTCCTATCACATATTACCTTTGGATTCCAATCAGTGGAGCTTTAGTTTGTTTCTGTTGCCTGTGGACACATTAATCATCCTGCTCCCTGATACAAAAAAAGGTCCTGCATTGATGAATATCATACATAGTGCACAGGATCCTGCTGGGGCAGCTGTTGTTTTGTTTTTCAACATGAATACTGCTGAAAGATTAAAATGTCCTTTAGGGGAGTCTAGCTTACTCCAAGGTAATATGTCAAAGATTGTTCTTTCTTCGTGGTTATGTTTAATTCATGGATTTAGATCATGCAAAGTAGCACACAGAGTTCGGAGGCGCTCCGTATTGTGATGCGTGGCGTGTGGGTGTAAATATACATCAAAGAGTGCAACTTAAAGGGGCCACACGCAGACACGATACCAAACAAGTACAGTTTTGATTTTGTCTCTTGTCTCTGATCTCCAGCTAAAGCTTTACAGGAAACTCGTGGGTTTGTTTACCCAGCACTCATCCGTCCCAACGCCTGCTCAGATAGGATCTGATAGGTGTCAAAGAGAATTTTCTGTTTATTCCTCAACTTTTGGCATCCATATTTCCACTCTCCTTTCGGAAAAGAAAAAGACAGATTTCATCTGCCAAGGGTTAAGGAATGAGATTAACTTGTTCTTTATTGGGCTAAAATTCTTTAATCTGCTCAGTTCCGAGCTGCAAAGGAGCACAACCTCATTTCATCTGTCAGCAGACTGAATTAATGGTGGCAGTCCTCTGATAAATTCTTTTATTTTCAGCTTTTATTTTTGCGCTTAAGACATATCAAGGGTAAGTCTCAAAGTTTGACGTGATACAGTTACGCTTCATTACCCAAATCTCAGATATGTATCATCTAGAGGCCGCTTAGGAGCCAAAATGAAGCAAGAAGTAGGGAGCAAATTATTCATAAACTGTAAACAGACACAGAGGGAGGGATGACTGTGCAGTGATAAACATGCTAGTCTGACTGAGTGTGTAAGAAGTTACACAGATTTAAACACTTTTTCTTATATTGTTACAGTTTTACATACTCAGCTATTAACCTTTCAGCTAATAACCCTAAACTGTGGTTTAAATATACTTGAAATTACGAACAGAAAGATTTCATTTATGAATATTAAATAGCAATATGAAAAAAAACAAAAAAGTAGGATGGAGCTTAGTCATTAAAGAGGTCAATAAAATAAAGAAGTTTACTTTAAGTAAATTATAATAAATAATGAAACCAAATCAATGTTTTTTTCTTGTCTGGTTGTTTTAAAGACATAAATGGAGGTCAAAGTCAAATTGAATCATATCTGGAACAAAAGCAGCCATTGCATCTTTATGCTCCACCATTTTTAACTCTGTTTTGAAAAAGGATTTTCATATCATTTTTGAAGGAAAGTTTATGAACAATTAATATCTTGCCTTTTTGTAGATGGGCCTTTGAATGATGTCATTTTGGAGAAATATACATATATTCAAGTTCTTACTACAACCCCTGGCAAAAATTATGGAATCACTGGCCTCGGAGGATGTTCATTCAGTTGTTTAATTTTGAAGAAAAAAGCAGATCGCCGGCCAAAAAAAGTAACTGTTGCTGACTGCCACAATTTTTTTTCTTAATTTCTTTTAGTGTTTCCTAAAGCCAGAAAGTTGCCATTTGAAACGACTTTAGTTTTGTGTCATGTCTGTGATCTGCTTTTTCTACAAAACTAAACAACTGAATGAACGTCCTTCTAGGACGGTGAGTCCATCATTTTTGCCAGGGGTTGTATATACAACCAATATTTTTGATGTTTTTCATTGGAAATAGTTTAAATCTTCGCATCCACATTTTGGAGCTAGCTTTTTCCAAATTAAACTGTGACCTTGCTACTTCAATAACCCCAAAACATTTTGCTCTGATGTTTGATTATACCTTCATGTTTTGTACCGTTTACTCGTTTCATACTTTAAAGCACAGTTTGTTCAAATTTTTGGCAGAGCAGTGGAAAAAGTTGAGCAGCTCTGCACAGCGTGGTGGGCGTAAGCTGTACACTAATCTTTAAATTGAAAAACAGCAGGTCCACAGTTTTAGTGGGATTACTTTTCCGCATGTCAGACTGAGGCGTTCTTCCCTGAGGAAGATGTGACTCAGAGAGTGAAAGACGTTAATAGATTAAATCAGCTTGTGCCTTTTAATAAAATGAGTTCAGACAATTAAACCACAACAAACCAGTAGAGACGAACTAAAACAATGAATTATTTGTGTTTTTGTCCTTTTTTTTTCTTTTACAGTGAAGACAGATCAGTTCCAGACCATCAAACGAGAGCTCACTCAGATTAAAATGAAGATCGACTCCTTATTGGGACGCCTGGAGAAGATTGAGAAGCAGCAGAGAGCTGAATCTGGTGAGTAACAGAAAGGTGCCCAGAGGCCATAAGTCTTTGTGACACCATTAGAGATAAAAGCATCAGAGCTCTCCGTCAGCCCAGCAGACAGGTTGTCAGCGCCACACTGACTCGGTTTATGTGACGACTTTATAGACGCCCGACACCGAAGGAGGAACCTCAGAGTGCCAAACGCTGTGAAGGTCATTTAGGCAGAGCGCTGAAAATTACGCAGCACACGATTCTCTGTCAAGGATGCTGCTTTTTAACAGATGAAAATTTTCACTTCAAATGGAAATACAACCAGTGCCAAAGGAGCAACTGTCTAGGTTGTTGTATGAAGTGGAAGATGATTAACACAAAGGCAGCACACACGGAGGCAGAAATTTCAGAATATAAAAGACCGATTTGGCATGAAACTAAAGCTCCACCAATCCACATACCACCCGGGTGAATCAGGGGCAGAAACAAGAGGAGGGGCCAGAGTGACGAGCTAAGAGATAGATAAGTTATAAAAATGTGTCGCTGACAAAGCAAAGGTTTAAACCTTAAAGGCATTCACATCAGATATTCAATGGTAATATAATATAATATGAAACATATTGGCAGTGATTACCAAAATACAGGAACTGAAGCAAACATTAACATAGGAACATAACAAATCCAACTACAACAAGAGATCAGGGACTAAATCAGACTTGCAAAACATCAGAAGGCAGAATGAGATGAAGTAACTAAGACATCAATCTGTGGACTGTGACACAATTATTGGATTTTAAAATGAGGTAATCAATGCAGAGGCTGCAGTCACAGATGAAACCAAAATCAATATTTTTTCTTTCTTTATTAGTAAAAACAGTTTTCCGTTTCTGATTTTGTCATTTAAAGAAAAAAAACTGTAAAATGAAAGCAAAGCAACGGCTTGGCAACAGTTGCCATCTCTCAGCGGTGCCAAAACTTGTCCAATTTAATTTGGTGGAAACAATAAGAAAATGCTAAGAGTGAAAATTTAGTGCTGGTCAACTTTTTAATATTTTACCTTTTTTTTTCTTTCACTTTTATGTAAAAAACGATTTTGTGAATTTGTAAGCCACAGAAACTTCAACCTCTTTGACTTTTCTTTGTTTCAGAAGCTCAAAGGAAATATGAGGACAACTGTGACTCCCTGCATGAGGAGTCTGTGTCAGAAACGGCAGAAAACTCTGGCGAGGAGGCCGGCGAGGGGGCGCTGGAGGTGGAGGCAGGGGAGATGACCGACGGAGGCGAGGATGACTACGATGAGGAGGGCAGTCACCATCTGGTAAGAAGGTTGACAGGGCTGTCAAGGAGGGGAGAGGAAGCAAAGTGCTTTGAGAGATCTCAAGAAGGCCCAGTCTTTGCTGTCTGAAAGCTAATTTTCCAGAATTATTCATGGCCGCAGATCTGACAGATCGGGGCTTCACATGAGTAAATGAGAGCGCCTGGGCTGACAGTTTCTCCCAGTCCACAGTTGCTGAAACAGTGGGAGAAAAGCCTACACACACAAACTTACAAGCTGCAATTAAAGCAGTGGGCTTGAGACACATCAGAGAATAACTAAGTGTAACGCTGACATGAACTACATTAACCATATAGTGTTGGATGAAAAGTAGAACCTTCCAGAAGAGGCTTTTTATCCACAAGGTCAGTGAAGATGTAAAGAAACTCTCATCAAGATGAGTTTTACTTACTTTTCATTTTGTTCAGAAAATATTAAATGCTTAAAGGAGTCTCCAACTACTCGCACATGTTGGCCTTGATATGTTTTTTCTCTATTCTACTAAAAGTTGTTTGTAACACATGAAAGCATTTAATTAATTTTTTAAAATGTGCATTTTCACTCAAGCACGTCACCATTTTGTTACTGATGATTTTGTAGATGATGTTAATGAGAATAATAGCCTACAGTTGAGACTAAAACACAAAGAGTAAAGAGTAAAAAGCAATGTGTGAAAATAAAGGTATATTTTGTATTAGTTTCTATCTTCTGCACAATGAATGGGTTGAAGCAATCAAACATGATGTTTGGAAAATTATCTTAAGAGGTAATATTATTAGCTTGGGAGCTAACACTGTCAAATTGTCTAGTACATATTAGCTCAAGAGTTAACACTGTTAAATTGTCATGTATACATTTGGTTGTAAGCTAACACCAATAAATCGTAATACGTATATTAGCTTGTGAGCTAATACTGTTAAATCGTCAGATATACATTAGCTTGGGAGCTAATACCGTTAAATCTTTATATAGTTATTAGCTTGGGAGCTAACACCATCAAATTGTAATGTATATATTAGATCGAGACCTAACACACTTAAATTGTCATGTATACATTAGCTTGTGAGCTAACACTGTTAAATAATCATGTATATATTAGCTTGGAAGCTAACACCATATAACAAAAGGGCTAGATAACTCGTCCCCACTATTGGCCAATGGAGACCGACGTCATCGTGTGTGGTGCATTTACTATTAAAATAACCACAACTTGAACAATTTTCATCGGATTTTTAAACGGACTGTTTTGTTGTAAATGTGAGACATGTTGTTATAAAATGGCCTTCTTATAATGGGCATTCATATAAAAATAATGTTATGCAGATAGGAAAAGTAATAGCAATAATATATACACAGAAGACATTTAGATTACTTTTACATGTATTTACAAATAAAAATATAAAACAAAATTTTACACAAGTTTATAAAAAATAGTAAAACATAGTACTAGCAGTGGTAATTAATATGAAAGAACCCATTTATATCTATTTTTCCTTAGAAAAAAATAGCATATCATAATATAATAATATGATAATAATATATACAGAAAATATATATATATTTTCGTGACAACAGGAGCCTCATCTACCTTTCATTCCTCATAATACTCATTGAGAATGACAAAAAAGTTCTTGAATTCTTGATTTAATTTCATTATTCTACACAAAATTTAACTGACTAGAATATGTTTAGAGCATTTTAGGCACTGTTTTATATAAAAAAGGGGGCAATGCATTTTCAAAAACTTTAAACAAATAAGTCAAACTAAGCCAGTCTTACTTTTTTTTACTTTTTCTCCCTCTGTTTGTTTACCCTGATTTTAACCTGAAGTGATATTCCAGGTTCGAACTGCTCCAGTGGTGACACAGTTTAGCGTTGCAGTGCTTGCAGATAAGTGTACTTCCTCCCAGCCCACTGTTGAGAAAAGTTTTAAGATAAAAACTGCCCTGAAGAATCCGGCGGCTTCAGGCACGTTTTCTACCCGCTGCAGCTTGGATGAGACGCGCGATGAAGGCTGTCTAAAGCCAATAGTGATCAAGACCCCGCCTCCTATATATATAAAAAATAAATAATGTTGCCACAATTTGTCTTAACAAGAAAAAACATGTCTAGAATTCTGTATTTATACATTATATCAAAACTAGTCTAAAATTAAGTTTAGGTAAGTTTGAACTATAAATCTTCTCAATATTAACCATTTTTCATGACAGATAAAGTAAAAACTGTTAAATCTCAAAGTAAAGAATAAAGAAAAATCATTGAGCCGTTTTTTCAGCTCAAAGTCGAAACAGAAGCAGCTTTCATCAGTCTTTCCTCTAATGTGATTGTCCTCTCAATGCTTGTATTGATTGTATTCAGCGAGCCATTTGATCTCAGAGAGCTTTGGCTTTGGTGCTCATTTATCACACCAGTGATTTGAACCAAAAAAATAAAGCAAAACTGGACCTCAGCTACAAAAACAGATTCCCCCGTCTGTTGAAGGTTCTTCTGACCAAAACAAACATGATTTTTTATTTCTCCATTCATTGTGTGCTTTGAAGGTTGAAAGCTGAATGCCAGTGTTGCTTTCAAGCTACAGTTTAATTGTAGTCTTTTTATCACTGGCTGCTGTTGTAACATGAAATTATATTTTAGTTTAATAACAGTAATTTGCATGCAGGAGCTTTTAAAACACCCTCACTGTTTCATTTTATACAGCAGTCAAAACATATTATCCATTTTGGTTTTTTTTTAAAAAAGAACTTCTAAAGCCATGTTTTTTCTCCGCTATTTTACATTTTACAGATCACAGTTTAAAAAAATCTACATCAAAGCACTTATCCTCGATTTAATCTGTGTAGCTATGTTTTCAGATGGCATTTTTTAAATCACACTACATTTATTAGCACGACATTGATGAAAGCTGTGCATCCTCACTTACCTTTCAACGACACATCAGAGGATATTTATTTGCACACAGAAAGTCATGTTGATCACATTTAAACCACAAAGACTCCTCTGTAGCCAGACATGGCGGCCCTTGCTGAGCATATATCATCAATGACCTTTTAACAAAAATTATATCACAATCTGTGAGCTCAGTTCTTTCCTCTGTGTCCACTTTTTCAGATAGAGAACCACGTATCGGATATTGACAACTGAGAGGAGGTAAGAATTTTGGATTTCAACTTCAAGTGTCCATTTCAGCAGCTTACAACACTGCTCCTCTACTGTGTCCTCATTAAACAGTCATACATCTGATTCCTATTAAAACCTATAGCCACTGAGCTGTGTCTTTAGTGTTTCTAAACAGCTGTTAATCATCTCAGTAGTCATAAGCTTCCTGACATTTGGAAGACCAGCTTCACTGAAGGGCAGCTAATACCAAGTTCGACATTAAGCAGCATTAATGGCATTCCAATGGGCCAGAACTGCCTGTAAACAACATTCATATAGTTGAATTGGGTGGAAGGATCATCTGAATGGTGAAGCCTAAGGTAAAAACATTTTTAGTCTTTTTCCTCTGAGGGTGTAATGATGCAGCACTAACACCATCTGGCTTGGCAGTGGCTAGTTCTTCATGACTTTAGTGTTTAGCTTTGTTTAGTCACTGATCATTCTAAAATAAGCTAATCCTGAAAAAATAAAATCAATTGTAACTATTAGTTCAATGTGTTTAGCTGGGGCTGTTGTAGATGTTGATCAATTAGGGTTTTACTTACTGGCCGATAAATCTGCTTATGTTTCATTCTTTGTTTTTTGTCCATTTCAAAAGATAAAAATAAGGTGTTGTTTTTGTTTCTCTGTTTTTAAAACCTGAATGTAAAAATGTAAAAATGAAAAAATCCAGTGTAAGATTTTTGCTTCAACTATCTAAATCCAAAATAAAATCTACACTTGTTTTAATATGTTGTGAAATAATGGAAGTCAAAGACAAAGAGCTTATAGCTGCTAGACGACTGGAATGGAACCCATTTCTGAAGATACTGCCAATAGCGGCACTCAAAACCTATTCTGCATGATTCGAAATATTAAAACAATTTTGTTCACCATAAGTTCATCAATGAGATGCATCAACTCCCAACACTAAATAAGGCCTGCATCACAGGGCAAGATTTTAAAATTGTCGTCTGATTTTCAAAGACTCAGAGACACACGTGAGCATAGAAAATCATGGATATACCAGGTTTGGTCCTACAGTGTGTACACACTGCCAGAGACAACGCACCACACACCAACAGATCTATTTCATGAACAATCAGATGTCAGACGTGAAATCACGCCACCTCCCCACCCCCTGCAGGAATATCTGCTAAGATTATCTTTAGTCATCACGATAATTTGGACGTCTTTAAGATTGTCGGAAGGGCAAAATCAGGCCAGAATTTGGCACAATTATCCTGCTGTGATGCAGATCTTAGACAAACAACCTTGAGACTTGGGCTGTTAAGTGCTAGGTGAAAATATAATGTGCCAATTTCCTGTTTCACCTGAAGGTCCAAATAATGTGCTAACAAAATATAAAGCTCATCCTTGCTTTTATAAATTTAGTTTTAAAATAAAAAAATGGGTTATTTGTTTTTTTTCATTTTGTTTTGAAAAAGACAAAACTTTACCCAGATTCCAATGCCATTTATCTGTTAGTTTTAGGTTCATAAAATTAGCAGTTTGACCTTATCTTTGAACTATAGACTTTTACAGCTGTTTTGTCCATCTTGATTTATGTACTAAGAGTTCACTATAAATGCCAGTTAGAGCTAAACCTTAACATTATATTTTCTCTATAAAATTAGCATTTTATCTAACAAATGTAATATGTTAGGCTTTAAGAGATCAGAATTTAAATCTTACCTTTTTTTCTGATAGATAAAACATTGTTGTTTTTGTCAATTTTAATTGATATTTGCTGGTGTTGAACAGAAAATGTATCACTGCCTTGAAAGAGAAGCTTGACTAAAAAAGGTTTACAAAAACATTGTGCTGCTGATAGATGTGCCTGAATTTTACTAATCAATCAGCTCACCTTAAATCTGATTACTAGTTTTGATTTATTGCGTTTGTAAAAATTGCTTATTAAAAAGTACAAAGATTACTTGAGAGTAGGTATCCCCCTTTGCAAGTTTTTTTATGGATTTTTATCATTAATTAAAACCTTGAGTTTGTTCAGATTCCAATCTCCAACGAACTTTACTCAGGGCACTATTTGCCCTTTCTTCCTCTGAAAAAGCAAAAAACAAAATTCAAGTTTGTCCAGTTTGGATGCAATCTTCATACAACTCCACAAATTTTCTAAAGGGTTTTAAGCCGTACTCAGCCATGCAAGGACATTCACCCTTTTTTTGTCAGGCACTGCCTTGTCAGCTTGGCTGTGTATTTGCAATCACTGTCATGTTGAAAGAAGCAAACTGTCCTCCCATGTTTCTGGCATCATGCCGCAGGTTTGCCTTGAAATTTTTTTTTCAGTTTTCTTTTCCATCTATGACAAATTTGTGTTTGTTCCTAAGAGGAAATATAAATAGATCCATGTTTTACGGTGCAAATGGAGCTCAGTTCTTAGGTTTGATTTGAAAATCCTGTAATCATGTTAATGTTAAAATTGATATTATTGTTGAAGTTTTGTACCGTAAGATTTTTTTCAAATAAACAATATTACCATATACATAAAAACACTTTTATCTAAGAAATTCAAAAAGAGACCACAGCGTATATACAGTATATGGATCATGTAAATGTTATTGTGTAGAGTATTATTGTATTCATAGTTTATGATAATGTTGTATTGTTGTGACTGTATTATTTGGTTTGATTACATTAAACATTCTTGTGACATTACCCATTACCTGAGGCATTATGAAACAAGGTATTAGGAAAATGGTAATCAAAATGGTTTTCAAACATTTCTGTTTTGGTTTGTCAGTGCATGTTTGTCTGATGGCAAAATATCTCATGAAGAACTGGACAACACTTAATGAAACTCCATGATGAGCATCTATGACTGTGTCCAAAACGAGAGTCTGGGTCCTCCAAAGGACCTGGCCTACCCGGTCCATGGGCCAGGTCCTTGGTAGACCGTGAAGACCGGAAAAAAGTGGCTGTGAATTTGGATGGTCTAGCCTCCCGTTCGTACCCCAGCGTCACCTAGCAACCGTGATGATGCTAAACAGAAGCTAAATTAGATTGAAATTAGACAATTATCAATATATTAGTGTTATTAATATCACAAAACAATAAAATTAACTTAAAGACAATATTTGAAGAACTAATGGACCCGCAGTAGGTGCATATTTATTTCTCTATACCAGCTTGTTTTTTTTTCTGACAAAAATAATATTTAAAAACATGTCTATACAAATGACAAAGTATTAACACAACTGCTTGAAAATTTTAATTATTATACCGCCAGATTTTTATTTAAAACTTATTCCTTTCTCTCGCTTCATCCGCCATTACAAGCAGAAAAAAATCTCCCGTCGGCCTGCAATGCATTATGGGATATGGTGGGCCAAGAAGGATCCATCGGACCAGTGCTCCAATTTGGGGCAAAGAAAGGACACATGTGTCGGCTGCATCGGAGGAGTGATTTGGGCAGCCTCCATGGCGGCTCTGTGACGTAAGCGGCCGACGAATTTGGCCTTCAGAGACCCGGCCTCCCGTTTTTGACACAGCTTATAACTGATTAACTTTTGGAGTCAACCCAATTCAAGATGGCTACCATAGTTCACTGAGCTTAGAAAATACAAAACTGAGTCCAAACTCAGTTAATTGTGGAGATATTGAGCTAAAGCTTGGTGTGGTAGTAGCTGAGACTGATCCCCATTTCATACTCTGCGAAAAAAGTTGTTTAAAACTTTGGGACGCAATGATGCACATTCCTTTAATCGTCCAGCAACCCATTGGTTAAAATGACCCCTGAGGACTCTGTGTTAAATGGAGTCCATAGTAGATGGGTAGGACAGTTGTAGGTTTAAGAAGTTTGAGCTTAACTTTGACAGTATTTTACTAAACAAGGTCATGAACACAAAAAAATTAGATTTTATACCTTTTCAGCCACTTGGTGACCTCTTAAGAAACCCACAAAAGACTTTATTTTCACTTCCCAAAACAGCGTAAACACATTGCATACGTTTGAAATACTTTTTGACATTGAGAATGGATGAATGTTTTGTTTCCAGGCTTACCAAGAAGAGAAAACCCCCGTTAGAGCATTGATATGTCATGTCCAGAAGGCTTAGAGAAGCAAATCCACCAAAAAAAATAGTTCCATGTTTCCAATTCCTAAGCTTTTTAAAATCTGCTTTATCCTCATCAGATTTACAGAAGTAGAGACTGTGTTTGTGACGAAGGAGCAGTCATAGACTGTGCTTTCTCATTTTATTTCTGCAGAGTGAGAAATCCAACTCTCCTGGCTGTAGGTATTAGAATTCATCATCACCTTCAGGAGGCAGAAAAGGGATCTGCAAGGGATCAAGACCCTACCCATTCTGGACAGTGAGTTGTGTTAAAGAGATGCTGAGTCATGTTTCGACACCCAACTCTGCAGCACGAACCAAATGTGACGTGTTATTTTACAGAAAATTTGTTCTTAATGTGTTGCCCTGAGTTTACTTCGAGAGCAGCTTATATAACATAGCAAGAAGCCGACAGTCTATTCATCTCCTGAAAACAGACGAAACGGAATGGAAAGATTTACGAAGAAACAGAAACATATTATCGATGAATTTTTGATGCTTTTTTAAAATGTGCTTGCGCTGTAATTTTACAATTTTTGTTGTTGTTGTTGCTTTTGCTTAAATATCAAACGGATGAATGAGTTAGGGTAAGAACAGTTTGTGACCGCACTGTGGTCCCCAGAAAATAAACGGAGCGTTGTTGCTGTCTGCTTTTGGATTAGACTCGTACATAAAGCCAATAGCTGTGAGCATAACTTTATGTAGCTTCATCCATTTATCACACAAATGCCCTGTGGGGCTGTTCCATCATGTATTCCAAACTCCCGCCAAGTTTGTAAAGCAGAGCGAGGGCTCCCTGTTGTTGAGAGCCAAGTCTGGCATAGGAACTCCTGCCAGGGAGCAGCGCCCCGACGTCTCCCGGCGCAGCCTGCGCATCCCAACTTGGACTGTTGCTGTTCTAGAGCCAGCACCTTTCTCCTTCAGCCGCTCCTTTTTTTCCTTTTTTTTACATCCATAGCTGATTCCATCTCATGTAAGCAAGGGAGCAAAAGGAAAATCTTTGAAAACTGCACAATAAGTAATAACTTAAATGGGGAGGAATAAATAAAAATGTTTCATGAAATGTGTGATTCAGATCACTTGTTTTAAATACATCAGAAGTAATCTAACCTGGATTTATGTTGGATTTAAACATAAATTATTCACAAGCAATGCATTGACTTCCCCCTCTCATTTAGTGCTCTTAACCCCACTCTGTTGTAGAAAAATGTTTTTTTCCTGGTTGGATTTCCTGTTTGCAAGTGAAATTGGTGCCATGTGGAGGTGCAGTTAACCTGATTACAAATAAATTGCTGCAAATTTAATTATGTTACTGACGACTTAATGTCAGCATGTTCTCCTGTCAATTATTTAAATTGCTTGTGTCTCGCTTGTGCTTTCTTTTTTTCTTTTTGCACTTCTGATGTAACCACAGTAAAGGTATTTCAAAAGGATGAAATTGTGGAAAGTCTTAGAAACCATGTCTCCCAGCTTGTTGCTTGGTAGCCTTAATTTGGCTGAAGAACTTGAAAGCTATTTAAAAAAAAAAGTTAAAAGTTTTTTTGAACATTTTTGTATAGCCTGTGGAAAATGTGTTGCTAGGTTACTGTTTTAGCTCCAAATGATTAACACTGTGACCAGTCCTCTGATTCTGCCTTTAATTACCCATCAGTTACGAAATCAGCCACTTATGGTTCTGGAACTTGTGCCCCTCTTTAACAAAGTAAACAAGGTTCTGTTATTGTTTTTAGTTTTAGGTATGCTTGTACTTACATTGTCATACAATGTTTGTTTCATTGGTTGTTTCAACAAAACTGGTCCTAAAATTAAATACTTCAAAGCTTGAGGTGTTGACCCCAGATGTTTTTTGCCACCTCAGTGCTTTCAAGACAACAAACAAGTAATTTAAAGTTTAAAATGTTGAAAAATCTTAACTAGAGACAGTCAGCTTGTGACCAGAATCTGATGATTTCTAGCTTTATTAGTGACCTACCAATACAACAATGAAAATTTATTTTGATTTATTTTTTCTTGTCTAAGCACACCATAGCTAATGTGCTAGTGACATTGTTAGCGTCACTGGTATACATGTTTTTAGCAAAGTGAAAATCACTGAGGCCCTTTCTACACAAAACACCCTTGCGTCCATATGGAAGTGACATTTTAAAAGCTACAAAATGGTCATTTTTGACGAAAAACCTAGAGAATTAATATTGTTAGATTTCCAGCGACCAAGAAAGTTCTTTAAACTTAAGTTTTTATTTGAATTTACTTTTTTTTTTTTTCAGTGGGCATATTACAGTCAAAATTCCAAATCAACTCCAAGTGAGAAGAAAATGTTTGGAATTTTGTTAATTAGACTTCTTGGAGAGAAATTTCCATTTTTTTACGACAACTTTAATTGCTAATGAACGGTTTAAAGTAGCGTTTGTATTTTTTTGTACATTCACTCCTTTTAGCCTTAGATGCTACAAGCACAAGCTAATGAAATCTGTCCACTAGGGTTAAGAGGAATTTTAGTGAAGCTACATTATTTTAACTGAAATATGAAGGGAAGCTCACCTCACCTAGTTTTATGAGAACACTCATAAATCCTGTCAGTGTTTTAAGTTGAAATTTTAATTTAAGCCCCCCCCCCAAAAAAATAAAAATTAAAAAAAGCAGCCTTCTTACCTTCTTCAGCTCATCCAAAGTCTGTCTGGTGAATGATGCTAATGTGTAATATTTAACACTATTTTTGTATCCAAACCATGTTTGTTTTTGGTTTTTACCTTTTCTTTTTATTGCTATGGTGATTTTACAACAAATACACGCACAAACAATAAACACGGTCATTTCATTCAACTGTCAGTTTATCGGGGTGTCTTTGGAAGACTTCTAGCTGAATGCACATTTACTGTGAATAATCCCTTTTTAGTAATTCTGTGCTGACAGTTTGGTTCAAACCAGAATTGTGGGACTTGTAGAGGTGTAAGTGACAACTGTTGTAAAGAAATGTAAATTTTTTTGTAAAGATATTTTTATCAAACGGCATGTCTACTGTAACTTTGTATTTTCTGTTTTCATGTGTCAAAAAAGAAACATATTCTAACTGTTGTAAGGCTACAGGAGTCATTGTCATTGCAGATTTGTGTTTCTATTAGTCAATAAAACTGTGTCATAAATTCAACATGTCAAGTTTGGGTTAATGTTTTTATAAATATATCTGAAAAGGGCAGGGGAGGTCTAAATGTTGATTTTTATGGCCAAGAACTGATCATAGGAACAGATAAGAGCTAAAGAAATAATTACTTGGCATGCAGGCAACCTAAAAATCCATAGGAATGTGTGATGATAAGAACATGTCAGTCCTATCTGATAGAAGCTTTATAATGAAATGTTTAAATCAATCTAACACAGTTATTGACAGACAGAAAAACTCATAAATGTGCTGGTTGGAGCTGGAGCTAGCGTTGTCTCATGTAGAGCATGTGTCAAACTCAAGGCCCTGAGGCCAAATATTGGTTGCAAGAGCTTCAAGTATGTATTAATGTTTTAAAAATAAGCATAAGCTTCTTTAAAGCCAGCAATGACAATAAACTACATCTCACATAAGTCATGTTCATTAAAATACTGTTTCTATGTAGAAAATACCACGTAGAGCTCAGTTATTGTTTGTTAACGGTGCTCTGCTGTAAAAATTTGACAATAAGAATGACATTTCATTTTTTGTCAAAGTTAAACACAAACCAAAGTACATTACAACTGGCCCTTTGAGTACTACCATAGTGCTTATGTGGCTCTCTGGGAAAATTAGTTTGACACCCCTAATGTATAGCATCATCAAGCTCTGTTTTAAAACTTTACTTTATGTTACGTGTGTTCATTTTTGTTGATAAACATTTTCCCTTGAAGACTTGTTACAAATCCGAACTTAAGAGCCTTACATTGTATATATTTAATAAAGCCCATTTTTATGCTACAGTATATCTTTTAAACTGTCAGGTGTTTTGCAATAAATGTCTATACACATGAACTTCTTCTGCAATAAAGGGAAAAAAAAAGAAACCAATTGAAGAAACTAAAGTGTCA
Source organism: Cynodonichthys magdalenae (assembly GCA_031762555.1). Classification (NCBI taxonomy): domain Eukaryota; kingdom Metazoa; phylum Chordata; class Actinopteri; order Cyprinodontiformes; family Rivulidae; genus Cynodonichthys; species Cynodonichthys magdalenae. The sequence continues at coordinate 7,667,945 of JARVJO010000165.1, read as the reverse complement.
AGAATTTCAAAAGTCCTTTTCAAAAATCATTGTACTGAAAAGATGGTTTTAACTTGACTCTCTTTAGCTGCACATTTTGTGTTCGAATATATCAATGCCCTTGAGAGATTTCAACGTGTCACTTGCGTTCTGCAAAAGTGAACTGGCAGTTTTGGATGGCTGATTTAAAGCCCTCCATTGATCCACAATAAAAGGTAATGTTTAAGAGGGCCAGCTTTGGTGCCACACGCAATTAGTCCTTTGGATAAAAGTCTGCAGCACCAGCGCTTAGCATCAGTGAACACAGCTGGTCCCTTTTAACCCATATATCTAAGAACTTCATTCCTTATTAAAGGGATGGTTCATGTATACAGAATTGACTGAAAAGTCTCAGGTAAGGAAAAATATATAATTTTAAACATGTGCAATAGCATTAGGATTAAACTGACCATGCAGTTTTAATTCTGCCAGGGCTGCCACCTTCTTGAAAAAAAGTTCTGTATTTTGAAAAATTTTTAAATGAAAGAAACTATTTAAAATAAATAGTTTTAATTACTGCTTCTGTAGGAATGTTGTCTCATATCATGAATAGAGATGCAAAATAAAATCTGCCTGACCTTCAGATTGATGGCTATTGGCTTTTACGCAGAAGACCAAGACCAAACTGGACTGCTGTTTTTTATTACGGTTATTCCAGAAGAAATATATTTCTGTAGGAAGTACCTTAATAAAAAGTAGCATATGCCAGTGTCCTTTAAGTATAACAAAAGTTAAACTAAAGAGACGAGACTAAACTTTCTGTGTACTTTTTATGTCCTTATCAGAGATATACTTAAAGTTTATGGTACCTATTCTGGGCTTATACTAAGAGTATACTTGGTAAATAAAAGTACATTTGGGGAAATATACTTAATATACAGTTGTGGTCAAAAGTTTACATACACTTGTAAAAAACATAATGTCATGGCTGTCTTGAGTTTCCAATAA
>JARVJO010000165.1:7637174-7659692 GCA_031762555.1 Cynodonichthys magdalenae | reverse complement strand
CAAGAAATGAACCCTTTCTCGAACCAGTTGGCTCAAGTGGTTCAATGCCTCATGAGGCTTCATTTCACCATCACTACTTTCACGGAACCACAGTTAAATGTGTTGAATCGTGTAAAAACCCAGGGAGCAGGATAACTCAGGAAACAAACAAATAGGATATATTTACAAAAATAGAAGCTGGCAAAAAGTACTTTCAAAAACACAAAAATGACACAGAGGACAAACTTAAACAGCATGGAAAGCACAATGAACTGACAGGGGAGTGAAGCCAGGACACAGGCTATAAAGGTGAGTTAACGAGGGGATGATTGAGAACACCTGGGAAGCAACATGAGGACCAGGTGTTTTTGAACATAATATTACAGTGAGAAAGTAGAGAGTTTTTGTGTTTGTTTTAGTTTTTTTGTGTTTTTTTTTTTTGTTTGTTTTTTTGCTTTGCGTGCTGATCCAGTCCACACTCCACATCAGTAGGTGGAGGAAATGCACCTTACAGTTGTTTGCCAACTGACAAAAAAGAAGTTAAAAAGAAGAGGAAGGAAATTTTTCATTTATTTATTTGGAATGAGTTAGATATTTTTAATAAATTACCAAAGCCAAAAGTCACAGCACACAAGTCCTGATTGAATTGAGCTTTTTGATGTATGAATGTTTTTTTTTAACATGCTACAGTCATTTGAGTCTAGAAAACTTTACTTAATAAACAGGATAACAGCCACTTAAATGCTGACTCAGCATTCACATAATAAATTTCACAAATAATAATTTGCACTTGAGTATAAATTAGGTTAAATAAATTCTTCAGCACTGTTTTTTTTTAATTATAGTGTTGCTCGTTTTAAAACATTCAACCACTAAGAGAGCAGAGTTGAACGAGTCTGGTTTCCAATATTCATCTTGATTTTTTATGACCCCTCCACAAATGAAAAGAGAAGAATGAATTTTTGAGAAATGAATTTTCCTTGATCCATCCAAGCCTCATTCCAAGGCCAAATTGGCTATTGATCTTCATTCCTTTGTCTATTAAGGGGGAACCTTGCATGCCAAAATTGGTCACCGCTGTGACGGCAGCCCCATATCTCAGTGCTGATTGATTCTGTGCAGTCTGCAGCTGGCAGAGGCAGACCAAGGTTGATGGGGAAAGGGAAGGAGGGTGATTGTTGGAGCTTACTGGCAGCGGTGCACATGATCAGCAGAGCAGCAGTCCATGCAAGATATTACTTCTGCATCATTTCCTTGGCCCATTTTTATCCACACCCGCTGGTGTTTTTGCCATAAGGTGGAAAAGAATCACACACACAGAAGATCGTTACTCTCTTCACTCATTTAAAAAGGGGCCTTTATGCAATCTGGTAGAGTGGAACAAGGGAGCAGTGACTGAGGTAAGAAAAGGGAAGAGAAAAATCTACTTACTGTGACCCAGTGAGAGATGAACATTTCCTTTGATTGCTTTTTTTTTCCTATAAAGGGTTTTCATCTGTGCCTTGTGGTTTTTACTGATTTGAACAAAAAGGGAACTGATTTCTAATTTGATAAAATCTAACATAATAAATCCAACAAAGATTTCTTAGCTGAAAAACAACACGACATATTTATTTGGTAAAAATGTGGTTCCTCTGAACTCTATAAAACTTTTCAGAGTTACCTTGTAGCATCACTGATGGATTTATCCACCAGGCATGTTTAAAGCTTTATAGCTCGCTGATTGAGGAACAGCTGCCTCGGCAACGGTTAAATCTGTCCTCACTTCCAAGTTACAACAAGACAACAGTGACTGATCATTTAAAGGGGCAATATCATGTAAAATCAACTTTCTTGAGCTTTATATCATATAATGTTATCCTCTCATCAAAAACATGTCCATATCTTGCTTTGACGCATTCATGCATGTTTGAGAAATCCTGGACTGTCCTGAGGCAGCCAGGCAGGAGAGCAAAAACGACCAATTGGGCCTAGAACCACCTTTTGGTAATATCTCCTCCTCTGGACTGGGTCTCCAAGCCGAGCTTCCTCATCACAGAGCCCACCTCCCCCATCCCCTGACCTGCCCCGCAACTCCTGCAGCAGCAAACACCCGGTGAAACCACATCTGATGAGCTCCTAATATTACTTCTAAGTCTAGTCTTTTGTGCCTTTGAGGAAATGGATTTTTAGATACCAAAGAGATACCCTCTTTTTAAGCTTTATAAGGATGGCACAGTTCTTTAAAATGGTTGGACTTTATTTTTGGAAGTAACCCTCTGATGAAAAAAGTTATATCTGTGCGAACCACTTTATGGATGATAACTTTCTGAACAAAAGTGAATTTAACAGTGGACTAATAACAAGATTATCACTAAAAGACGATGCAATTCCAACACTCAGACTTACATAAACATTGTTGTCACCTGCCCGGGTAAGCTGAAAAACAACTCATGTTGTTTTGTACACATCGTTGTTTGGTCTATGTGTGATCTACGTTAGCGTTTGTAACATATATTACGATCAGTACGTGTGAGGATAACTGGGATCTTACCACCCGAAACGTCGTCTCTGTAATCGCTCCGGTTCTTCAGAAAACGTACTTTCCTGTCTGATGGTAAGGTTCATATCTATCCTGAGATGCAAATTTCCAAGACCCATATTTTATAAAGTTTCTTTTTTTATTATCATTACAACAAAGTAGTCTAGAACGCTCCAGGTGGTAACAGCAGAGAGAAGGGGGAGAGCAATGGGCCCACTTACGAGGCCCCCCTCATATGGATTCTTTATCCATCCCTACTCACCATAAACGGCAGTGAGACGCTGTTGTGATGACAGTCACTCGCACCTGTTGCCACTCAGCTCATCAGTCTCTGCTCTGTATATTTAGTTTCACTTCACATTAGCTTTTAGATTTTCATGCCACATCTGTTTTTTTCTTCTTGCACCCTGTTATTTTTTGTTTCATTTGTTTGATAAAAAAGTTTTACTTTTTGACAATTCTTGTCTTGTCTACAATTTGGGTCCAAATCATCCTGAAGACATGATAAATACTAGTTTGTGTGTCGTAAGATTTCTCTTCAGCAATTTTCATAAACTTAAAAAATGTAGAATAGTCTGCTAAATTGCTAGCTGAATTTTTAAAAGCCTTCTCCTCTCAAGGTAATAGACCCTGACCTCATTTGATCAGTTTTCACATTTTTTTTGGTTTCTTTTTTGATTTTAGTCTACTTTTAATGTAAAATATAAATCAGAATTAAATAGTTACACAAACAAGAAATAAAGCAGTCAAAGTCTAAAATAAAAGTAAAAAAATAAACTTCAAGAAGCTTGAAGAACTGGTTAGGATCACTAAAATATTACAAGAAAATCTGTCTCATTGGATGAAATAAATAATTAAGGTGCTTAAACAGTGCATGAAATGAGAACTAAGAGAAGAAAAACATGTTTTTCACCACTAAATCATTTTCAGCTGCTTAAGTTGCTGGTTTGTCATGGTTGCTGTAGTTTACATTGTTTTCTTCATTAACCTTGATCTTGATGAGTTTTAATTACCATGCAAGTTTACCTCAACAGCTTTTAGAGTACATAATGCCTTTAGTTATACTTTTAAAGTTTAAAATCAAATATTTTTGTCTTTTGTTTTTTTGTCATTAAACTACAGCTGCAAGGCAGTTTTTGAAGTATTAGTTTTTTAATGATTAAATCAAATGTCTACTTCAAGAATGCCAGACTTATTTCATTTCACAGCAGGTTTGTGTCTTTTTGTTGTGGCGTGCCGGTAAAACTAAACAAGCTTCTAAAATGTCAAATGAAACGATGCAACCTTTTAAAAGGTTAGCCTTAACAAGGGAAGCTCCTACTGTACAAACTCCAACCGTCTGAGAAGCAGTGAAGCTCCGACATCAGATTAACCTCCCTGCGAACTGAAGGGCAGACGATGAAGACATCACAATAGCCACCAATCCTAGACTGAGTCCGATTAGTCTTAATCACAGCAGGAATATTAATGCTGGCTCCAAAGTATCAATAAATCATGAGTTATGCTGAGGGTGGCTGCTGAATTTGAATTATATCTTCATGCATAATTTGATTTTCCTAAACAGCTGCTCAGGGTAATGTGGAGGACTTTATGGGAATGTGATGAAGTGAGCTCTGAAGAATCCAACTGCAGGAGGAGGAGGAAGAGGTGTAAGGATGAAGGTGGCCTACACTCTAAAAATGAAATGTTGGATTTACTTAACCATGTTATTTCAACTGGTTCCACTTATGTTACTACTCATACTCATGTTCTTTGGTTAAAAAAACTGGCATATTGCTATGAATTTACTCAACTTAGTTAAGTGTAACCAGTTGACATAACATGGTTAAGTAAATCCAACATTTTATTTTTTTAGAGTGTACTGCATCAGCAGAATGACGGGAAACAGAGGGAATTTAATTACCTTTTTTTAAAATGAAGATGTCAGTGTGATGTTACTGTTACTGATTCTGCCTGAATGAAGAGGATGATTTTATTTTTTTAATGAGTTCAGATTAAGCTTCTCTAGATAGAAAAGTACTGAGTCAAATTTGCAAATGACCCTTCTGACTTCAAAAACAAATTTCTTGTGTTCAGCTTAGATTACCCATTTGATATGAATCTCAGCCGTAGTGGGCACAGCTAACCAAAAACTTAGGTTCACTAACCACTAATTTGCTGAACAAGAATCTTAGCTCCACTGATGCTAAACAGATAAAAAAGTAGTGGGAGCTAATGCTAACGACTGAGACGACTGTCACTCAGTCAGTCACACATCTTCATCTTCTTCCAGTTAAAGACTGGTGGGACTGTCTGATGTAAACCTGCTATTAATTTTCTATTAGTTTAATTTGAAGGTGGGTGGGACTGTCTGTGGCAAATCGGCCAATCCAAACCAGAGTTATAACTCTGTCTAACTTGTGATACGTATCACTTTCAGAATATTAGCATTTTGTTGATCGAGTTAGTATTTTTAAAATTGTTTGAAGTTAGTCAAACCACTGATAGAAAATATTGTTCTATTTTATATGAAGTCATTTTTTTGTATACATTATTTAAACATTGTTAAATGTTATTTTTTTATTATTATTTTGTTATAATTTTATTATAATGTTTATTTTATTTTTTTGATGTGCTTACTTTGAAGTTTAGCTGCTAAAGATGCTACATGCTAGCCATACGTCCAGCACTGCTTGTAAGAAGGACTTACCTTTTTTTTGTTTTTTAATTCAGGATAAATGGTTTAAAGTATACATTTTTCACAATGTTTTAGAGGACTTAAAATAAGCAAAACCTAATTTAGCAGAAACTGTTAACTGTTTTCAAAGTTAGCAAAAAAATAATCCGTTAAATGAGAAGCTAGTTCTGCATATTAGCAGAACCCTGCCCACCACTGGGTATGAATTTCAGCTACTACCACAGCAAATTTTAGTAAAATTATCTGAATTTTATAGCCACATTTGTGTTTTCAAAATGAGTTAGCTGTAGCAGTCATCTTTAATTGGGCTGACTGAGAGTTTCAATAAAGTCTATCAAGTGGTTCATTTGATATTTTGCTCACAGACTGGTGTTGTAAAGAAAAACATCATTTGCCTTTCACCTTTCAGAAGCTAGTGAAAATTAAAGGATTTATTATTCAACCAACAACTGAACACATCTTTTGCCAAAGTAGACTCAGTGATTTGTAATGTTACATTTAAACTGCTATAAACTGAAAAAAAGTTTTTTTCTTCACATTTTCTTGCCTCTACAGCACTGTGGCTTTAACTGCATTACTCTTTTATACCTTCCCTCTCATTGTCATTTTCAAGAAACGCTGAGATTTTTTGTTTTAATGAGAAATTCCGGGTGCTGTGGCCCTAAGGTGACAAAACACAATAATCCTGGTAGATGTGGCTTTTCATAAAAATAAAAGCACACACAAAAGAAACTAAAGTTCTGGGAGAAGAAACTAACAAGTTGGTATTTCAGACTTCTCTGTAACCTTTATAAATAATTTATACAGCAAGATGTTGCAACTTTCCCCAAAAGTTTGTGGTTCAATGAGTTTTCTTGGCTGCCATCTGTTGAGGCAGCATGATCAGAGTCAGTGACTGAAAGGATAAAATATTCCAAAGAAAAAGTTGTCTTTTTTTAAGAGATTACGTTTGAGACCCTGAAACTGACTGTGAAAAAAGAATGTTGCACAATCTGCTAAACAGAAATCAAAAGCATTTCAAACAGAAAAATAGCTAAAACAACAGGTAATCTTCTCTCTTTTAGTTGCAGGGGGACCCCGATTTATTTTGATAAAGCTTTGGGGTTTTTTCCAATCAGTATTGTGCAATGTGTGTCATTTTTTCCCTGTTGAAACTTCTGTCTGTTAGAACAAATTAAACTCATGTCAATAAGTTTTTTTCACCACTTCTGCTTCTTAAAAGAAAAAAAAATAAAACACAGGAGATTGACTCTTCAGGCAGTTGTTCCTCTCTTAATGAAAGTGGTGATTTAAAACACATTTTGGACTTCAGAACTAATGAGTTCATTGGTTGAAAATGGTTTCTAAATGTCCTCTTCATATTCATAAAGCAGTTCAACTTCATCCTAAATCTAGTTTTGTAATTTTTATAAATTAATAAATGGTAAGCTGAAACACCGCTGAATACAAATATGTCTGAAAGATCATTAAAAGCATTGCAAATGTGATGAATTGAAGATGGGTTTTTACAGTTCATTAGTTAAAATGAAAGTATAGTGTTTGTGTCTCAATGAGTCCTCAATGTCCTGAGAGCTGCTTCAAATTTACAATTTTTTTATATGTTAGTAATTAGAATTTTATTTTAAAAAGTCTGTATAGGCCAGGGCCCATATTTATCAAACTTCAGTGGACTTAAGTGTAAATGCCAGTCTAAGACGTCTAAGAATCACTCTTACTCGGAAATTTAAGATATTTAAGACAGCTCCAGAGGTCTCTTAGGAAGTTAAGAGTTGCCACGAGGGGTCTGAGATGGACTGAAAAGACAGAGACCACACAGAGAACACAGCTGTCCTCCTCCCCACCTGAGTGTTAATCTCAGTTTTAACGAACAGAGGAACTAAAAGAAGGTGTGGAAAACATTACCAGTGTGCATAATGTTGGACTAAAAGGCAAATATTTCTGTGTGGCTTTTGGAGAAAATATCAAACAGCAAGTGCATAATGACCCCCCATTATGGTGGGATTGAATGTTCCTATTTCCTATTTTATTATATTTTCTTTCTTTAACTCAAACTTCACGGAATCTGTAAATTTCATTAAAACAATCCATAGTAGCTACTCTCACATGATATGATGGGGGGGGGGGGTGCGCGGACCAAGCGGATAGTGACGGAATGATGTGTGTGTTTAAAGGGGGTGTTGTCTGCGGACAGTTTAGTGGCGAGGACGAGGGTGCGAGCTCGACATTTCCTCATTTCTGAGACATAAAAAACTTTAAAGCTGAGTTTTTGAAAAATATATTTGAGATTTTTATGTCTATAAATGAGGACATTTTCTGTCATTTACAGACAAAACGTGACATGTATGAACATTAGTGTGTTGAAAGTAAAGTTATCTTAGGATTTTCACAGGTTCTCAGAGAATCTTCTTGAACATGAAATCTGATGCAGTGATTGGTCCATGCCAGGGTTTTTGTAACAACATCATCCAGGATCAGCTTTGCGGCACAGAAAAGTGTCGTAAATCAGCTCTAAGACACTTAAGAATCACTCCTACACTTTGCTTAAAGTAAGACAAAAGCCTCTTTCACAAGTCAAATCCGCATAATCGCCGCACAGACCTGTCCAGCTTTAATCCCCCACCGGGTCATTCATAAGATCACAGGTGAAAGCGGGCAGGTCCTGCTCACATGAACGCGTTCATAAATGAAGCAGCAACGTGGATCCAAAAGAGGCGTGGAGCAGAACTCAGCTGGGCTGAAGTGGAGCGACTTATTTATTGTGGGACAGACGTCTGCTGCCTCGTATCAAACAAAACAAACTGAATTAACTTACTTTAGGGATTCTGTGGCTGTTTAATATTTTTAAACTAACTAAAAAGTTGCTGTTTTGTGTCATTTTTAAAATTCTCTTGGTAAAATCTGTAGATGAATCCTCCTCTGTATAGGGATCTGTGTCGACAGAACACGCATCAGTCCCGAACTGAGCTGTCTTATGAAAGAGACTTGAGACACTTGAGACACTTGTTAACTGACTTTTAGGCTCAGCTTTTAACTGAGAATTTTTTTACACTTATGTCCACTGTTAACAGCATTCTTAAGAGTAATTCTAAGAAGTTTGATAAATACAGGCCCAGGTTTAGAAGCTCCAGCTTAATATGAGTAGTGACATTTGATACCACAGATTTCCTCTCTGATTCTGATACTGAGTACAACTCAGGCTGGTATCGGTGTACTGACATGATACTGATAATTTGTGCAAACACATCAAATGTGTCTGGTTCACCTAAAATAAGTTTTACATTTCAAATCACTGCTTCATAATAAATAAAAGACATCAGAGTGATTTATTTATTCATTTTAAACTCAGAAGTATTTTGATGTAGCATCCTCATTTACAATATGGCCAAGCTAATACAACAGAAGAACCAGAGACACAATCCTGCAAAATCTGTGAAAATGGTGCTTCAAACATTAAGTAAAATAATAAAACCAATAAATAAATTGTTTAATTATCAATAACTACTATCAAAATGAAAACTCGAGTCTTAATGTTACTTGACATGAAAATACTGAACATGTAACATCTACAGACTGAACACATGCAGCTGTGCTTACGCAATACCCAGATGGAAGAAAAAGTAGTTCTTTCCAAGCTCTTATGATTTTGAGGAGATTATAATAGTTAATTTCCACAGTGTTCCTGTTAATTATATATGTTACCTGAAATGACTGAAGTATCAAAGTATTGATAATTTGATTTTAGTATCGATAATAGAGCATAAAGTTCTGGTATTGATACTTCAGTACTGATCTGCACATCACTAGGAGAGCAACACCTTTTGGCATTCTACTTTCTTTAGAGCAGAATGTTTATTATAAAATTCTAATGTCTCTTATAAAAAGTTTACTATTTAAACTCAGTTCATACTGAGTTATATTGAATTCCTACTGCAAACACTTAAAAACTTCCAAGGTTATATTATCTCTAACACAGTAATCAGGCTATTCAATTAGCAATAAATTCGCTTTTCATAAAACATGTTTAGCTTTGCAAACTGAACAAGGACCTTAATATGTTTCTGTTGGTTTTTCATTGAAACAAAAAGGTTATCATTGATGAGATATTAATTAGAACCTACTTTTAGTTTTTCAGTTTTCCTGGCTAAAGCCTATGTTTGCATTTGCATAAAACTCCTTTTTATCTGAATTTAACCAACATTTTTGAAGCTCTGACCTCAATTTGATAGAAGATGCAGTAAAACTAAAAGTTTCAGGATTTTATATGAGATGTATGAAAGGTCATATTAAGATGCTCCTGCTTCTCATTTATTATTCTCTAAAACTGCACACTGTGTTCAAACCCCTACAGCAGCTATAGTATGAGCTTTTTCACTTCTCAGAAAATCTGTTTAATTTTCTTGTTCCTCAACAATTTTAGAGAGTAATGACCAAACTGGAGTAGCAAGTAGGGCTGAGTAAAAAAAACATTGATTAATCGATCTGGATTGACTTTCGTTCAAATTTGGGAAAATCGATTCATAAGATTGATTTTTCCCCATGGGTGTTTGTTTACATCCGGTTGACGTTCAGTGCTAACGTTAGCATCCAACAACAAGTTGTCTGGGGCATGACAAAATAAACAAAGGAATCACTTTTTTTTTTTTAAAGCAGAACTTTACGTTAACAGAGGCCATGACAACTTTTGCTTGCAAAGATTTGCACTCGGATGCGGCAGCGGGAGACTAAAGAGGTTTTTGACGAGCATCTTGTTCAGGTGCTCGAACCAAAACTACGGTATGTAAACATCTGAGTGGAAAACTGTTCTCCTCAGCATGTATAAATGTGTGAAAGTTGACAAGTCTAACAAAATCGTTAGGTTTTGTTACCAATATTATTTTTAAATTTAAGAAACATCTTAATGTAGTTCACAGTGATAGAATGTTTTAGTAGAAGTACACTTTTTTCTTTCTTTCTTCTTGCTAGTAAGTTTTATTGACAGAAACTTTACAAATATACAATTTTCATGTGCTCAAAAGAGTGGGGAGAAGTATATATTTTTATTATCCCACCTCTTCTCCTGCAACCTTATTCCCATCACTTCTTAGTGATCAAGAAAATTATTCTTAGTTTCTTTAAAAAAACTAATGTATCCAACACTTTCTCTTGCAATTCCTTTTTAGTTTAAAGCATTTGAAACTTGAGACAGTTATTTTTCAAGATTAAACTCCAATTTACAAGTTTGCCCTTAATGTTTATAATTTTACGGATGCACCAAGTTAGAATTAGGTTCTACTATTTGCAGAATTAGTTCCTTTGCAAATGTCTTCTATATCAAAATAAATGTATTACTGCATGATATCCTTAACTAATTTAAAAATCTGTCAAATTGAATCATGAATCATGAATCAAACCCTTGTGAATCGAGTCAAATTGATTTGGGAAATCCGAATCCATACCCAGCCCTAGTAGCGAGTGTTCAATAGATCATTCAAAATTATTAAAAACTACATTTATAAGTAGTGCATTGCTTTGTTCTCCAAAAGTTGTTAAATTTCAGCAGATGTTTGACAGCGCTGCTCTGGAAATCAAACTGTGTGAAAAATGGGAGAACAGGTGCTGTGTGCAGCTTCGCCACGGTCCAACTCATAAACCCAGGAAGCCTTTTTTTTTCTCTATTTGTTCTTCAAACACTTTTCTGAGCTACTTCAAACACGATCGTTGAGCGTTGCAGCAGAGGAGGAAGTGAAGCGATGAGTTTTCAGTGTTTTTTTTTTTCTTGGATGAGTGATTTTCCATATTTTACCTTGAAGAGAAGGGAAGCAGCTTGTCTGTTTGGATGAGCAGCATGTGTGTGTGAGTGTTGTTAGGCGGATTAGTGAACAGATACGCCTGAAGTCTGTGTGTGTGAGAGTTGTCTTGAAACAGTTCAGTTTTTATCATCATTTTTGTCTCTTCTCCTTTTTCAAACAGACGTCCTCCTCTCGAGTCTGCAGGGTTTGAGGAGGTGTAAACTTTGTAAATCTCACTGATAGAGCTGTGCGTTCACTCCAGCTGCCTTAAACCTTTTCAGAAATAATATTTCTTTTTGTAAAATGTTTTGTGTTGACATGTTGGTGTTAAAGCAGCAAACCAGCCTTTTACAGGTACTGTGTGTCAGTCAAATGTTACATTACTGAAAGCTGATTTGTAGAGGGCAAGGTCTGCTTCTTGTTTCTATTAAATTTATTATATATGTGTGTGTGTGTGTGTAGGGGGGGATTAATGGTGAATTTCTGCTGGGGTATAAAAAGCACAACACAAAAAAATGACAATGTAACTTTTTATAAAATCCCATCTGTGAGAACTTGTATGTAATTTGTAGCATTGGAGTTTTTTTTTTGTTTTAGGATGGCAGCAGCCCATTTTGGTCTTCCTACTCAGACAACCCACTTATTTTTCAATCTGGTTAGAGTTAGACTTTATTCCTCCAAACTGAGGTTGGTCAAATACTACTACAGACAACATATTATTGGTTCATAATCTTTCCATAGAACCTCACTTCAAAAGATCTGAGCTTATTCAAAACCAGAGTGGTTTATGATGCTAGGATGAAGGCAAACAAACTTGTATTGGATAACATTCATGCTGTGGTTAGTTTCCCAGAGATCAAAGTCCCTGTGTTCCAGTGCAGATCCAGAAGTACCTTGCTGGCTTTCAGCCAGTGTCTCACTGTTTAATCCTTAACAACAGCAGAAAGCAGATGTTTCAACACTGGCATCCTTGAAACAGGAGATCCAGCCTTTGAGAATATCTAAACATGTAAAAGTAGTTTTTGACTGTGGGATGTTCAGTAAATATCCCAGGAGACATCTTAAAGTAACAAGACGAATACAAGTGCACTAATGAAAATCTTGCACAATCACTTAACATTCGTCACATTTGATGGAAATGATGATCCGCTAACGAACGTCCCAAATTTGAGCTCTACAGCTGCAAAATGAACTGAGTTGCAGACAATTTTTATGGAAAATTACATAATCACCCACTTTTTATGGCGGTGTACAAATGGGAAGTGAATTTAGAACATATTTTTCTTTTGTGCGTGCTCTTCACGACATTTACAGCTCCAGACCTGGAATGTAGCCGAATTTTTTTAAATGGAGCTACTAAAAGTAAAATTGTCTGCAGTGAAATAACATCATTTGTTCCAAACCTCCTCCGTTCTACAGTGATAATGTCTGGTCTGTTATTTTGGGGCTCTACAATTGCTGCAGAAATTGTCCTGCATCCTGCTTTGGATCTGTGCCTCGATTCAGTTTTGTTCTAAAAGACCACAGACAACTCTCATGACATTAAGGGTGTAATTTTCCCTTTTTAAAACATCGTGTTTAGAGGTCAGACATGAATTTAATTAGGCAAATATGGACCCCTATTAAGTTGTAGATGCATCTAAAGGACCACTGACTGAATCAGAGCATAACAGAGGTGTAGCAGAGAGCTTAATACATTGATAATTTCATGTTATTCAGAATAAAAGGGCCCTTGACTAATTATTATGAGTATTTTCCTTTCTGAACACATTTTGCAACATACACTCTTTGTCTGTATGAGGCACGTTTGCTCTCATATGCATGTTGCAAAACAAAGCGACAGCTCGACAAACCCAGGCAGAAATAAGTGCCGCATTTTTAGAAAGCTGACTTTTTAGATGGTGACATCTCACAAGGGAGGAAGGTGGCAAACAGATGTAATTTGTTCATGCATCTGACAGGTGTAGCAGAAAGCTCTCCCCATTTTTGCTTCACTGACAAGCTAAGCGCACGCTCCCCTGTTTCCACATCTCGTCCCTGAGCCGCAAACTAACCTGCAGGCTGGGACCCCTCACCTGAGACTTGGCCAATGTGCCTGGGATCCTGTTATGGGAGAAAAAAAAACACGTCTGTGAGCCGTGTTTTCTCGAGTGTAAAGCCTATTTCATACCCAGCCAAACAGCTTGCTGTGGCTCAACGCTCTGCTAGTTTGGTGCAGATGGAAAATAGAGCTGCGGAAGCTCCAGTTTGTTTATTTTGGCATTTGATTGTGATGGAGATACAGTTAGTGGCGTGCAGCTGACTTGGCTGACACCCATCAGTTTATGTGGAGATTTTAAATATTCATTAAAAAAAAGTAAAATAGAAAAAAAAAAATTTATCAACTTTAGGATTTGATCATTTAGGAGTCATTTTTCATCGTCTCATGTTTGTCAGACACAAGGATGCTGTTTCTACACTTGAACATATTTCAAACTCAGAAGTTTGCACATAATGTAACATAAACCACTTAATAGCTGTCAGTTCAAACTTTATATGTTCCAGTTTTTTTTGTTTTGTTTTTTACCCCTATTAGCAATACTCCATAATGAAAACTATACAAGCATAAGAGATCAGTTTTGTTAAAGTGCCATCTCACAATAACAAGATTAAAAAAAAGAATAGCAAAATGAAATGTTTGACAAAAAGTTGCATTTTGACAATCAATATTTTACAGTATGTCCTTTAGTAGAGCTAAAGCTGAAACCTTGTAACACATTATTGCTTAAAATTTTACTTGCCTAAAGAACAGATTGTTTTTCATTATTGCCTTTTTTACTTTGAATCCAGTATTAAATTAAATAAAAACATAAAACCCTAACTTTGAACATAAGTTAAAAACCTAGCGTTTCTGTAAGGAATGCAAACCACCTGAAATTCTTTATGTCAGACTTTTAAACAAAGATCACCTCATGTTGTGAAATAGAGCTATTTTGGTCTATTCTTAAAAATGTGTGCTATCTCACACAATATCCCAAAATTGTGCACTTTCTGAGCTTAGAGCATGTGCTAGGGACAACTCTCAACTACCGCATTAAATTTTAGCTCATTTGACTAAGTTGCAGCCATTATTGTGTGTTCTAAGTTTAATTATCTGTTGCGTCCACCAAAAATCAGTTGTAGATGTTTAATCAATATTTACTTTCTGAGAGTTTTATTAAAATCTGTCTCACGATTTATAATTTGCAAAAAACAAAAAAGGAAATGAACACGGGCAAAAACATCATCGCCTGCCTTTCTGGGATAATAATCCGAGACATTTAGTTATGTTAAATGGTTGCTCATGCTTTATCTTACAGATGCTTTAACACATAAAAGAAAAATGTTACTCCAATAAAATATCCTTCTGCTTGAACCCAGATTCTATACTGTGGTATCAGTTCAGACGGAGTCAAAACAAAAGAGTCACAAAAACCTGATTGTCTGGTTTTAAATGTCAGCTCTCTGTAATAACTAGAAAAATAGCATTCAAAAACCTGATTTGTAATTCGTTTGGGTAAAAATACATTTACACAAGAAAGTGTGACGAGAAAAGCAAACACCAGAATGTCATTTCTGCTCCTCCTCATATTAGATTTTTTTTCACCTCCACTCTCTCCTTCAATCCAAGCCACTCATTTCGCCTGAATAAACTCTCATCAAATATGAATTATCACCACCCTTTTAATAAAAATGATACATATTTGCATGAATCACTCAAAAATAAAAGGTCAAATCGTGACATTTTAATTAACTGACAAGTTTAATGGGGTTTTTTATTTATTTTATACTTTGTGAAAAAGGTTGTTTACAATTTCCAGCTGCAGCAGCAATTTTTACTTTACTTTCTCCCCATATTGTCACAAAAAACAAAGAAACAGCAGCTGTGCAACAGCTTCTGAATAAGATTGACCTTTAAATGTAATTGTGAAGAAATTATTCTTTTTCCAAAACTGTTACATGCATCTGAACCAATGTTTTATTCTGTTACTATTCATCCATAACATGATGGGCATGAGGAAAACTAAGATGCTGATTAGCTGGACTTTGTCAATTCATTAATTGTTTTTTCCTAAATGTTTTGGTGTATTTTGAGAAATCTGAGTCCTAGTTTTATTAGGCAAAGGTGTCACTTCAAAGTGTGAATCTGCAGAGTTTTACAGAATTTGTTGTGCTTTCTTCAACTTTGACGCCTCGTTAGACTTCAGGAATGCCACTTCACTTTTGTTATGCGTTTCTAAGAAAAACATATGTGGAAATTCAAATCACCGTTTCTTCAGGGGAACTCAGACCCTTTTAATCACAGCTCCCACTTAAACAGTTTTATGAAGTCAGCAGGGGGTTCTCTTAATCAAGACTTTTCAAACGTAGCCTAGGTGTTAAACAAGTGGTTGCAATAATTTAATAAAATGAAAATGTCACCTTTTTTAAAGATGTATTCACACTGGGAAAGTCCTTTGGTCCACTTGTTTGGTCCGGCAGCGCGTACTGTAACTGGCGATCCGGTGGATGCGTTTGTAAAAGCAAACAGCAGACATACGGAAATAAGAGAAGTACCTCTGGTCGTCCGTCTCCTGCGTCTATTTAAAAACAGACTGAACTCACTTTGCTCATGTCTGGTCCTGTCCGTGGTAACCTAGTAGAGATGTGACGTTCGCAAATGAGCCAAATAGTTTGAATGGATTCAGGAGCCAAGTTGCGGACAGTCTTATAGTTTTATCATTTTTACTACTCACTATGTTGTTGATTGTTTCTCCTTAACCACACAGAGAAAATCACTAAATACAGCAGCTCAAGGGAGAGTTCTGCTTGACCAAACACATGGTAACGTACAGGATGCATGGTGATGTAAGTTCCTTCATGATGACGTAACTCGTTCGAAATCAAACAGCTTTACAAAGGCCTTTTCTAGATCTGGATCCTTCAAAGCACCATTCGTCCCATCTTTATTACCAAGTGAGTAAAATAAATGACCTTGGTCTATCCTGGTATCGCTGCTGTTGTTTAGTAGAACTTGGAGTGCTTTATGTGTTTTGGAGAGCTGTAGGAGAAATTATGATGACGTCTTCCTCTTAACTATCAACACTCTGTTAGACAAAGATGTTTGAAATGATTAAGTCATTGAGCCGTTGTCTTGCGTCTTGCTGAAGCATAAACCAGCCTTAAGACTCATAAGATTGTTAAGTTACAATCACCATATTTAATGGTTGGATGTCAGGTTGCAGGTGCCTCATTAAATGTAATAAATCACAGGTGTGACCACTTGAGTCAACAACAGAGCCTGCTGGAGACTATCTAACCTCTGATGCCTGCTCACCAACTCCACCTCCAAACACAAGACTGGGAGGAGAAAAAAAAAAATGTTCTCCTGATAGGAGACTGATGGGGAGATACTGTGGGTGTCTGAGTTTTTCTCCTGAACTTTCTGCCTCTTTCAATATACTTTTATCTTACATTTTCAAGCATAGATGCTCAGTCACATGGCTTGTTATCGTGAATCCACAAAAAGGGAAACAACAAAGTTTGAAATAAACTGCAGAGATTTAAATGAGATAGGTCAGCATAAACAAAAGTTATATATTCGGGAAACTTTAAGGATATGGTGAGACTTTGTTCCTCTATGGTCTAAGAAGCAAACCTAATCATTATTGTAATCTTGGCTGTTTTACTCGTTGGCAAACTGCCTTTAAAAACATTAAAGGGAGATTAGAAGCCACTAAGAAGTCAGGTTCTTTCAGAAGAGTAAATACATGATAATGAATTATCTCTTTAGCAAGATAATGAGGTTTGTACCGTTACTGGAGTTACCTTGAGACATTTTCTTTTCATTTTGGATAAAAAAAAATATATAATTTTGACCCTTTAACTAACATAACTATTGAAATTGCAAAGAAAATCTTGTTTTCTTCAAATAAATGAAAACCTCTAAACAATAAAGCTGACATGAATGACACTGGGTTTAAGAGACTCGGGGGTGGGGCAAATCTGCTTAGTGAACAACAACCACACACTGAATGTGCCTCACCCAAACTAACGCATTGATTCTTTTTTCTTTTGCACGAAGACGTGCAGATGCTTTAACCTTTTGCTGTTATTCCCATCAGAGTGGAAAACACAGCTGTGTGGAGAGGGACAGTCACACTGCAGATAGACCTTCAGCTCCTTTTTGGGTGTCAAGAAGACCAACACTTGTCTCCATCTAGAACAGTTTGTCCTCTAAAACACAGAAACATATTCATGCATGTTGATAAAGTCCAACTGGAGCACCATCTTGTGGACAACTCACTCTATTATAAGTCCAAAATACTAATGTCATTCTTGTTCATTAAAGCATCAGATAAATTAGCTTTAATAAAACATACTTGGAAAAGTTATAATGTGCTATATAGTTATAAAATATAACATCAACCCATCTGGTTTTTTTTATACAGAGGTAATCCAAAGTTTGACATTTTCTTTATTGAGACATGATGAGTTACTGAGCTGCCTTTCTATAAATCTTCCGGTGTTAAAGTTTGGAAGCTGGATCAAAGGTAGAAGTTTTAAAACAGCAGAACATTTTTAGTGTTTTTGTGCATGACTTGGAGCCATAACAGTGACTCACAACACTCTTTTGGCATGACAAATACAGATCCATCACCCCCACCTCATGTAGATTAAAAATCCAATTCGTACGTGCGCTGGCATAAAACCCATTTCCCCCTGGGGCGTAAAGTGGTGTAACCCCACTGCTTGTGCTCTGGTGCTGCCATCTGGATCACAGTGGGAAGCACCTGCTCACAGGCTGACACCTTAACACCGCATCTGCTCGACTCTCTTCGTCAGTCGTTTCCACTTTTTCCCTTCCCATTAGAATAATAAAAAGGAAATAAAACTGTTTTAGTCAAAAGGAGTTGATCAGAAGAAGTGTGTCATTATTTATGAGTTGCCTCCATCTTCAGAGCAGTTACCAGTGGAGAAAATATCCTGACTCCTGCAGGTGCACATCCAAACTTACGGATGCATTTGTTACTTTTGGATGAAAGATTAACTAAATTATTCTGTGAAAGGCATGAAATATGATGGCAAATAAAGCCAAACTATCACGCTTTGAACAGCGTTGTAGCATCCTTTAATCCAATGCTTCCAAACCTATTTTCTTCAAAACCCTGCTTCCTTCCAAGCCAAGCTTTGCCCCGCCCCCTACTCCCCTCTCTCACATTAACCTTTATCTTTTTATAAAAAAAAATAAAAAATAAATAAATAAATAAAGTGAATAGTTATAAACTTTTTTGTAAAAGAAAAGAGGAACTGATATATACAAAGTTTTAATTACTCAAATGGTTTTGGTGATTTTTATGTATTAACAAAGTAATATTTTCAAAACTTCGTTTATGTTTATACATGTGAAACTATTGTACCCTTGTTTAATAAATCTGATATGAATCATTTGAAACAAACAAAAATAAACACTAAAAATAAACACTAGCGAGCTGAAATGCAACAGTATAAGACTCATTGAATGCAGACCCCTGCGTGGTTGTAGTTCTGGTAAAATGTTGCTCTTATTTATGTTCTTCCTTCTTCAGTAAACTTTCATATTCAGCTTTGAGCAACGTGTTGTAATGGTGACTTATATTAAAACTGTGGTATGTAAATTTAAAATAATGCATTTTGTACATGTATGGTAAAACTGTTCATATAGCCTGTAGAGTATGAGACAGAAAATTTATGAAAAAAATCAAACTCCTCTGGCTCCTCCCAGTGGTCCTACTGCCATTTGCAGAAATGCACTGCTCCCAGTCAGAAACAGCCAATCAGAACCAGGGGGATTGTCTTACCAGTGTCAATCACACTTGTGAATTTCCTAAACTGTAGTTGTAAACAAAGGTGAGGATTTTTTTATCTAATATAACTTTATATATATATATATATAAATAAAAAAAACAAAAAAGAAACCCTGATGAGTCTGAGCAGATTAAACCTCCAACTATCATTTTTTATGTTAACTGACAAGTGAGAAGAATAAAATAAGACATCAACTAAAAGCTACCGACTCAAAAAAATATCTATTTTGACAGATATTGATAAAAATATCAAACTTTTGATTATTACCCACAAGTACAGGGAATAAATTTTAGTAGTAAGTGTAAACTGTGCCAAGAAAAAAACTTTTTCCACCTCAGCAGAAAATAAACATCATTCCAACACGTGTTTCTGCTGTGTCCTTTCCACTTCTCATTTCATTATTTAAAGCAGCACAGGACAGGATTGGTTTGCTGACAAGTCTTTATCTCGTGCTGTTTTTAAATTTATGACCAGCGAACTCTGTCAAAGGTCACCATGGAGACGAGCAATCAGCAGGGTGCTGGATCTCCTGTGACCTCTGATGTCAATAGCTCCAGAGGAACTCAGCAGTAGAATACTGATAACTCACAAGCAGGGCCCAAAAATAAAATCTATATTTTTTTCTTCAAGTTTAAACAGCATGAGGTTCTGAATGAGACTTTTTTTTATGAACAGAACATTTTTGCAAAATGAGATGTACAAAGTCTTGGAAAAGCTTAACACAATGGCTGTGTCTCAATTCATGGGTTGCAGCCGACGTGGGTCACATTTGTCGGCCGCTTACATCACTACCCTACGCCGTATGCTGTCCCAATTCATCAGCGCCTAAACATGCAGTCGACGAATGCGGCCGATAACCCCCCGAAAACGTCAGCTGCTTTTGAGTAGCCTACGCAGCTGACTGTGCCCCAGAATTCATTGCGCCGTCAGCAAATTAAACAGAAAAACAAAGACGGCAATGTTTTTTTTTTTTAAATGACCGAGTTTGCAATTTTATCACGGACCAAAAAATGTAAGTTAAACAACTTCGCTGAAGAAAATTTTGTTGCAATGACATGTTAAATAAAATGCAGTTACAAGTACTGATACTGGAGCTAAACCCAGATTATTCATGGGTTTTATTTATTTCTTTGTAACGTTTTTATATTAAACTTTATTTTATGAAGTTATACCTTGAAAAAACAACTGAAGCTTTGTGAAATAAAATGGATCACCATAACGACGCAGAGCGTGTTCATGCAAACTTGGTTTTCTGTAGGGTAGACCGTCTCATTTCACAGTCATTCATGCAGCCGACACGAGCAGCCTACGGCCCACGTCGACTGCTGCCCATGAATTGTGACACAGCAAATGTAGTTCTATACTGTGTCATTGCAAAACAAGCTCAATAACCAAAAATTTCAAACTGCAGCATCACCAATTGTCAACTGTCAGGAGGTGGGATAAATAACACTAGACTAAGCCCAGCCGATCCTGTCCACTGTTTGCATCTGTGACAACATGGAAAAATGGTGACCGTACAGGGCAACAACCACCTTAGTAACTATTAGATTAACAGCAAGCCAAACTGGATCTGTCTATTGTTTGATTGTTAAATGTTCATTTCTTTCAACAATCATGTAAAACAGCTAGATTTATACAAGGAACAATGATCTTTTTACCTAATTGAATAATTACAACTTTGACTAAAAAAGTAAATTTAGTATTTCTTACCAGTCATAAATATTAAAACATTTTGTGATGTACAACTCTAAAAAGGTGCACAGCCTTAAAGTATTTAAACATATTTCTTCTAGATTCATATCAGCAAAAAACAAATAATTTATGACCACTTTCATAGTCCAGTACATGGTCTTATTTTATTTGTAAAAATGTGAGCTGGTTTTTCATTTAAATCAATTCATTGCTTACTTTAAACTTTGTATGTTAATTACGAATACATTATTTACAGTTATAATAAAAAAACCTTTATCAGCTGAATAGCCCAGGAAAGCAAATACGTTGGACAAATACAACCCGTCCATCTTCAACCATTATGTTTGCAGGGAATTTCCGACATCTCAAGTTTTAACATGATGGCATTTCTGTAGTCCCCCCCAAAATATCTACTTTACTTCCTGTGGAAGTAAAACAAGTCAGTTGTTTATGAGTCTTTTTTGGTTTGTTAAAGCTGAGAGAGCAGCTGAGCAGCGCTGTCAACATTTACCGGTTCCTTCGGTGGCTCCTTAACGACCTAAACAGTGCATAAAACATTAGCATTATTACCAGTTTAAAAAAATGCTTGAGTATGAAACAAGGGTTTCCTCTTCTACCTGTGTTTGTTTCTTCGTTTCAAGAGGAACAGACTTGGACACATTCTTCACATCCTGCTGGACTTCTGCAAACATCTGATTTAAGTTCTCCACCTTCTCCTCCTTTTTCACTGCATTAATCTGCCAGGACACAAACAATGTTTAAGTGAGATTAAACTGAGTTTATATTACACCTTGTGTGTGAGTGGATGTTTATTGCACGTGCATAAATCAGGAGAGAAAAAAAAATGCTGAAATAAAAGATCTTACATTTTTTAAAGCCGTTGTGACCGGTTTCGTTTTGTTTTTACTCCTCAAATGCTTGTTTGCCACCTGAAAGACGTTCTTCTGTTTTTTGCCTTTTTGTTTGTTCTTTGCCATCTTGCCTGAGGGAAGAAGAGGGGAAATGTTTAGGAAACATTTTCATTTTTGTGGCTTGTTCCTACACTTTTGTTCTTTAGTTTCCTGGTTTGTTTGTATGGTAACCACACAGGAGCAGACCTACAGATTGTTCTCAGTTCTTGACCACTCTCTGGAACCCTCTGGTTGTTATTAACTATGTTTATTCCTAAGAAACAATCCACTTGCAGCTGATTTTGCTGCATTTTCTTTCACCATAAACAAACAACACAAATGCCTCTTGAGGCATGTGCTATAAAACCAGATTATTGTCTTGGTCAGTTAATTAGATCACAACAGTGACAGGTAGCAGGAAGGACATTACGGATAAAATATTTGGCTTATTCTACCTTAGATAATCCAAATAAATATTGCGCAGTCCTATTTACAAAAGCAGTTGTCTTCCTGCTGCCCTGTTCCCCGCAGAGTTGTAAAACCAAACAAAAAGAAACAACGTGACAACCGCTACTTATTTACTTTACATCAATACAAATTTATAGGATGCGGCAGAGAAAACAACAAAAACTCTATTCAGTATCCTGGTTGTCAACATTACTACAAAAGTTGTACAAAATGTAGAAACAACAACATAGTTCACGAAAATGTTCGTTGACACGACCTTCAAACACACATAGATGTATTTCAGAATATTTAGTCGAAATAAAAGTTACATGATGCTCAAACACAGAAGAGTAAACGTGTACATACCTTAATTTTATGTCCTCATGTGCCACAAACGTGCCAGGTCTTCCAAGCTCACGACAACCAAACACTCGCAAACGTCGTGTCCAATGGACGTCACATCCGGTCTGGTGTGTCGCGCCGTGGTCGCGCCAATGTGGTCGCCATCTTGCTCAGGTCTCCTATCTCATAGATATTATATAAACACTAGATACCCTATGGCGGGCTGAATCGCATCGCGCAGCGCCGCCATATTGGATGGGGCTCTCCTCACTCTAGGCAGCACCAGAACAGTGACTTTGCCCTCATCTGGTGCATCAATCTGCGAAGTTTAGAAAGCAGATCACCTCGGATTAT
>JARVJO010000165.1:7619770-7632587 GCA_031762555.1 Cynodonichthys magdalenae | reverse complement strand
CACACACACACACACACACACACACACACACACACACACACACACACACACACACACACACACACACACAAACACACTGCTGTGTCCACCTATACACATGGGGACATTCCATTGACTTCCATTAATTTCTACAGCCTAACCCTGTCCCCCTACCCTAAAACTAACCTAACAGGTATACCTGTTAGGTTAGTTTAAGGGTCAGGTAGGTATACCCTAAAAACCCTATAGACCCTAAAACTAACCTAACAGGTATACCTGTAGAAGCCAAAAAGCCCCAGAATTAAAAAAAAAGAAAGACAGGATATAAAAAACTTTACACACACACACTGTTGTGTCCACCTATACATATGGGGACATTCCATTGACTTCCATTAATTTCTACAGCCTGACCCTGACCCCCTACCCTAAAACTAACCTAACAGGTATACAGGACACACAACTTGAACTACAAAGGGTTTTTGCTTTTTTTCTCTGTTCTTATTATTCTCTGATTGGATTTTTGTTCAGGGAGAGTTTTATATTATGTAACTACAAAAATAAAGGATTGCTTTTAGTGGCAAAGAAAATGAGTAAGTACACGCACATCATGCACTTTAGCTCAAGATAAATAAAGAAGCTGTCTGCAATGTTTGCTCAACGGAAAAGATAAATGTCACAGTTTTTAAAATCTTACCTTTGATGTAAAAAAAAATTTTACAGTCCAATATTTAAAAAGCTTCAACTGGCAAATAACTAGTGTAGGTCCTGTTTGCTACTGTATATGTGATATAGCACAGAGATAGAGCAATACAATGGATTAGCTGTTGTTGTACTTCAAACAATTGTTAACTGTAGATCATGCAACATTTAAAGGAAGGGAAAAAAACACTTATATTTTATTTTTGACCTGGTTTAACACAACAGGAACTAAGATGAAATCATCATATTATTTTTGCTGCTTCTTCTTTGCTCAAAGTGACATTTCCTTTGCAGTTTTTTTTCTTTACGCTGTGCAGTAATTAAAGTCTCACTAAGCTGACTCATGCTGAGTGCAGGCTGAACTGACTGCAGGTTCTTTTGTATTTTTTTCCAGCTCTAAAAGATGGACCAGTCTCAGGCACCTACAGGCTCAAACAGTTTCATTTTCACTGGGGTTCTTCTGATGGAGCCGGTTCTGAACATACTGTGAATGGAAAGAAATACCCTGCTGAGGTTAGTGATGCTCTGAAGTCTTATCATATTACTCTGACTGCTATTACATGACCGGATTTACATATTTTGAACCACAAGTGATGAAGAGTGGGATATATATTACAGCCTCAATTCCAATGAAGTTGGAACTTTGTGTAAACATACATAAAAACAGAATATGATTTGTAAATTCTTTTTAACCTGTATTCAATACACTACAAAGACAAGATATTTAATGTTCAAATGGATAAACTGTTTTTTTTGTAAATATTTACATTTTTGAATTTGATTTGTGCATCATGCATATTTACTGTGTCACATCACCTTTCTCAATAAGAGTTTGGGAACTGAGGACACTAATTGTTGAAGCTTGTAGACCAATAAACCAATAAAGTTTATCTGTTTAATCATTCAATATTTTGTCTTTGTAGTGCACGCAATGGGAATTCATCATATTCACTTTTGATTTACGTCTTACGCAATGTCCCAACTTCATTGACATTGGGGTTAAACATCCTTCTAATATAACCAACCCCCCCCCCCACCCCGCATTTCAGATACTTCATAATATCGATAAACATTGAAACTACCAGACTTTTGCAATTCTAAAATGAGATCCTAAACATATATTTGATGTCATTATTTCCAGCTCCACCTGGTCCACTGGAACACCAAATATGCAAGCTTCAGTGAAGCTGCCAACAAACCTGACGGCCTTGCTGTTGTTGGCGTCTTCTTGACTGTAAGAACTAGTAAATAGAGCATATATTCTGTGTGGCATCAAAGCATTCTAAGATTAACATCTCCAATAAATGATCTTTTGTTGTGTTCCAGATTGGTTCTGACAATCCTAATCTGCAGAAACTTATTGATGCATTTAGTGCAATAAAGACCAAAGTATGTATGCATGTCAACAATGTTTTAATACACACTATGAATAATCAGGTAGATAAGCAAATTCTTTTTACACTTTCTTTTACACTTTGTGTTGTTTTCAGGGAAAGCAGACTTCTTTTGCTAACTTCAACCCTGCTACATTGCTACCTGGTTCCCTTCAGTACTGGACATATGATGGCTCTCTGACCACACCCCCTCTGCTGGAGAGCGTCACCTGGATAGTCTGCAAAGAGCCAATCAGCATCAGCTCTGCACAGGTATTTTCTACTTTCAGTGACATTTCTTTAATGCAACGATTGGCTGCGTTCCCAGGAAAAAAAAAAGGGTCCAGTGTGCAAATTCCCCTTTATTTGGCTGCTGAAGCCAAATAAAGCTCTTCTAACTGGAGAGAAAGCAGCGCAGGTCTCCCCGTTTCACTTTCAAAGAGTCACCCAGAAAAAGACATTTAACAAGAGTTCACTAGGATGCTGTTGGCTTACAGGGGTGTTTCAGTGAGTGAGTGGAGAGTCAGCAGGAAACATTCAACCCACACATCCATCAAAGACTGTAATGAGACTTGGCTGCAGTCACTGTGTGATTCTGCAACTTTCAAAGTAAACACCGAACGCATTCTACCTGCATCGTTTTTCATGCTTAGAACAAAATACTATAACTAAAAAAGACATTTACCTGATAACAGAAATTTAACATAAATAACAACCAGTAGTAGGCAAGTTTGTCCTGGTGGCTAATGTGGAAATTCTAATTTTAGCATCTGAAAAGTAAACATGTAGGAGGAGCAGACACAACCTTTAGACTTAGTGCTAAACCAGTCTGGGCAAGTACTGACAAATTGGTGACTTCCCAGTTTTTTTTTTATCAGTTTATTTTCCAAGAATTAATAACCATATTATGATTTTTTTTTTCAAATCAGCGAAAATGAACTCAGCTCCAAACTGTACGTTATACACATGGTTGAAGCTTTGTAATGATCATGTAGGCCAATAAATCATTAGTCAGGGTTAATGCTAAATCCATTAAATGGGTCATCTGACACCGTCCTGTCGTGCTGTCCTTGTTACGCCTTACTAAAATGAATCATTTGAAATTTTACAGCAATGAGTAATCAAATTTAAAAATGAGATTTTGAAGCTGCTGATGTAAAAATGGACCTAATGTTAATAGTTTGTTAGCTTAAGTTACCTATAAAACAACAACCCACAAAGAAACTGGTGATTTTTCCAGCATTAATGAAATGTATATATAGAAAAGAAATTATAATATGATATTTCTTAAATTGTTGTGTCAGAAAATTATTTCATTTTTAATTATTTGTTGTTTTTTTTTTAAATAAATTATTTTTGAGAAAATCAAGTAAAAAAAAGACACATTCCAGTATCTGATACTGAGACTGTGACTGTTGGGAAACTAGCTGGCAACTCAAAATTATAATAACTAAAATAAAATTTAGACCAATTTTTCCTTGCCTTGCCTTTTCAATGGATTCTGGAGTTTTGGCGACCTGCAGGCCATTTGTTTGGAAAATCACTGATTTTTTTTCCCTCCATGCATGACTTGCACAACCACATTGTTGTCTGTGTAGATTATTTTGTCCTCCACTTCCACCTACATCATCCACCTTGTCAGCCATCCCAAAGTTTATGATTGAACTTACTGGAGCACACTTTTTTTTAAAATGTTTATTTCATTTAATTAAAAACAAAAAACAAATTTCAACACAACACTTTTAAAATAACATAGGCAGAGGTGGACAGTTTTTCCGATAGTTGTTACTATTCACTCAATGAAGCTGAGCACCACACCGAAACCATGAAACATTTAACGGGTTTCATCATGAACTCTGTCAACCAGGCACACCCCAGGGAGGCAGGGAGCAGCAGTTTAGTTTCCTGGTACCAGTAAGCTTTTCGTCACCCTTTTGTTTTAAAGCTTTTACCGGGAATTGATTGTCTGGCTAAGATTTTTCTTATTACTATTGCTACACCAGTCTAACAGGTTTTAATTCATGGTAAGAAACATCATTTAGCATTAAAAAAATGCTTATCATAAACATTGCAGTTTGGTGTATTTAAACCTATACTTTTCCACAGAAATATGGTATTTGAACTTTTAAACATGTTGGCAGCCTGGTTTTCTATCTAAACTGTTTCAGATCAATCACTAACCTTCCTTTTCTTAAAGATTAGTATCAGTACTGTCAGGTTTGTCTTGGCAAGAAAGTGATTTTTTTCTTAAAATAACAATAAACCGCCTCAGTCACCACTGGATGCTTGTGAATAAAACGTGTTTCATGAGTGTCACTCACAGGAGGTCTGCACTGACTGCCATCCTCTCTCATTTCACAGATGGCCAGATTCCGCGACCTCCTCTTCTCTGGCGATGGCGAGGCCGAGTGCTGCATGGTGGACAACTACCGCCCTCCTCAGCCGCTCAAGGGCCGCTCTGTCCGCGCTTCCTTCCAGCAGTGACCCATCCCCCTCATTTGACCTTTTTTTAGGCCAGTTGCCCTCTCCCCACCCCCTCACCCCGTCCAAATAACCTCTTTTGCAGCAAACCGCGAAGCACACACACGCTCTTGTCCGCTTTTCAAACAAAATAGAATCATGTCGAATTTAGATTTGCATCTCTGGTGTGTAATAGCCAAGCCATTACCAGTCACAATTTAATTTGACAACTGCTTCACGGAGACTGCACTTTAACCAGTTAGATGACTGTTAATGGTGCACTGGATGAGCCGGAAGCACAAGCTGTATAGTTTCTGTTCACAGGGGAGGATTAAACTATATTACCATCTGTGAAGGGGGGTGTAAGGTGCCAACAGTGGACAAACATGGACACACAGGACATTCCTGCTGCCAGCCTGTCTGTAATCTCTTGACTGACTGCCAGCCTCTGCACCACAGCAGCTTAATGAAATGCTGCCGCCTCCATGGCAAGTGATTGCCTCAGAAAATCCCCCCCACACTCCAACACGTAAACAACACCGCATGTGCAGTCTCCTGCAGACATGGTGCCCTCAGGCACTGACCTGCTTATTGATCCAAACGATACAACATGTGCAGCAGTGAATCCGGACAGAACACATCATGATAGTGGCTTACATTTCTGCTTTTACTGTCTAATCTTCTTTGTTATTACTATGGATTGCCTTTAAAGCCTGACTGAGTCTTAAGTGGTTATTTACTTACACAAAAGCTTCCATTCCTCTTTTAGTCCGGAACATATTGCAGTAGAATGTGATTTTTAAAAGAAATTTGAATATGAAAAAAAATAAATAAATAGAAAAGCATTGAGTGCTAAAGTTTAAATGCACAACAGCTCTACAAGCACCGCCATAGTGGATAAGGTACAGAGCCATAAAAACATAAAATTACACTCTTTCAGAAGCCAAGCAAAAAACCACCCTGATGGATTCTGGTGTCCACCTGGTGTCTTCTGCAGGACAGTGATTACCAAGAAGCTCTTAAGAAGTCTGGGTGTAGCATTTCTGACATGAGATGTTTCTCTAGAAAGATTGTAATTTTGAAAATATATGCATATACAGTATAATATATTTTTAAAAATGCCTTTTGCAAAGCAGAACTGAGGCTGTAGGAATATGTTGTCATTCTATTTTGTGTGTGGACATTTACTGGTTAAATAAACATATTTTATGATTAACCTTGTGCCCTCTCGTTTGTGTGTTTACTTATACTTCGCTCCTTGCACCACGACAAGTTTTAGCTTGAATATGATTTTTAAAATATTAAAATAAAGTCTTAGAGTCATTTCACCTTAAATATCCAAGCTGTAACAAAAACAAAATGGAAGTTAGACTAGTACAAGGTATTTTACTTTCACCCTGATTGGCAAATTAACTACAGGATTCTAGTGAACAATGGATTCTGTGTATGAACATCTGTGTGCATTTAAATAATGGTAAATTAAAAAATAATAAAATTTTAAGTTTAGACTTGATAGATTATAGTCGATGTGATTCTGGGCACGTTTTGAACCTCCAAAGGGTGGGTTTGTGATGCTTTGATCTGCAATGGAAAGATTATTTTTAAACTTCCTGTGTATATTTGCACATATTTTAGTGTCCAAACAGCATGCTGTGTTGAGTTCACTTCATTTGGTAGTGACATAAGTGAACACAAAAATATACTAAATTTTACGCTAAAGGTAGCCTACAGTTTAGCTTTAAAATTATCTTTGGACAATTAATTCTCCAATAGCTTTGTATCTTCACTAGTTGTTAGTAACACATTCTGGATCTGTCACATGAAAACACTGCAAACCTTTAAAGCAAGAGAAACATTTTCTGCTTTTTTTGTTTGCTAAAACATGCAAACCAAGTGGCAATAAAGCAATGGTTTAGAGCTTTTGAAGTGAAATCCTGGAAAGTTTAAAAATAATACCTTTTTCAGTACAGCTATATGTTTGTTGCAGCCCATTTGGTCTTGACACTATTAGCTGTTAGCTTGTCAATCCAGTCAGAATTTGAATCTATTTTGCTAAACTGATGTTCAAAAAGTTATCCACAGCAGATAAGACACTGTTTGTTCATAATATACACAAAAGCACATTTTCTTCCATTTAACGAAAACACTTTAAATTCTGCCTAACAGTCTGTTGTTGTTATAGTAAACCAATCAGTATCCATTGAAAAAGAGTAAAAGTAGCACAAAAAATGTGAAACTATGTAGAAAACATTAAAGTATTAAATTAAAAAATGAAACGGATTTATTTTAGACACAACCATGTATCTTTTACTTTTAACATCTTGTGCCGTGTTCTGTAACCAGAATCAAGTCTTTGTGATTATTTTTTCTCATGAAAATTTGGCAAACCAGTAAAAAGAAAATACCTTTTCAGTACCTGAAGTTATTTTCTCACAGATGTTTTCATCATACTCACCCTCAGTATGCTTTGTTCCCACCTTGTCAGCCACGCCAAAATTTCTGATTTACTGACGTACACCTTTGAAATTAAAAATAGACAGATTTGGACAGGTTTTTAATAACTATTATTTATCATCAACGTCGTCACACCCCAGGGAGGCAGCCAGTAACTGTTTGTTGGTAAGAGTGAGCTTTTAGTCACCTTTCTGTTTTAATACTTTTACCTGGAATTGACTATCTTTTCTATGTTTTTTCCATTACTACTTCTACACTTGTCCAACAGGATGTAATGCTGTAAGATACTACCTTTTGAGTAAAATGTAAATAAATGAAACTGTAAACACTGCAATTTGTTGTTTTTAAACCTTTGGGCTTTGGAAAATAAATGTATTTGCAATTTTTCAGCTGGTTTACACACCAAACATGATAGCATAATTGACTAAGTCATATTTGGTCAAAAATGACTTAGGCAACTAACAAAATATTAATGGACAAGTTCTGCACCCTTCTTCTACAAAAAATACATTTTCAGCACCTAAAGCTCTTTTCATATTGTAATTTCTTTTTGTAGTTTAACTTTCTCAAATGAAAAAAAAAAATCAGTTCTATTGAAGGTCCGTGTACGACCGGTGCCAGAGTTTGGTCTGCATTGCCGGTAGTAAGTCGGACTTGTTTTCGGTGAGAGTTGGTCTCAGCCAAGGTTGCACTTTATCACCGATTCTGTTCATAACTTTAATGAACAGAATTTCTAGGTGCAGCCAAGGTGTAGAGGGGATCCATTTTGATGACCTTAGGACCACACCTCTGCTTTTTGCAGATGATGCGGTCCTATAGTCTGGGTCTCTCTGATTAGGCTGCTGCCCCCGCGACCTGACCCCAAAGAAGATTTCAATCAGCCATGGTATTTCACACGCTGTACATGACTTCTCGCCTCACTTGCAAGCACTCAACAGTAAGATGAGCTCAGGAGCCTTTAATTTCATCTTATTAACAAAGTGTGAGAGTCTGAACAGGAAAAATTGGCTTGGCACTCTGCTCACTATAGAGCTGAACTTTAGACTCTAAAGTGACACCAGTCAAACTTTATGTACTCCTAAAGTATCAGTACAAACAGGAGTTATTGACTGCTGAAGTGTCCTCATTAACACTGTTGCAATCATTTTTTTCACTTTATTCACAAAAAAATGAATAAATAAAGTAATGGAGGACACTTTGCTCAGGATCACTTGGTTTGTAGTGGTGCTATGTGAAAAAAATCAGTAAACATTAACACGGAGGACAGACATTCAGTTACCCAAACAAGTATTTCCTGAAAAATTGTTGAAAACTCATAAACAGCAAGCACTTGT
This sequence comes from Cynodonichthys magdalenae, assembly GCA_031762555.1. Lineage (NCBI taxonomy): Eukaryota > Metazoa > Chordata > Actinopteri > Cyprinodontiformes > Rivulidae > Cynodonichthys > Cynodonichthys magdalenae. The sequence continues at coordinate 7,624,288 of JARVJO010000165.1, read as the reverse complement.
TTACTTTGTTGGTAGGAGTGAACTTTTAGTCACCCATTAAATTTATATACCTGGAACTTACTGGCTTCGCTATGATTTTTCTCATTATTACAGTTACACCGGTGTAACAGGTTTGACATTAAAACTTGCTGAAAAAAAGTCCATTTGGACAGATTCTAGCTTCAGTTCTCTCTCTTCAAGCTGTCTTTTTTTGGACAGTTTGGTGCATATGGAACGAGATTGAAGCCTTAACATTGAGTGCACACAGATCAGTACCTTCGGTTTGACTTCCACCGACCCACTGGAGCACAAACTGTCTGTCATTGCAACTGTACACCATCAAGTTGAACATATCCCCACAGGGTTAGAAGGGAAAAGGAGCATAAACTCATCAAAAAAAGCTCTTTAAACTGGTGGATATTCTAACTGGTGAGGGTGGGAGAATCGATCTAAGTATTGCTACTATCGATGTCAAGATGAGCATCGTGTCTGATCAGTACTAGCAAGGTGAGATTGATAGTTCTGTTTGCATTTTACTGACTTTATTTTTCACAAATAAAATGAAAATTTAATTCAGTAGTGTAGAATCTCTTGAGTCTGTGAAATTCTTATATTTATATTTTTGTTGCACTGTTGCTTTTTTGTTATTTTTGCACTATTGGCTATTTTTCTTAAACAAATTGCATGTAGTATAAGGGAATAGGTGAATTATTTTATATTTTTATACCGTTACATTGTTTTATATTGCTGTAGTTAATCAATAAAACCTTTTATTTGCCTAAAATCTTTGCCTTGTGTTTTATCATATTCGATTAAGTAAAGGCAAAAATCACAAAATTATTCACTCAACAATATGTTTGCGTAAAAAGTATCAGTTTTTCTCTCAGCAATACCAGTCCTGTATTTACTTGTTATCAGATTATTATCTAAATTCTCAGAATCGCACACCTCCACTAACTGGGCCTTTGTCAAGTCATCGAGAAAATCCAAACAACACATCACAGAACAAACAGGAAATACAAACTAAAAAAAAACGTAATCTTGTATGTTGCTCTGAGAAACTCGGAAGGATCTTCTCCAGACACAACATCACGAGTCTCAGACAGAGGCTGGTCCATCCTGAGGTCAAACACAAACTGAGCGGTGTGTGGTGTCTGCAGATCAGTGCAGAGAGGAATGTTCACATCTCTATATTGGAGAAACTAAACCTCTTCACAGGTGCATGGCTCAACAAAGGAGAGTTTACATTATAGCAACAACTTCTCAAGTGCAACATACTAAGACTACAATGCCAGTGCAGAACCAAAGCAAGGCAGGTTCATTTAAACAGCACGTTTAACATGATGAAAACATTAAAAAAAAGTTCACAATAAAGGAAAGGAAAACAATGAACTACAGACTGAAATTAATCATGTTTAAATTTATTTTTTGATAAAACAGACAAAGGCAACTCTAAACAAATGGCAAATGTTTAATAAAGCCATTTCAAATGACTTGTCTGAAAGCTCAACCTTTTCCTGGTAATGTTAGCTCCTGGACCCCGTGCATTTCACACCAATGTTGCTAGAATGTCCTGTACACAAACAGGCTTGTCTTATATGTGGAGGTGATAAAGTGTGTTGTGTCAACTACTAGAAAGAAAACATCAGGTGGTGTGTTTTACTCTGAAAACAGAAAATAATATGAGAAACAGATTGGATTATTTTACCAACTGGTTACTAGATTATTAAAATAGTTGTAATTTCTCACTTTTTACTCCCTACTAGTATTTTTTATACAGGTTTCTACTTGGTAGCTCATTTTGTTTTTTTCTTTTGTGTTGCCTCTTTTTTTATCTCTGGTGTTGTGACAGCTGGTCCTGCTGGGTGCCTTTAAGTAGTCCAGATGTGACCACATATGTTTTACTTCCTTCAACACATGCCTTTATAAACTGATGAGGCTGGGACATGTGGACTAATCCTTTAGTCTGCAGTGTGAGTAAACACCAAGGTCTGAAAGTTCAGTGTCATTACGGATAAATGATATACAGTACACTACAACATGAGACATTAAGTTTTTAAATGTTCAAGACATATCACACATTAGACACACACTACAGTAAGCATGTCAGGCATCTTCCTGCAAACATCTGAGCCGTAGTGCAGCTTTTTGCATAACGAAGCATCGCAGGCATGTGACATATAGCATGGAGCCTTGAAAGGCCCACTCATCTCGTTACTGTGAGGGGTTAGAAATGGACCACAGCTGTCTGGTAAAAGAGCTGACTCAACACTTCTGTGGGATTACAGGCCACAGTGCTGATCACGACTCAGTAAGTGATTTTCATTTTCACTTGTATAGGAAGCGATCAGTGATGACTGGTCACATGCTTGAAATGGTTTTTGACTCTAAAAGAAATGTGACACACGTGTGGAAACGGGAGGGTCTGAAACAGAATAAATTCTTAACATGCTGAATGTTTTACACACTTGGCTGAGCACGAATGATGAAATGTTTATGGGTTTGATCAAACCAAATTCCAGTTCTTGCAGACATACAAATTTAACACAAAACTCACAGTTGAAGAAAAAGGTTTATCTGCATTTATTTTTTGCACACTGCCCCCAAAACGAATTTTGTTTGTGTCTTTTGTCCAAGTTATGCTTTTTTCCTGCTGATTATTAGAATTGCAAAATTTAACACTTACTTAAGTTTAACCTGTTAATATAAATCAAGGTTTATAACAGACTTACCCATAACATTTTTTTGTCAGCTTTTATGTCCACTCCATGTGTAATTCAATTCAATTCAGCTCAGGCTCAATAAGTCACAACAAACATCTTTTTAGGACACTGCACACACACAAAGATTGCAATAAATGACTTTGTCACAGTCTCCCACGCTGAGCAGTAATTAGCGACAGTGGAAAGGAAAAACTCCCTTTTAACAGGAAGAAACCTCCAGCAGAACCAGAACCAGGCTCCGGACAGACAGCCATCTGGCTGGCAGAGAAACACAGGACTGGTCCAGGTGTATTTTCCTCTGAAAGAGAGACAATTGATAGAAATAACTACAACAAACATGTAGAGGAGAGTGACTAAAGACAGCAGCAGAGTGAGGAAATGTGTTTTGTTTGTCCTCCAGAAGAACGGTTTTGGTTATACTCTGGGCTCTCATCACACCCAATGAGGACTCTAATTTGCTCTCCACAACCTACACAAATTATTTGAACATGACTTGATTTCTCAGAATCTGACAAACCTCTTTCAGCATGAAGGCAATTACCTCTATGTTCTTTGTACTCTCCAAACAAGTTTTCATTTTTATTTCCCGCATGCTTGAGGCGTTCTCCTGCACCTTCACCATGCTCTATAAGTCTGGCATGATTTTCTCACACCTCCTACTAATGCTACATACCTTCATTTCTAAAATGATTCAGTTCAAGCCCTCTTTATTTATGTTTACGTTTTTTTACAAACTAATGGAGTCAGATTCTGTATGATACAAAATGCCAGAATAATGTTATTAAAAAAGTGGCAGCACGAGCAAACACAGGGTTGCAGGCGACAGTGGGGAGGAGAACGTCCTTTTGAACAGGAAAAAAGCTACAGCAGAACCAGGCAAAGCGTGAGCAGTTATGTGCCTCTCTGACATAAACTCACAAGAAAAAGCATATATATTTCACATTACAAATGTAAACATATTGTATGAGATTAAAAATAATCTTCGAGATTTTTATTCCAAATTATAAGACACACTCCCATCAGGTGCAGTTTCCCACAAAAGAAGTCTTCAAAAGATCTACATTCAGCTAAGTCCTGGGACAAGTTTGTGAGGTTCCACCTGACTGCATCGCTTGAAACTGTCTGCCCTTTATTAGGTGAGATACTGCGAGAACACTGTTAACAACTAATAAAAGAACTCACTTATAGTTTTAAAACAAAAAAAGAGCTTTTGTCTTTTTGTTCATTAAGGCTGTGAGCTTTTATCTGTACATTACCTCGTCCAGCTGGGGTTTCAGACGAGAGGAACACAGAAACACAGAGGCTTCAGAGCCAGGGTGAGATAAAAGAAAAACTGTGTTAACTGCCGCAGTAAATGCAAATATGTACATCAGAATATAGTTTTGAGTAACCTGAAAAATTGATGGCAGTGAAGGCATGCAAGGAGTTATGCTGCTCTGTAATCTTTGTTAAACATCTTTAATCAATTTGGAGAGCACAGTGACAAAGGAGCCAAATAAAGTTTTATCTGGGGTGAGACTGTTTTTTTTTTAATAATGCAGTTTTGGCACAACTAAACCAACAATTAAAGTAATTGAAGAATTCAAAAAGTAAAATTCAATCTGGAAACATCTTTTGGGGAGAAGAATGACTAGTCTGTCCGTCTGTCTGTCCGTTTTCTTCCGCTTATCCGGGGTCGGGTCGCGGGGGCAGAAGCCTAAGCAGAGAGACCCAGACTTCCCTCTCCCCAGCCACTTGGACCAGCTCATCTGGGGGAATCCCAAGGCGTTCCCAGGCCAGCTGAGAAACATAGTCCCTCCAGCGTGTCCTGGGTCTT
>JARVJO010000165.1:7570846-7586465 GCA_031762555.1 Cynodonichthys magdalenae | reverse complement strand
CCCCCCCCCCCCCCCCCCCCCCCCCCCCCCCCCCCCCCCCCCCACACGGGACGCAGAGGAAAGGGATGTTTTTAACTGTTTCTGTTAGTAGTTTTAGTTGTTTGCTCAAAAAGTCTTCAACATTTTTTTTCTGGAGCATCTGTTGTTGGTTAAGGGATGCTAGTAAAGATGAGATTGTCTCTCATACTATGTGATATGTATATGTTGTAAATCCAGTGTAGTTTCTTGCATCATTCTGTTGTTGGCAGTTATATGGTGTAAAATAAAAATTAAAGATGTAATTTTTATTATTTAGCTCTTTTTCTGATAATCCAATTACTAATCAATACAAATCTGCTGATACTTTGCTTTTAAAATTTGGTTGGGTTGTAGCAAAGTTATTGAGAGTTAAATTTTCTGTACCCTTAATTTCAATCCTCACAATGGAAAAGGGGTGTGGTCAAAAAGGGGTCCCTTTGGGGCAGTGAGATGCACGGTGACCCACCATAGCCCATGGACTATATACATATTTGTACCTTTTTTGACTTTAAACTCCTGTTTTTAATTGATAGGCACTTCAAGACCATGACCACATCTGGGGAATTATCTGCAAAACTGCAGTCAACCAAGATGGACAGTCAGTCAGTCCTATCACCAAACCCTCCATGACACAACAAGAAGACCTTCTGTGTAGAGTTTACTCAGACAGTGAAATAGCAAATGTCCAGTACATAGAAGCTCATGGAACAGGTACTCCAATAGGAGACTCAACGGAAATAGGAAGCATCTCTAACGTCATTGCTAAGGCAAGACCTCCTGGTTCAGGCGCACTGTGGATAGGCTCAGTCAAAAGCAACATTGGACACACAGAATCTGCAGCTGGGGTGGCTGGACTGATTAAGGTTCTATTGATGATGAGGCATGAAACCATTGTTCCATCAGTTTTCTACTCAGCTGAAACTTCTAGTGTTGAGGCAAAGACCCTGCACATTAAAATTCCAGTAAAAATTGAAAAATGGAAATCTTCCACTGCAAGAGTTGCAGGAGTGAACAACTTTGGGTTTGGGGGAACAAATGCACATGCCATAGTCAAACAGTACATACAGCCAAGTGTTAAGCAAAGTATCAATGAGCAGCAGGTGAAATATTTTGTTGTGTCAGCAAAAACACAAAAATCTCTTAAAATGATGTTTGAGGATACCATTAAACAACTGGAGGCACATAACAAAGTTGATCTCAATTCTCTGTTGTACACATCAGCTTGCAGAAGAAGCCACCAAAGGCATAAATATAGAAAAACCATTGCCGTTTCATCAGTGGATGATCTTAAAGAGAAGCTGAAGGTCGCTGTTGATAAAAACAGTAGCCCAGCCCCCTCAGATCCAAGATTAGTGTTTGTCTTTTGTGGAAATGGTGTCACTTACCATGGCATGTGCAAACAGCTCCTAAAAAAGGAGTCTGTGTTCAGAGAAAAAATAAAAGAAATCACAGATCTTTTCCAAACTCTGAGCTCTCTGGACATACTGAGCACACTTGAAAGTGACTTTGAAAGCAGTGACTTTAATAACCCAGATGTTGTTCAACCTTTGTTGTTTGCTGTCCAGGTTGGTATTTCCACCCTGCTCAGGCACTGGGGTGTCCATCCTGACGCCATGCTCGGACACTCTGTTGGTGAAGTTGCTGCCGCTCACTGTTCTGGCCTCTTGTCTCTGGAAGATGCTGTGAAAGTCATATACTTCCGCAGCACCCTTCAGACCAAAGTCACAGGAGGGAAGATGCTTGTGATCAGCAACATGGCTTTATCAAAGGTAGATTCTCTACTTCTTAACTACTCCGGAAGAATTAGCCTTGCTGCTTTCAACAGCCCAAGCTCCTGTACACTCTCAGGTGACGCAGATGCAATTGATTGCCTTCACAAGAAATTAATCAACTCTGCTAACAATCAGAATCTGTTCCTTCGTGTACTGGATGTTCCTGCTGCCTACCACAGTCACATGATGGAGCCGATTCTACCAGAAATTGAAATAAAAATTGGCTCCTTACAGGAAAATAACCTTGACACACAGCTGTTCTCCACAGTCACAGGGAAAGAAGGACAGCAGGGAGATTTTTGCTCAGGTCAATACTGGGCAAGAAACATTCGTGAGCCAGTAGCTTTTGAGCAAGCTTTGAAGTCGGCAACAAAAGGAAGGAAAACTACAGTCTTTGTGGAAATAGGGCCAAGAAGGGCACTGCAGAGAAATATCATAGAAACGTTGGGAAACAATACAGTTGTTGTTGCTTCAGTGGAACCACAGAAAGACCATGAATCAGCCATGTCTGTTATTTCTAAACTGTTTGAGTTGGGCATTCAGGTGAATTGGAACAGCTTTTACAGAGCTTACATAACAACGCCTTTGTTCTTCCCAAGGTACCAGTTTGATTGCTCTGATAGAGACGTTATCATTGGAGCAGCCCAGAATAACAAACCAAGCAGTCATCCTGTGCTCTGTCAAACTGGAAGTGAAAGCAACATATTCAGTTGCAATCTCACATCTGATGCCACTCTTTACTTAAAAGAGCACAAGCACAATAACATACCCATCATCCCTGGTGCCTTTTATGCCGAGTTGGGTTTGGCTGCATTCCTAGCTAGTGCTAAACCAAAAGTGCCCCTTAGATCAGTGCAACTCAGTGTCAACTTTCACAGTCCATTTCTTTTAAAACAAAACTCTAACGAAATGAAAGTACAATTGGAACAAAAAGAAAAAGAGACTGCTTTCACTGTGTTTTCATCATCTGCAATCTATGCTTCAGGCACAGTGGTTTCAAAGAAAAGGCTGATGGAAGTCCAGGTCATTTCATTAAGCTCCATCTACGAACGTTGCAATTCTGTCATAACTTTTCAGGAGTTTTATGGGTTTCTCTCTCATGGCGGCTTTCAGTATGGAGATGTCTTTCAGAATAAAACAGACGTGCACTATGGGGAGGATCTAAAGGAGGCTTTTGCAGCTGTTTCAGTTCCAGATGAGCTACAGTCTCATTTGCATGACTACTACATTCATCCTGTTGTGTTGGATTTTTTGATGCAGCTACTTCCTGTTACAGTAGAACATATTTTTGCAGGCAGGCCAGGATTTCCAGCCAAAATAGGCAGCCTTACTGTGTTTGAACCCTTGCAAAATGAGATGACTATCTATCTGAGAGCAACTGACGTGGGCACTGATCACTTTGAGGTATGTGGCTGCTTTGCAGATAAGGAAGGCAGAGTGTTGGTTGAGGTGAAGCATGTGACAATCAAATACCTTGGCAGTCACTCTCATGTGGTTGAGGAATATTTTTACCATAATGATTTCAGTGTTGTTCCCAAACATTTTCCTTCTTCTTCTCCTCCTCCAAAGGCATTGGTTTTCTCTGATGATTTAGGCATCTCAAAAGCTCTGCAACCCTATTTGGATCCAATGTCTAGACATGTTTCTTTCACATATGCAAACATCATTTTAAGCAACGGGTTTCCATTTCTTCTGGCAAATCTAAACATCACAGATATTACAGAAAACTTTGACGAGGTGTTATTTTTGTGGAGCAAAGAAGACCTCACGTCACAAGTGGCTGATGTCATCTTGCACAATCTGACAAGGTGCTGTGAAATTTTTCGCCAAATAGTCCTCGAGCTGAAGCAAATTCAGTTCTCTAAAGCAATCAGAGCCATAACCTACCAATCATCTGACATCACGGTGGACCACATAAATCCTGGTTTTGTTCTTGCTGGCATGACAAGATCATTTGCTGCAGAGTTACCTGATCTTTCTTTTCAACTGATTGACATAAGTGCCATCTCTGCTCAGGACATCGAGGCTCTTTCTGAGGTCCTAAGATCACATCCTTGTAATGAGTTCCCAGAGTTGGTTGTAAAGCATGGGCTCATCTTGAAACCTTCGATTGTCCGCACCCCTCTGAAAGTCTTTGAGACTAAAGACGACAGTTACAACTGTCCAACATCCGAACTTTGCGTCTTTCAGACAGCTGATGCACATAAAATGGTTCAACTGAGTGCCATTCCCTTTGACAGGGAAGTTGATCCAATCAGCCACTCCTGTGTTGAAATTCAACCCACTAAAATATGTGTTCACTCATCTGATTACTTCCCTGTCAGTGCTTCACATTTTTCATTTGGCCAGACACTTTACTGGAATAAATACTCAACTCAGAAACACAAATTACTTGCTCTTGACTTCAGTGGTGTAGTTACAGCAGTTGGAAAAGATGTGCAGAAACTCAAAGTTGGAGACCAAGTTGCAGCTTGTTATCCTTTTGTGGCTGCAGCTAAAGTTCAAGTACCAGAAGATGTATGCTACAGAACCAAAATGTTCCCATTCCTTCAAAAAACACCCTGTGTTTCATACTTTGTCCTAATTTGGGAGATACTTCATCAGACCTTGCATAGACCCAAACAAAATTTGGGGATCATTTGCACTGACCACAATTCTGCTCTGGTGAAAGTCTTGGCACTTTGTGCTTACAAATCTGGTTGGAACAAAATTGTTGTTACACAGTGCAATGGCTCTTTTGTAGATGCCAGTCAAGTGGATGAATTTGTCATTCTTCCCCCATTTGAGAAATCCCTTGCTATTAAATTTCTCAACTTTCCAGGTGTTCGGCATGCTGTTTTTATCTGTGATTCCCAGATGCAAAGTGTGTTGGTTCAGGAATTGTGCCAAAGTATAAAAGAAAGTGTTTGTGTACAGACAATTCAGATGCAAGTAATTTTGCAAAAAGGTTACTTGAAAGCACGCAGGCCTCACATTTACAACTGGCTGAAATCTATAAAATTAAGCAGAAAGTTTTCTCTTGAAAGCTTCACCTTTCAGAGTTTGAAATCTGAAAGCAAGATTCCTGATTCAGAGAAGCTGCCATCGTATTTCAGCTCAAAAAAGCTTCCAGTGATAACTCTGCAAAAAGACCCAAGTGGTAACTTGTCTAATATTCCATTGTTGCGAGAGAAAAAACAGCTCTTTAGAAAGAAAGCAGTGTACATTGTGACTGGTGGACTCACTGGGTTGGGCTTTGAAACAGTCAAATTCATCTCTCAAAGAGGCGGGGAATATGTCATCATTCTCTCCAGAAGCAAACCAACATCAGATGTACAGCGAGAACTACTCACCATACAGAAACAGTGTAGAAACAGCATCACAAGCTTGGAATGTGATATATCGGTGTCTGAGCATGTGCAGAAAGTGTTCACCACAATTAGGCAGAAGTTCAGTGATTATCCAATAAAAGGGGTGTTTCACAGTGCAGTTGTCCTTCATGATGGTCTCATTGAGACCTTGAACATATCGCTTTACGAGAAGGTTTTCAAACCCAAAGTAAAAGGTGTCTTGAATTTGCACCATGCGACTCAGCACTGTCCGTTAGACTACTTTGTGTGCTACTCCTCCATCTCGGCATTCCTGGGAAACGCCTCCCAAACAAACTATGCAGCGGCCAACTCTTTTCTCGACTTGTTCTGTCAGTACAGGCGCAAACTCGGGTTGCCTGGACAGTCAATCAACTGGGGAGCTTTGAACCTTGGCCTGCTCTTGAACAAAGAGCATTTCCATCGCTTCCTGGAGGCAAAGGGAATGATGGTGTTGGATGTGGCTGAGATTCACAAAAGCTTGGAACAGTGCCTAATGCTTAACCGGCCCCAACAAGCCATCTGCAGGTTTCACTTCAGGAACATCAGATACAACATCCTTTCTCAGAATAAAGCCTTGACTTTGCGCCTTAAAGTTTTAGTCGAAGAAGCCTTCCAAAAATCTAAAGAGGCAGATTCTGAGACTAAAGAAACAGATTTGGTTTCACCAAAAGATTATGTGTTCTCTCTGCTGAGTGAGACTATCAGCATTGATCAAAGTGAGCTGAGTAAAGAGTCACTCCTTTCATCTTTGGGCATGGACTCAATGCAGGCCATGACTCTGCAGAATCTGATATTTCAAGAGAGAGGTGTGAATGTGCCTCTGGTGAAACTGTTGGATCCCAATGCCACATTATCAACAGTGATCGCAGAACTGAGTGAAGCAGCTGAAGGTGGAAATGTCAGTGAAGACATGGGTGATGCTGATGTTTCAACAAGACTGTAAGAAATAATAAAAAAAACAATGTTCAATAGAGAATTTTTTTATAACCGATGAGTAATTTATTTTTGTACAGATTTTCTTGTCAGTGTTCAACTTTTTTTGGTGCATTTTTAGTGGCATCACATTTATACGCAAATAAACTTTTTGTTTTTTAAATAAAAAGCAATATTAATCTTTATCCTGCAGGCCAACAATTCCATTTTCAAAAAGCGTAACATGGGCATTCCAGTGCTTGTTAAGGGGTTTGGTACATGATTGGTTTATTGTTCAAAAATGTTTAATAAAGTTATCATTATTGTATTGCTTTGTTCAGTGTCAATAAATGTTCTTTGCAATGTTTTATCTGTAAGCCTACTGACTGTATTAAATTCAGTTTATCTCCATGTCATGGTCACTTTTTACTGTTGGTATGTTCTGATTAATTATTAGTTTTTTGACAATTGTGGAAAAATGTGACACTGTATGTTATGATTCATAAACCTTTTATCAGCCACAAATAATTATTGTCTTTTGCTGTTTGAGCCATTACTTTTTTTATAGAACAATGTATATATCTAAACACTGATATGTAATCTAATATTTGTTTAAGTTAGTTTTAATTTGCAAAACAATGTTAAAAATTTTACAAAAAAAAGTATGCTTTATTGCAGGTATGTTATAAAATTTTATTTAGAACAACAACATTACTTTTCACATTTAAACAAATATATTTTTTGAAAATATGGTACCAGTAAAAAAAAAGTTTTTCACAACACATTTTTGTCCTGTTTTTTTTTTTCATTTCATCACAATAAATGTTGTTTATTTACAAATATTCAGTCCTTTGGTTTTAACTTGTACAACATCAAATTGACATAGTTGTTTCAGTATTTTCAGTCCACAACCTTTATATTACAAAAGCAAAACATAAGCACAAATACATATTCTTATGACTTCAAATATTCATAAAAGCAATTCAATTTTAGTTGATCTGAAACATTGATTTATCTAACATCCATCCAACATTACAAGCATTTGTGTATTTTTGTGCAGAGTCATCCTTACATGTTGCTAACATAAAAGAGGCTACATAAAACCTTTTGACAAAAAAAGCTAAACATGTAATAAACGTAAGATTGGGGACAATAATACTGTGATTTGTTTGGTCAAATAATGTTTATCATCAAAAAAAAATCCTAAAGATGATCAGATACTTACACAAATCTACTGGCTGTTTATAAAATAAATATTTATGACACAAAAAGGACTGAATTTAGCATAGTATATTTTTCTTCATAACCTTCCCACAGAATTCTATTTACAAATATATATATTTTCTAGCTGCAAATCTATATTTTTTAACAGAAAGTTGCAGCAAGTTCACCAGCAGTGATTAGTAGCTTAACTTTTAAAAGTTAACAAAGTTTTTTATTAAAAGAATTTCTCTGCTACAAATTGTCTTCATATTTAGCATCAGTCTGCACACTTAACTCTTTGAACAATAGGTTTTGTTTAAACTTACCCACTGTTTACAACACTGACTAAAGTGCCAAGTGTGCTGCTATGGTCTAGTAATACAACCAAAGGTACGTTTACTCCTGTCTCCTGGTAAATCCTGTTCTGCAGAGTCATGGCTAACATTGAGTCGATACCTAATGCACTCAGAGAGATATTATCATCCAGTTCACCTGCACTGACACTCAGTATTTCACCAATAATCATCTTCAGAGTCTCATGAGTGAAAGAAGAAAGATGAACTTTAGGTTCTTCATGTGTTTCATCTTTAAGCATTGTTTCCACTAAAGTTGACAGGCGCTCCCTGAGAGACCTGTTTTGTGACAGAACGTGCAGATTAAGGTTTCTGAAGTTGAATTTGCATATTACTTGTTGCGGTCTGTTCATTAAAAGACACTGCTTAAGAGTCTCGTGAACTTCACACACACCCATTGTCATCAAACCTTTGGTTTCCAGAAACTTTTGAAAGTGATTCTTATTCAGCAACAGACCGAGATTCAAAGGACCCCAATTAATGGATTGTCCGGCAAGGCCGAGGTTTCTCCGATAATGACAAAACATGTCAAGAAAGGAATTGGCTGCAGAGTAGTTGCACTGTGAGGCATTGCCAATGAAGGATGAGATGGAAGAGTAGCAAACAAAGAAATCAAGTTTGTTGTGAAGCGTTGCAAAGTGGAGGTTGAGAGCACCACTGACTTTGGGTTTTAAGACCTTCCTGAAGAGAGACTCGTCAAGAGATTCAATCAGTGCATCGTGCAGCACAGCAGCACTGTGAAACACCCCTTTGATTGGACAAGATGGAAATCTTTGTTCAATTTTGGAGATAGCCTCCACCACTTGCAATGATGCAGAAACGTCACACTGGACATTTAGAATTTTCACCCCAAATCTTTTCTGGAGGAGATCTATTTCAAACTGTATGTCATCAGATGGAGCCCTTCTTGAAAATATTGCAATACAGCCACCGCCATTTTGGGCAATAAACTTAACTGTCTCAAACCCCAAACCAGATAAGCCGCCAGTCACAACATAAACACAGTATTGTTTGAATAGCTGTCTGGGTTTTGTGAGCAAATGGTTGTCAGATGTTGGGAAATCACATCCTTCATGGTTAAAGACAACTTGCTGCACTGTTGTTGTCATGAAATAAGACTCAGACACTTTTGTCTGACTCAACTCCACTCTAAGAGGCAAAGATGCTGCTTCAAAGCCTAATGACAGAAGCCAGTTGGAGATATTTCTCTTTTGTGCTTGTAGATTGGCTCTCTGGAGAACACAAGCCACATCAAGATTATGCACTTGAACGTTGTCGTTCTTTGAGGCATACCCACTTGTGGGAGTTAAAGATGACATGTGACTGCTCCACACAAAAATAATGTGTTTTCCAAGGCCTTCATTGTTACACATTCCTTCCAAAGAGTGATCAAAAGGTGGCAGAAAAACAAAGGCATCAAAATGCGACAGTTCGCCAGTGTAATGTGCTCGAGAGGAAACGTTCCAGCCTGACCTGCTTGCTGTGAGAGCAAGAACTTTCATGAGAGCAGAGGCTGAGTTTAAGGATATAATTGCCAACTTTTTGTCCATTTTTTTCACTTCGGACAGCAGTTTCTGTAAAATCTCCCATGCCAGTATGAAATATGACACACATGGAGTTTCTTTGAGAAATGGAAGTGTCTTTGTGCCATAACACACTGCTTCAGGAATCACAATCTTTGTAGCAGCAATAACAGGATAACATGATGCAATATGGTCTCCTACTTTCAGATTTTTAACAAGTTTACCAACAAATGTGACAATGCCACTAAAATCTAAAGCCAGAACCTTGTGGTTCTGAGTCACATGCTTGCTCCAGTACAGTGTCTTGCCAAAGTTCAAATGAGAAGTGCTGACAGGGAAGAAATCAGAGGAATGAATGCACATATTGGTGAGCTGAATTTCAACAGATTGTTCTTGGACAGAACTTCCCTCCATGTTAGCAGGGATAGCAGACAGGTTAGCCATTTGGAATGGATCAGCAGTTTGAAGGACAAAATCTCTCAGATCCACTGAGTTTGTTTCTCCTTCAACTAAATCCCTGTCTTTCACCGTAGTTTGTGCTATTCTTATTGATGACACCTGTCCTTTACTGACTCTGACTTCTTGTTGTTTGTAGGTTTTAATTACACGAGCCAGTGTTCTGATGTCTTCACTGGTTACCGAAGCAAGATCAACCAGCTGAAAATAAAGACCAGCCATCTCTGCAGAGCAGGCCCTTAGCATACCGTAAAGCACAAAAGCAGAACTCACGTGATCTACATTGGTTTCTGTTGACCTGTAACTTATGACCCTGATGGCACAGGAGCATTTGCTCTCCTTGACAGCTAAAACAATTTGGCGAAATAACTCACAGCAAATCACAAAGCATTCCAGGATACTCTCGGGGGACAAGTGACTGAGGTCTTCAATACCCCACATGTAAATAATGTCTTTTAAATCCTCATTGCTGTTCAGTGAGTCAAACACTAAGTTTCGGATTTCACCCGCTGTCAGCTTCTTTCTGCCTTCTACAAGGACTGACTCTGGACATAAATATGGTCTTAGACCTTTGGCAATGCCAAGTTGATCTTCAAAGATAATGGCTTTTATTTTGCAGTTTTGCACATCTGTTTCAGTTGCTAATCCAACTGTTTCATTCTGAAAGAACAATGACTGAGGAGCATTTGAAACTGAGTTCAAAAAAGAAATCCTAACCCCCTTAAATTCCACCAATACCTTCCCCTCTGTGGTGGAAAAGCAACCACATACGTCAAGGAAGTCTTTTCTCTCCTCAGTTGCTCGCAAGTACATGATCATTTCATTCTGCAGGGGTCCAGATATGGCCATGCTTGCAATTTGCGAAGGAAACCCCTGTGTGGAGGCTTGTTGTCTCATTGCTATCACAGAGGTCATTTGCATGAAATAATCCAGAAGCACTGGGTGGATTGTATACTCATGTAGATTTTTCTGAAGTTCAGCTGGAACTTGGAAAGTTGTTATAGCTTCCTTGAATTCATGCCCCAAACAAACATTGCCTAGTTGTTTGAAAAGGGGGCCATACTCAAATCCTACTTGAGACAAAAGTGAATAAACCTCCTCTCTCATCATAACTAGTTTGCATCTTTGGTAAATCACATCAACACAGATGATTGCTTCTTCCAACAATGGTTGTTGATCTGTGTACCTGAATGTGCCTAAGGCATGTGTTGCAACAGTGGACTGTATCTGAAATGAGGCTTCCCTCTCAGATTGTTCTAAATTCACTTTCATCTGTTGGGATTTTAGATTTAGAGTAAGCACACTCTCAAATGTTACACTGAGCCTGAGTTGAGATATGTGTTTCTTTGGTTTTAGGTTTTCCATCACTGTAGAATAAGCTAACTCAACATAAAGTGCTCCTGGCACAATGGGGACATTGTTATTTTTATGCTCCCAAAGGTATGGTGCAGTCTTGAATGAGAGGTCATACATTACTTCTTTCTTGTTCTCTTTTATTTGAGACACGACCTTATGATGAGAAACAGCAGAGGATTCATGGCCTCTTCTTAAAGCTTCAAAATTCACATTTTTCTTTGTGTTTACAAACTGATAGACTGGCAAAGTTGTTGGCAATGTCTCACAACCTGTGTAGACTTCATTCCACTTTACATTAATGCCAAGCACAAACAGTCTGGCCAAAGTCAAGGAGATTGAGTCACAATCTTTCTCTGGTTGAACAGAAGAAAAAACCTTTGTGTCATCTCCAAGGGTCTCACATATGTACCTCTGAAGTGCCCTTCGAGGTCCAATCTCCACAAAGACCACATTTCCTTTAGACTTTCTGTCTTTGATGGCAGCATGAAGAGCCTGATCAAATAAAACAGGGTGTCGGATGTTTTTTGCCCAGTATGTACCAGATGTGAAATCACCATCTGAACATCTTTTTCCAGTTACTGTTGAAAAAAGCTCACAATCCATGTTGTTATTGCCCAAAGGCCCAATGCTGCTCTCAATGTCTTCTAGAACTGGATCCATCATGTGGCTATGGTAAGCAGCTGAAACATCCAAGACATGAAGAAAGAGATTTTTATCTGCAAACATGAGCATCAGTCTCTCACGTAGGATGTCTACAGCATCTGCATCTCCTGATAAAGTACAAGATAGGGGGCTGTTGTAAGCAGCTACACTGATCTTCCCAGAGAAAGCTGAAAGAACTTCTAAAACATTTGTTACGGCTACATTGCTAACCACAAGCATTTTTCCTCCTGTGACTTTGCTCTGAAGGGTACTGCGGTGGTACAAAACTTTGACAGCATCCTCAAGAGACAAAAGCCCAGAGCAGTGAGCTGCAGCAACCTCCCCAACAGAGTGACCAAGCATAACATTGGGTTTGACACCCCAGTGCTTCAAGAGAGTGGCAATGCCAACTTGAATAGAAAAAAGAAGAGGTTGAACCACATTTGGCTGGCTGAGATTGGTTATGTCACATTCACCAGCAAGCAATCGACTTATGTCGATGGTTTGGTGAGTCTGGAAGGCGGTTTCAACTTCTCTGACCTTTTCTCTGAAAGCAGGAACCTCTCTCATGAGCTGCCTGCACATCCCCCAGTACGAAACACCATTTCCACAAAATACAAACACCAACTGGACATCAGCCTTTACAGACTCAACCTTTGTCTTAAGTTCAGATTTGAGCTGTTGTTTTAAATCTGGTAGGGTGTTTGGTAAAAAAGCTTTTCTAAATTTGTTTTTGCTGTGACTCCTCCTACATGCTGAGGTGTATGAAATTCTCTGTAAATCACTTGATGGATTGTTGCAAATTCTTTGGTGGGTGTCTGAGATGGTCAGGATCAATGATTTCTCATTAGATGCAGACAATGCAAAAAGTTTTGGCCAAGCTTTTGTGGGAGCTACTCCATGACTGTGCTCTTTTAAAATAACATGTGCATTTGTGCCCCCAAACCCAAAGCTGTTGACCCCTGCCACCCTCCCCATTAATCCATTTGCCTCCCATCTTTCAGTTTTACTTGGAATATGTAGATTCAGAGCATTCACGTCTACACTCGAGTTATAGTTTGAGTAGAAAACAGACGGAACAATGGTTTTGTGTTTCATCATTAGGAGTACCTTAATGAGTCCGGCCACTCCAGCAGCTGATTCTGTGTGTCCAATG
Source organism: Cynodonichthys magdalenae (assembly GCA_031762555.1). Classification (NCBI taxonomy): domain Eukaryota; kingdom Metazoa; phylum Chordata; class Actinopteri; order Cyprinodontiformes; family Rivulidae; genus Cynodonichthys; species Cynodonichthys magdalenae. Next base: position 7,573,724 of record JARVJO010000165.1, on the reverse strand, counting down.
TTACCCTTTACAGACCCGATCAGCAGTGTCTTTGAACCAGGAGGTCTGGCTTTAGCGATGCCGTTGGAAATGCTTCCTGCCTCTATTGGGTCTCCAGCTGGGGTTCCAGTTCCATGTGCTTCAATGTACTGGACATTTGCGATGTCAGAGTCTGAGTAGATTCTTCGTAGCAGCTCTTCTTGTTGCGTCATGGAAGGTTTTGTAATTGGAGTAGTCGAGTGCCCATCCTGGTTTACTGCAGTTTTGCAGACGATCCCCCATATTTTGTTGAAGTCCTGTATAGCCTTTAAATAAAAAAGGATCATTTGCAGGTTTGCAAGTTTTTCTGTAATTAATTGCAGATCATGCTTTTTGTCATTGCCATAAGTTTTTTCCCTAAGAAAACTAACGATTGACTTACCTTTCTGAGAGGTTTCAGGAGTATGACACCGCAGCCTTCCCCTCTGCCATAACCATCAGCACTGATGGAGAAAGGTTTGCTGGTTCCTTCAGGTGAGATCATTTTAGCTTTGCTGAGAGCAACAAACACTCTTGGCTCTATAATACAGTTAACCCCTCCACAAAGCGCCATCTCACAGTCTCCTAAATAAAAGATGAAAATCTAAATTAGTTTTCAAAACGTGAAAATGTTGAAAATGACTTATAGTCACAAAAGCTGTCAAAATACACAATTTTCAATATTTTGGTTTTAAAATTTTGATATATAGGTATTATCTATGATAAAAATAACCACCTAATATGCTTTGTTCACTAAACTGTCTACCACAGTACTGGAAAAAAGCTCTTTGCGTTCAAACACTGATGAGTACACTCTGGACAGTTTCAAAACGTGACAGATATTAAATTGATCAAATAATCCCTGGATGCAAGCAGAGTCAGAAGGAAAACAATGGAATCAGAGACACCATGTCAAAAGCAAAGTTTTTCTCTTTTTTTCTGAAAAAGAAAGACTTAAAGTTGGAAGGATGAAAGTTGAGAGAAGTGTTAGAAAGGCAGAAAAGTATAGGCAGATTTTTATTATCATGTAAAAAACCCTGGAAAGCCTCAGCTTTTCCACCTCACATTTTTAGCACAACATCTAATAATGTTTTGATCTTTTTGATAGAATGCGAATCTATAATTGTTTTCAGATCACACAGGTAATCTCACCTTGCTTTATAGCCTGGCAGGCTACATGCAGCGCCACCAAAGAAGAAGAACAGGCGCTGTCAAGAACAAATGAAGGTCCAGTGAGATTGAAGATGAAGGAAATCTTATTGGCTGCCATACTCATAGCTGTGCCGGTGCCATTGAAGTGGGTTATAGAGTCTGAATTGTTGTTTCTGATCATCTCGTAATCCCTGTTCATAAGACCTGCAGCAGCACAGTCAAAACAGAATAAATCACAAGTGCTGCAACATCAATTTGTGCTTGGATTTAAAATGCAATATTTGAGAGTTGTACCTATGTAAACACCAGTTCTGCTTCCACTGATGTTTTCCATAACTATCCCTGCATCTTCTAATGCTCTGTATGTGCACTGCAGGAGGAGTTTCTGCTGAGGGTCCATTGAGTCGGCCTCCACTTCAGGAATCCCAAAAAACATGTGATCGAACTCATTAAACCTGGAACATGCAAAGATTCATTTACTATAACTCAAGCAGAAACAAATATCAATCTCCATGAGACAATTAAATTCTTACCCCTCTATAAGAGCTGCTTTGGTTGTTTGTGTTTTTCCAGTCTGGTTGACGTCCACATTGTACCAAAAGCTGGTGTCAAACCTCTCAGCAGGAATATCTGCCACACAATTCTTTCCCTCCAGAAGAACTTTCCAGAATTTATCCAACCCCTCACCTAAGAAAAGAAATCACACTTGTATGATAACCAAAATGTTTTTATATATAACTGGATGTAACTTGAGCAAATTTTAAATTCATACCTCCAGGGAAATTACATCCCATTCCAATAACAGCTATGTTGTCCTCTGCGTCCTCCATCGTTTCGTCAAGATTTTTATGAAAGGAATTTAACTATTCTAATGTCCAGTGACATTTCAAGCCTCACCATGGTGAAGTTTGGTGTTCAGCTGTTTTCAGTCAGAACGGGGCTTCTGCAGCCTCACAGCCTCTTATAAATGTCAGGCCCGGTCAAACAAAAGTGACAAGAAGACATTGTCCCATTCAGAGTGTTTTTGCTGGAACCAAATCCCTTAATTACAGGTTTAGGTGAGTCAGCAGCAAGAGTAAATGATCCGTTTTCCTCTCTCATGAAGGAATACCAAAAACTACTCATCACAATCAAGTTATTTTGGCTTCACCTCAGAAAGTAAAATGTTTTTTTTTTATCTTATGGTTGCTCATGTTGAGCAGCTTATTTTCTTATCATTGGACTGCTGTTCACTGACTCCTCAAGTCCAATTGTTAAGATTTTCTTTCAGCTGCATCCTTAACATCCCAACGGTCACTGGTGTGTGTAGAAGAAAAGTTAAATGTCTGCATGTGAAGTGCTTTGAGAAGTGGCAAGACAAGAACAAAGCTATAAAAAATATAGTGAATTAACATTTTTAAGGTCATCTGTTTAATTGCTTTATCAATAATTATCTCTTGTTAAATAAAGCACTAATGCGGGTTGGGCTCCGCCAGGGCTACGTGGTGTGTTGGGTGATCTATTTAATTTTCTTAAAATTAGAAATAAATCAAATCTGTTATTAAACAACAGTTGTGTTAACATTAGCTAGCTGAAAACAGTAACATCAGTAAAATGCAAGAGGCCGGCCAAAATACTGACAATTCAATGTGAAATACTGACAATTGAATGTGACAATTCAAAAGAATATGACGTACTCTTTTTTTTTTTTTTTTTTTTTTTTTTTTTTTTTTTTTTTTTTTTTTTTTTT
>JARVJO010000165.1:7507499-7552848 GCA_031762555.1 Cynodonichthys magdalenae | reverse complement strand
TTGTAGTGCTTTTTGTAATATTGTAGTGCTTTTTGTAAATTGTAGTGCTTTTTGAAATGTTGTTGTGTTTAGTGATTTGTTGTTGTGGTTTGCACTTCAGGGCCACCGTACCATCCCCCCTTTTTCTGCCCTTTGGATCTGTGAACAAACTGTGGGCCTGAATAATGGGAAGAGTATGGTGATTTTCAAGTGTGGAAATTAAGAGTTTTGTTCTTTTAATGAGAAAAGGTCTCCTAACACCATTGTTAACGAGGGAATGTGGAGGCTGACGTGCTTTTTAACCGGACGGATGGGATTTTCTGCTTTTAAAATCTATAGGGTTGGGGTCAGTGTGCTCAGGCTCTTTGCATATGTTGCACACAGATAAAGTCTGTTGCACAATGTCTTTTTGCAATCTGTCATGTGAATAATCCCGTTTTCAATATTTGTTTACCAAAAATAATAAATAGGGATGATGATTTAAACTGTTGCAGCTGATGAGGAGCAGAATTTACTGTTTCAACACATCATTATTAGTCATAAATATCAACATTTATGTGCAATAGACTCACCTTTCATGATTTGTAATGACATCTCAGGCTACCTGTTATTGTCTGCATGTGTATTAAAGTGAATCACATCTGTAATTCTCCAGTTACACATATGAGTGGATGAGTGCTGAACTGAATCACTTCATGCTTGTTAGTCTAATGTAGTTTCTGCTTCAGCCACTGCAGTACAGTCAGTTCACACTAACCAGAGTCACAGAGGGAGATGTTTGTCGCCTGCTGCAGCTCCATTCAGTTTTTCCCTTTTGTCCCCCACAAACAGACTGCATGGTGGACTGGTGGGCGCTCGGCGTGTGTCTGTTTGAATTCCTCACAGGTGTCCCACCGTTTAATGACGAGACGCCTCAATTGGTTTTCCAGAATATCCTCAATAGAGGTAGGTTTGGGTTGCGCACCTTAACACAAAAATCTGTTTCATGGAACCCAACTTTAATGCTGCAATTCTCTTTGTTTCTTTTTGCCACCTGATTGCCATTTTTTTTTTTTTTTTGTTAGACATTCCCTGGCCTGAAGGAGAGGAGGAACTGTCTGCAAACTCAAGGAATGCAATCGAAATCCTGCTCACCATGGACGTGACAAAGCGTTCTGGTCTAAAGGGTAAGAATCGTCTTTTGAAAATAAAATATGTAGATTTTTTTTTTTCCTTTCTAAACGTTTTGATCCTCAAACTTTTAAATTTCACTCATTAAAGCTCTAGTGTTGTTAGTAGAGTCGGGCATCGAGTCTGGAGTATTAATTGGAACCGGAACTAAAAATCTGAAGGAACTGGGAGAATCGAAACTGTAAAGTTCAATTCCTAGGTTTGAAACCCAGTCTGCCAACTGGAAGAATAAGCTGCTGAAGTGTGGCTTGATTTTAATAAAACAATAGGATTATATTGGGCAATGGAGGGTGCACCACCAACACGATTAAACACTGCTGCGCGAGCCTTCGCTGAAACTTCTGGGAAAGTAAAACAATAAAATCTATCTAATACCATCGTTGAGGCAGCTAACAAGTTAAACTAGACCTTAAAACTGTAACATTAACTCAGTAACAGGTTTAATCTGCAGCTTTAGACACTGGATATATGGATAAATAAAGCTCTCTTGTGAAGGTGCATACCCTGTGAAATGTAAATTCAAAACATTTATATTCAGGTTTATAGGTTGGATATTTATATAGTATTTTAAATCATGAAAACATTTTTAACCCTGATTCTTAAAAGAATCTGAATTGAGAATCGTTGGGAACCGGAATTGGATTCAAAATGAGGAATTGGAATCAGAATCGGATAAATTCAAATGATTCCCAACCCTAGTTGTTAACAGTTTTTAAATCTAAGCCATCTTTTAGTGACTTTCTTTTTTCTTTTTGAAAGATATTTGGTTAAAATATGTCACTTGTGACTTAATTTTGGAAAAAAAAACATGGTACATTTACATTGAAATTCTGTCATTGTCTTGGTTTGTGAAGAAGTCTTTTCAAACATTTTTATGTTTTTGTGAAAGTACTCTTAGAAATCACTACATTAATATGAAATTATATATTTGTGAATACTTAAAGGTTTATATTTTTTTACCAATTTGAACACTTTTAAATCTCTGATTTGTAAGTTGTGATTTGTCTCTAAAAACTATAAGTAAAATAAAACTTTGATTTTAAATTTAACTGTGTTTATAAAACATTTAAAGTAAAGAAAGAATACTTACTTTTTTTTCTTCTTTTAACCAAAACACCACCAAGATACAGAACTTTTCCTCTGCTGTACATCTTTACTCTCCTCCAGTGTAATGAACAATTTATTTAAATAAAATCCAACAGGCACACCTTCATAAAAATAGGTTTGATTTTTAGTGGCCTGGTAGACCTGTGTGTCTTTTAACAGTAGTTTTAATATCTAATTTTGATATGTTTCTGACTAAATAAAAGCTTTTACAACAAAGATATGCAGTTGTTAGAGCAAATTAAACTTTGAAGGCTCAAAAATTAGTTCCAAGACCAGAACAAAATTAGATTTTGGTGTCTGTCTCCTCTGAAACCAGTCAAGCTGATAATTGGCCAGTTTTGTCCACCCACTCAGAAACTATACAGCCTGTGTTGTTTTGTTGATTATTGTGGATTTTGAACTTCCCCCAGAACTCAAGTGCCACCCGATGTTTGATGGTCTGAACTGGGACAACCTGCAGGACCAGCCGATGCCCTTCATACCTCAGCCTGAAGACGAAACGGACACCTCGTATTTTGAGGCAAGAAACAACGCTCAGCAGATCGCCGTGTCTGGCTTCAGCCTGTAGCTCTGGCTGGACTGGTGGTGTTTTTTAAAAAGCGCTAAACATGTAGCAGTAATGACAAAATCATAAATAAATGTTTGTTAATGATCCTGGTCAGCTCTTTGTTCACTCTAATTCTTTTTTAAAAAAATATGTGCAATCTTTGGTTATTTGTTCAAGGTGTGTACTGTGGGAAGGAGTTTTACTAAAAATCTCAGTGTTACTTTAATCTGTCGGCAGATGTTTTAAATTATGTCCTTTTATGATTTATTAGCTTTTTTTTTTTCTGCGTTTTGAGTTCATTTGTCGATCAGATTTGTTCTTTCCTTTATTTTGCTGCGGTTTGCTGACTGGTTTTGCCGCCCTCATAGATTCCTCTTGGAGGGCTGCGACGCTGGTTCGTGTGCATGAAAACTTTGTTTTTTCATGTAAATCTTGTCAATATTTTGTTTCATTGTTCTACAGTTGGACTGGTTCTTCTATTTTAAGCAGAAATTGCAGCTTTTATGTCTTTTCTGTTTCCACACTACAAGTTAATCCTTTTTGACCTGATATTTTTTCTGGTTTATTCTAAGAAAAAAGCAAAAATTATCAAAATGTCTTTAATATGTTGCACTTTGTAGATTTTCCCTACAACATCAAAATACTTTGAATAAACTATAGAATTTTAAAATGGTGTTTTTTTGTTGATATACTTACACAGCCTAAAATCAGTTTGTTTTACAAAAAGATCACATAAATAGCTTTATAAAAATCTTACCTTTTGAATGTGCCTAATAAAGAAAAAATACAGAATATTCTGTAAACTCTTCAGTAGGGTTTGGTGAACCTTAACACTTTAACATCAGCTATCAAAATATTTTGACAAAACTCCATCACACCTTTAGGACATGGTGGTGGTAGCATCATAGTTTGAATCTATATTTTGTATTCAAGCTAAGATGGCTTATCAATATTTGATGATTGCTAAGCTATTCTTGTGCATTTTAAAATAAATATTTCAGGACATCTCATTTATAGAAGAAAACACTTGTCTTTCATCAGAACCTGGTTAAAATTTTCAGTTGCCATGGCAACAGAAATATTGTAGACTTAAAATATATAAACATTGTTTCCTTTAAAATTCATTTTTCTAGCTTTAACATGAAAAAGGTACAGAATACTTGAACATTTTTTTAAAAATCAAACACTGAAACTTGAATAACTCTCTATTTGCATTTCAACTTTCAGACTAAATTAGTGAAACGCCAGCTTTTTCAAAATAACACAAACCAACTTCAATGACTTGTTAAAACTTTATTTTAAGCTGCGATTATCACATGCAAACACTCCTCTGCACAGGCAGAGTAGTTAGGAAAGCTTCAGTACATCTCAGTAAAAAGATACATTGTTTATTTTATTTATTAAAACATATTTTCTCTGAAAAGCATTAAATTCATATACTAGTCTTTGTAAATATATTATTCTACATTAATACACAGATGCAATTAAAATATTGCTTTTTGATCTAAACTGTACAGCTACTGTATACAATTTATAATGAATACCTCCATTAATGAAAAATTAAATATATTACAGTGTTTTAATGTTAACGTGTAATGACACAACAGAACAGCGTAAACAACAGAAAAGTGTTGTGCATCCGATACCAGAAATCTGAGTGGAAATTTCTCACCCCCTCATGGCTCAACAGATGGTATGATTAATGATAAAAATGATATTGGTCCAGACCTGAAACACCTACAACTGAATGTCAAGAAATTTGAATTCAATCTACAGTATAAGTGTACCTTACAATGAAGATGAGGCACTTTGTCCTACTTGTGAAAAATTTGGACCAACCTAATGTGAATAAACTGATATAAAGCAAGACAAATGAGTCATACAGATATGAATTCAGCCAATCACTTAAAAGAAAAACAATCTCATTTATATATCTGGCCTAAAATGCCCTAATTGAAACACATTAAAATCAATAAATATTTACTTATTCTAAGAGGAAGAATCACACACATCAGTACAGTTTTATATTCAATCTTCACTTGTATCCTTCAATTATGTTTTATTATAGCAGCATAACCTGGGCAGCTAATGAAATTATGAACTTTTTTGTGCAAAAAAACCTATGTTTTCGGAGATAACCGAGAAGCTACTGTAGTTGGTCTACAACCACACAGACAACATTTCAACTATGGATTTTCTCTCTCAACACAAACCATTTAAAACAAAAAACAGATTCCAGTATAGTGGTCTGACTAAATCACAGGCCGGTACATTCATGTTCCCTCTTTACTACATCCGGAGTGCAACTCACTCCAGAAATCAGACTTTTTTTTTACTCTGAAATCCTTTCTCATAGTGCAAAAGCAAATTAGTGGGCTGTGAGTTCAATCAGCAGGAAGGAGGAAGTTGCAGCTATTAGCAGCCCAATTGAGGACATTTAAGGGCCTCGTTAACGGCTGTGCCTCGTAGGTTTGGGACGGGGAGCTGGATCAGTTGATGCGTCTGTAAAAGTAGGACCAAAAACACGTTTGAATTAGGTGTACCATAAAAAATACTGTGTGTCAAGGCTTATTCTTGTATAAAAAAAGAGTTTAAAAATCGTACCTTCGTCTTCTTTGTAAATATAAACGAAAAAACCACTGAACCACAAATGGCCAAATAACGGCAAAGGCCACGCTGGCAGGTGAAATGTCAAAAGGCCACCAGGATGGTTTCTAGGTACAGAACAATAAAATCAAATATTTTACTTTGGAGTACTTTTTAAAGCAGAACACATGGAAAACACCAATATGTTGTCTAATAATAACAAACTGTTTACCCAATTCTTCTTCTTCTTCACTGGAGTTGATCCAAATGTGGGAGAAAGAGCCACTGATCTAGCCTGCAAAACCAAAGATAATGGAAAAGTTTACCCAAAAATGAAAACTTACAAGCATTGCATTGATGGAGGTCTGTCCTTGATGCTGTTTACTGGATCAAAGTACAAACCTCTTATCTTCTATTGAGAAAAAAGCCAGACTAAAACCTTACCAACACTGGAAAACAAACAGAAAACTGATGATATGAACATTGTTTACAACCTAATGTTAATTTGTGTCAGTTCTTTACAGTTATGGAAATGTCCTCTAGATGCTGTCTGTTTTCCAACAAGCCATTTAAATTTGTTAAATCATATGACTATTGACCTACATGTGCCATAAATGGTTCTTGATTAAGTCCACTGAATGGATTAACAAAAACAAAAATAATTAAAGGATGTACAATTACAACGGTTTATCTTTTGGAGTCAACACAATTCAAGATGGGCACCACAGCTAATCAAACTTAGCAAACACAAAAAACAGTTTAACTCAGTTTTAAAATAAATAAATAAATAAATAAATATGTTTGTAATTTCATTAACGAGTCAAACTGAGATATAGAAGCAACAGTTTCCAGTGAATTCACTAATGGTTCATTAGGACTAAGGTTCCTCTCTAGTATTTCACCCTGAGGTAGGTTAATAATCAGAACAGACTGGTCTGACCTGGCTGGCAGTGAGAGCCTCCAGGGTGCGCAGCCTCTCCAGAACACTTTGCATATCTTCCTGCAGCCTGGCCAGTGCCACAACAATCTGCTCATTGAGGCTCCCTCCGGGCGTTACTGCACCCTTCCAGCTTTCGCCGTCGCCATCTCCACCGCTGTGTATCGGCATCGGAGCTCCTGGACCGAGCCCTGGAGACCTGGAGCCTAAAAAAATACAATAAAATCAAAATAAAGTAAAATCCAACATCATTGCACATTCTTGATACATCTTAAAGTGTTTTGTGGCTCTAACTATGCAAACCACAAAAAGATCTGACTCAAGGTTCTTAGAGTTTAAATGTCCTGCAGGTGCAACCTTACCCCTTCCTCTCCTAGACGAGGAGCTGCCTGGCATGTCCACATTGAGTCTCGGTTTCTGTGCCCCGCCTGCCTCTCCATCTTCACCCCCACACCGAACGGCCTGCGGAGGATCCTGAACACCCTCCTGCATCTCCTCTACGGGCAGCAGGATATGGCTCTCTTCATCCAGGTCGTCCAGAGATCGGTTGTGCTCAGAGTTCTAGAATAAGTGAACAAAATAAATTACTCTGACGTTGACGAATTATTTCAATATGACCCAGATTTGTGTTTTTTTTCCCAAGCTTTTGCTTGCCTCTTCTTGGCCGAACTGGTCCACAGAATCACAGTATACTTCACTGTCCGAGTCACTGGCCAGGTAATTGGTTCCTGGATCTAAAGCATGGAGAGTGTTTAATTAGTTCAAGGATTTGTATCAAAAGAGCCATGATTTGACTGAACTGTGAGGAGCATTTGATAAGTAAAGATTCAGTGTGTTGATTTGCTGCAGCTCTCAGAATAAAGCTGAGCAGATTATCTGGTCATGTGCTCCACTGATACCCAAGCACAGGCAGAAAGTTGTGTGTGAGTGTAAGAACAATTAAAATAGATTTTTATTTTTCCAACCTGTGTGATGTCCGTTGAGGAGAGGCTCGCCCACCGAGCCCTCCTGTGAGTTGTCGCTGTTCAGAGCGGCCCTGGTGTGACTCCCATTCGTCAGATGGGTGACCCCGTTAGCCAGTTTTCCGTTCAGGTGGGAGGATTTGTGTCGTCTGGTTGAACTCTTTTTCTTTGGTTGAGAGGCTGCAGAGAAAAAGAAAATGTTTTGAAAACAATTAAAAAACTAAATGAAACGTGAATAAATTCTTATGTTCAAACTCACTTTTTTTAAAAAAAAAAAAAGGAGTTTTGATACCTTTTCTAACGTCCATTATCTCTTTTTTCTCCTCTTCTTCATCATCATTGTCTTCTTCCACTTCCTCCTGCTCATCATCATCCTCCTCCTCCTCCTCCTCTTGTTGCAGTTCTTCTTTTTGTTTGAGCCTGGCAGGTTGAGACTCCAGACTGCCGTTCATTTCCATGTTTCTTATGATGCTTTTTGCAACACTTTTTGTTTCAAGGGAATTTAGCATAGTGCCAAATCCTGCCAAGCAAAATTGATTAAGACTAATTTTCACAAACCCTTTTAAAAATGTACACAGTTTTACATTCTCACACAGGTACAACTAAAGATTTCAGTTGCCGGTGCATCTGAATGCCTCAACGATAAAGTGGATACAATTGTCTGTTTCAGATGAAAGTGTCACTCTCTGACAGCAAAGGGAACCTTTAATCCCCTCATTATAACAGCTGTTATCAAGCACTAAAAGCATGTGAGCTACAACAACACACTAATTCTAATCTACATCAACACACTGCATGTGTACACAGTCATATACTTGCCTTCCAGTTGCCTGACAAACTGAGTCAAACGGGCTGAGCATACAAGAGGCAAATTGTAAAAATGTTGAACTCTGGGTGCCGTTTTTAAACCCATAAAGTGAAATATGGAAGTGGTAACCCTACCTGTGCTCAGGTCCGATATCTGTGAGATTTTTTTCTTCTCATCAACCAGCTCGTAGAACGGGCCGAGGACACGCAGAAGCTCCTCCACCTCATCAGTTATGGGCATGCCCTCCAGGATCTGCAAATCCCACTCGTGTTCATTTATAATCCACAAAATCCATATAAAACCAGAATAAAACAAAACCCATACCAGCTTCATTTGTTCAACATAGGCTGCCATCGCTTCTTCTTTTGACATATCTCCAAGATAATTCCAAGCATCCCTTTCAGAAGCAAAGTGAGCAAAAAATGCATTGTATTATCAATTTATCAGATCGTAAACTGAGTCACATCAAAGGTTGTGTCAGTTTTTAACAGGCCCGAGTGAGGACAGGGTGTTTTCTGCAAACAGAGTCATTAAAAGGAGGACAAAACTTCACCAACCACAAAGAAACAACGTTTCAAAGATTTTCTAATGAGATCCTTGAGAGAAACAGTCCAGCTCTGTGGGTAGGAGGTCACATTCCAAACTGAGTCCAGAGACTCAATTTGAGACTACACAGAGGGAGGGAATGTTTTCTGCTTCAATCTATTTTTTTGCAACATTTTCTAACATTGCTTTAATTCTTTCTGATGGATTTCAGTGAAAGCTGTTACACCTTCAACAAAGTCAAATTCAAGCACTTCTTTTGTCTCAAGCTTTTCTCAACACTTTATGGTGATAAGAAATGTTTTAACAGTGACATCAAAATAAAAAATGTCACTATTTTACTGCATGTTAACTTGCTTTACAGATTCATTACAAATTTTGTCTATCATCTAAAGGAAAGGGTGAAAAATAAAAGACAATTCTAAAACAGGTCAAATTTCTTAAAATTTACATCCAAAACCAGATGTTTCTGATAACAGAACACAGCCTTTTATCCAGCAAATTATCCAACATCAATAAGGCATGTTCCAAGATTTGTAGCACCAGTTAGAACCATGTTAAACTTAAAGTAGATCAGTCTTTTATTCTTAAGCAATACAGGGTAATGAAACTAAACCCTAGCAAAATGTTTCCTTAATAATTACTCATGAATGTGACAAAAATCGACTGACCATTTAGCTTTGCCAACTGCATCCCAGAAGCCTGGTCGTGGTATATTGCATGGTCCTATTATAGCTTGTTTATAGTAACTATAAAACTTGAGCATCATGTCATTGGAAGGCTGAAAGGGACCTGTGAAAGAGAAAGAATCTGATTATACAGAAAAGTATCTGAAAAAGCCACAGAGAACAGGCCTGGAGGTAAAGCAGGCTTTGGACTGTTTGTTGATAATTCCTGCTGCAGCAGGGAGGCAAGTCTGACCTGTTAAAGTGGATTTCCTAAATCACACAAGCTGCTGGGTGTTTGACAACACTCGTGTTATACAGCTGCAGGCTGTATTACTCACCATTCGGGGGTAAACTCTTGATCACTTTCACGGCGGCGTCGAACCTCATTTGAGTCAAACGCGTTTCTTCTTTTACACTAACACTCTCCACCTCCATGGTGTCACTCAGAGGCTGCTAACACAACACATGCAGTATGAAAAACAACAGCGAAACAAAGACAAACACACGTCTAGGTTACTGACACCACCAGCCTATTTGTTTTGACCAAAAGTCGGAGATTAGGCTAGTGTATCCAGTTGGACACTAGCGCACGACGAGGCGTCAGTGACGCACTTATACGAGTTAAATCCCACCATATCTTTCAAACATTCAATAGAGACGCTCTAAATCGACGATACATACCGTTAAATTATTTCGCTTATCTATTCTTCAAACAGCAACTTGTCCTTAGCCCTAAACTAGACGCCATGAACAGCAAATAAAAGCTGAGCGGGGGTGCATTCTGTGAATTGTAGTTTTTCGAATTAACTGTTCTGCCTTCTGAAAATGTAGCTTTACGTCAAGCTAGCGGGTTTTTGAAAACCCACAAAAAGTTATTAAATCTAAAAATGTACTTCTTAATAAGTGATAAGAATATATATATATATGTTTTTTTTTCTTCATAAACGTCTGACCGTGTAGATGGCCATTTAGTTCTTGTAGAACTACACTTCCCAGCATGCTCTATTTAATAGCCAACTTTTTCCGGCTTATGGGGCGTGATCATGTGCGTGATAGGCAAACGAATAACAAAAGTAAGATGATCCACTAACGTTTTTTATACCAAAGAAGTTGATTGTTTAGTTTGATAATCAAACTATTAGCATTTGTCTTGAATATTTTTGTATGTGTATTGCTTTAGTAATCTTTTAATCATATTGTAATCTATTGAATCACCCTTTAAATTTTAGTCAAGTTTAATTGAACGATAAGTTTCGGTTAAAGTTCTGCGTTCACGCAGAGACATTCCTCTTCTTTCAAGCTCTCTTTGGAGTCAGACCCGTTTATTTGTCTCTGGTTACATTATGAAACCAACTTTTAAAAATAAAAATAGTTGGTACTTTCGTGACAAATTAATTACATTTTCAGTATAAATTATAGAGCTAATGATCTCTATGGTATGTAAAAAATCTGGCTGGGTGAAGAACGTGGACACATTCTTTTTAGTGATTGGGTAACTCCTCCTCTTCATTATAGACAATCTTTGGTTTGAAATCGGGGCCAGAAATCCCACAATAGCAGCCTAAGGAGTTTTTATTTTTTTCGAAGCAGAGTTGGGCTGGAGCCTGGCTGTTTCAATCGAAGGGAAGGGACGCAGAGGGAAGAGAGTGTCTGCTGGGAGAGATGTAAGATGGCAGAGCTACAAATGTTGTTAGAGGAAGAGATTCCAGCTGGTAAAAGAGCGCTCGTGGAGAGTTATCAAAACCTGACCAGAGTAGCCGACTATTGCGAGAACAATTATGTCCAGGTAAGTGAGTTATATTTTATTTATCCGCCGTTTTTTCCTCTTTTTCTTGTCGCGCAAAGCTCCGGTTTGAACGCTTGTTGGGACAGGAAATGTGGGTAAAGAAACTAGTCTTGCGTATGATAGAAGGTCAAAAAAAGCCCAAAGTTGTAATAACAGTTTTGACGACTTGCGACTCTGGGACATATTACTAGCGTTTCTTTTCACCTACTATTGATCAAATTATTTCGTTTACCCAGAGGGTGTGTCTACTTTCTATGACCGCGCTGGGTCGGTTTAAAAAAAAAACTGCTTCCACACATACACTTACTACTGATGGAGAGGCCTACATGTTTTAAATCTATTTTTTCCTCAGAGCAAATGTAGTTTTTTTTTCATGTGTGCAAAATTATTTTAGTGGTAAACTTATTGTCAGCAAAATTATATGTCAGCTTCTTTACACTCCGCTCCATAAGGTCATTAAACTCACCATTTAATACCACAAAAAGAGTTTTAAGCCCCCACCGGGATCCCATTACAGTGGTGGTAAAATGTCTGTTATTGGACCCGTGAGCACTCAGTACCAATGATGTAATGTCAGGAGCATAGCTTTTATTGTTGCTGCATTATTTTAGATGTATTTTAATGCTTGTAAACCCAGAATGTAAACATATAAATGAAGGAAATTTGAATTGAGTTATTGTGAAACAGAGCAATTAATGTTAAAGTTAAAGGGGGGATTGTACATTTTCCAGGTGCTTAGTTTAATTCTGTACCACAATCAAGTAACTGTTACCTTCAGTTATGGAAATGCTGTATATATCAAAAATAAGTTTGACTTTGCATCATAGTCTATCTAAACACCTTGAAATTGCCCCCTGTCTCTTTAAGAACTTTCTACCGTTTCAGATACTCCCATTTCCGCACTTTTTTTAAACAGTAAACATGTTTCCATCAATGTTTTTTTAATGCGCATTTAAAGTTTAGCATTAGAAAAGGTAAATGGAAACGACACGATTCGAAAAAACTTCTTCTATTTCACAAAAAAGTTTATACGCTCGCTTGAGGTGGTTTTTGTGTTTTTCGAAAAAGAGTTAATGCGCAAAAGGAGAAATGGAAACACATTGGCTTACTAAGTTCTGATGTAATGAACATTTACATGCATGATTACATGGTTGATCAGCTGTTCCCGCTGTCTGTCCGGTACCAGAGTGACAGCAGCTGGACCCTTCTCCTGCTGTCTGCGTCTTCTCAGTTAGCCCCGTAACTTGAAGAGAATTGCATTTCTTTTTCTACGACTCCAGACAGCAGTAACTTCGCCAAAACTAGTTGATATGACAGAATAATTACAACTTTCCTGATAGTAACAACACATTCCTGATAACTTCTCTCCATTGTACTGGGATGTGTATCCCTGCGAGTTTGCATCATCTACTTCCTGTTTACCACAGACATGCGTCTGAAATAAGTACACTTTGCATAGCCTGGTTGATTTGCTTTAAGCCAGTTGATGGAAACACGTCTGATTCGCATTTCTTCTCTGTACTAACCTAAACTCCATTCACACCTTAATCCTAAAACGAACCCCCAACCCAAAAAGGGAGTTCCACCATATTAGGACCGGTCTTTGGTCCCCATTAGGACTACTGGTCTTGACAAAGTAGGTGTGTATACCAGAAATGGTCCTAAATAAGTAACAAAAACAAATACACACACATCAATGCACACACACATTAAGCCAATAAAGGAGCTATTACTTTTGTTTCCTGCTTACCTAACTTGTTCATGGGGAAAATTCATCTATTCACTGCCGTCTTCTTTTTATTTTCAAGAAAAAGCAGCACATGTATATTATTGTTTGCTTTTTTAGTATATTTACCAGTAACTCTGGGCAGCTGTCATGGTTCAAAGTCTGACAAAAAACATATTGCTTTTTGATCTCAGAGTATCAGTGCCATAAGCCTCTTTCACAACAGACAGCAAGCTGTCTTTTTGAGGACAAACTCTAAACACAATTATGTACTGAGCCTCCCCCCCAACAAGAACCCACTATATCAGCTACCACGGGTGTGTCCAGTCCAGCTGTACTCCCCGAGGACTCCCTGTAATTTAGTTTCCTTCCTCGTCATCCTCAGATGATTGGCTCTGAAGTCACAGGCAGACATTACAGGACAGAAGTTAGGACAACTTTGTGTCCTAAGTGTTTCTGAGGCACTTATTGAATTGTTAAATGTGCCGTTACTACAACAGGAAAAAGAAGCTTGTTCAGTGGAATTAAAAGTAGAAGTTTCCTTGTTCAGGATTTACTAGAGTAAATGAGACTGGAACATTGCAGTCTGATTTCCCACCATGACACAATATTGGGAAAAAAACGGTCTGATTGAACTCCTGGTTAGAATATTTGTTACCTCCCATGTTAATGTTTAACATCATGTTTTTTTTTTAATACTGTTTTACTGCAGAAAGTTATCTACAGTTTTCCTGATAT
The DNA here is from genome assembly GCA_031762555.1 of Cynodonichthys magdalenae. Taxonomy (NCBI): domain Eukaryota; kingdom Metazoa; phylum Chordata; class Actinopteri; order Cyprinodontiformes; family Rivulidae; genus Cynodonichthys; species Cynodonichthys magdalenae. The sequence goes on along the minus strand of JARVJO010000165.1, from coordinate 7,539,291 downwards.
TTCCTTCTTTCCTGAAAAAAAAATGTAAGGCCTACCATTCGTTGAAAGAGTGCATATTACTCACCGACTTTCATGCAAGAGTTAGACGTGACTCGTCTGATGATGTAAAGAATGGAGTTAAAGCCGTTTGTGATCTCATGCAGTATTGAAAGCTGTGGTAGTTCAAAGATAACATAATCATCCTGTCTAACTAAACAGTTACTGTTTAGTTTGGCTAAAACATTGCTTTGTGTCAAAAATAAATTTGGGTTTTATTCATAGCTATGCGGTCTCAATTTATATGGTAATCCAGTTCAATCTGAAGGCTGTGTGGTTTGATTTAGATTAGATGATAAATGTTACGTCTGTTAGAACACCTTTTTTAAATAGTTAAACTCGTGCTTGAATTGCTGGAGCAGAAAGAGATTCAGTTGATGCTAATGTTCAAAAGGTGTATTTTGTGGCTGCAAATTTTGGTTCCAAAGGGGGTTTTCTTTGCAGCACAGTTTTGCTCCAGAAAAAAGTTACCAAAAATAGCAACATGAGAGCCAAACAAGAGATGTAAAACATGCCAAAAAAATATTTATTTTCTGGCTTTAATTACAGTCTTTGTATAGCGGATGATGAGGAGTGGATGATGTTGCCATTGTGCAGCATGTGATGTTAATTTAGCTCAAAGTTCAGCTACAAAAATACAATGCTAAACGATTCGGTCTCTGTAATTTTGCAGAGCACCTTTTCCAAAGTGCTGACACACAAAAGCAGGAGTTTAAGCCTCTCGGTGCACAGTGGGAGCTCTGTATGTGAAGTGTCAGACTGGACGTAGAGTTTCCATAAAAGCCTGCTCTCTATCTGTCTGCTGTGGATAGATACACTCGCTCTACTGACTGAAACACACATTTATCAACATGTCTCAGCTTGAATCGGCTCGTCCTCTCAGCACTCCTTCACATTTCTTCTTCTCCTGCTCCGTGTTCCTGTCACGGAGCCTTTGCTGCAGCTCAGCGAGCTCAAACAGATGGCGTAACCAAACCCAGATCTCTGCCCCACTTTCCCAACTGGTTTTAGTGACTTTTGTTTGTGTAACAGAGGGTTTCAAACTGTGTGTGTGTGTGTGTGTGTGTGTGTGTGTGTCATATGACACACAGATGGGTCAGAGTTCTGTTTCCTGTTTGCCCTGCTGACTCTGAGGATTGGCTCCCTGGAAATGCCTTTTCTCTTTGTCAGGAAGTGGCTTAATAATAGAGTCAGCAACCATGTTTCAGTTTAAGGAGCGTACAGGTTTCTCTGATCAGGGTCAAATTTTATATTTAAATAGTTTCCTGTTTATTTTAGCTGCAGATTGGACATTTGTTTTCTTTTATGCAAGTGTGTCTAACCTCTGTGAGAAGGACACACACACACACAGTATGCAAAGTGGGCCACCTGGCCATGTTGACATCATACACTGGGGACTTTTAACTGTGATGTTGTTGAACCTCTGATTTTATTAATCATTAAGCCTTATGAAATAAACAGCTTAGCAAGTCATTTGGTGAAACTAGATATAACTTATTGTAAAAATGTGCAACTTTTCTAAATATGTTAGAGTTTAAGGGGATGTTGACAGATTTTACTCATTATTTTTATGCTGATTTGAAACAAAAACTGGTTTTGGCTTTAGCATGTGCTCCACATTTTTAAAAGAGTCTCTTAAAGGGATAGTTCCAGACATTTTGAAATGGGTTTTAATTAGAACTCATGTGGAATCATGTGTTACATTTCCTGTAATATTGGCATCTTTTGGCTTTTATGTAATGATTATTTTAATAATGAGTGTGTGATTTTAGTTTATTGGAACAAAGGGGAGAAAACAGACTTTGTTTTGGTTGATAAATTATTACTTTACAATAAGATTCATTTTGAACCTATTGATCAGTTTGCTAGACGTATAGTTTTCATAGCTCTAAGTGTTATCATGTAAAGATTTTGGTATGATTTATTTTTATTTTTTTTTTTTGATTGCTAAGGTAAAGGGTAAACATAGAAGTGTTTCTCTGATGTGGTGTCAGTGTTTACCAGGCAGTAAATGGTAAAATAGGAGGAAAAGGAAGTGTGATGTGGTAAACCAGAAGGCCATACACATGATGAAGTGCAGCGCTACAAGCTCAGGGAGGAATGTAACAAATCAACACGATACCCATGATTGTTTGTTTTATTTCTAATTTTAATTTTAAAACAGAGTTTGGAACCTCCTTTAGTTTATTACAAATGTTGGCTTGGGTTGATGAACATGTTAGAGGAGAAGTTGCTTTAATAAGTTTGGATTTTGAATTAATAGAAAACCCAGATGTCCTTTTCACCTTTCCGGTCAGAATAATGTTGCTGTACCTGTTTAGTTCTGTTTTCTCAGGAGAATTTATGCCAGTTTTCTTTTCTCTGGACAAAAGCCAGGTTTGCCTTAAGGTGATAAATATTCATTTTATTTCTTGTTAGTATTGCTCTGCTTCTCTGTGCTGCTTTCAGCTTTTTTTTCTCTCGTCCCCTCTCAGCTGAGTGGCCTGTTTTTCTTTTCGGCCTAGCGGCTCTCATTCATCCTTTTGACCACCTGTCATTCCTTCCCCCCAAAGAGCTTCAGAGTTGGTTTGGTCCAGCCTGATCTGTTGCAGTCTATTTAAAAAGCAGCAGGGACTTGGGGGAAAAAATACTTTATGCCTTTTGATTTGTTTTCTTATTGTTTCTGTTTGGATTTATTCAAATGGTTTCAGTACTGATTTTCAGTTTGTTACCCAGCAGACAGGTAAATCCATCCTCAAATGTTTATCAGTTAAATTCATAGTCATTTAATAAAGGTTAATGAGTCTTTATGTCTCCCTCCTGACAAGCTCAAAGAATTTATAATAGGGCTGGCAGTCCTTCAAGGTCAGAAAGACCTTATGGCCTCTCAGTCAGCCTCCATCTGCCCTGATGGTGGAAGAAGGGTTGAAGAAGGGCTTATGAATTAATGTATTGAGGACAAGGTGTCAAAGTTGTTTAATCTTCAGGTTTTCTTCACAGTATAACTTTTACCATTGATCTTTTTCGGGCAGCTTGTGTGGGTATCCACATTGTGATATTTTAAGGTATGGATGTGTTTTTTTTTCCCTCTTCTCTGTTTTCTGTTTCAAGAGGAACAAGTTGACCAATAGGTCCATCAGAGTAAAGATATGAGAAAGCGGTCAAAGTTTCATGAAATGCCAACAGTTCTGGTTCTTCTAAACATGAGCTTAATTTAGACAACAAAAGCTTGAAAAAAAATTCATAAAATAACTTTAGGGCAGAACTTTTCAAATGAAGTTCTACAAGTGTCATGCAACACATGGCCTTACCATGTTTAACTCATTGTGACGTTAAGTAAATAAAAACTGGTGCTTTCTAAACATACATTTTGTTGGCTACAGTTGAATCTAGGTTGTTAAAAGTAGATTTAGTATTATATTTTAAGAAGTCGAGGTTGTAATCTCACTAAAGGATACAAAATTTATCTTAATTTTATTCAAAATGTGAAATATTTCAGGTTAATTGTTTAACCACAATGACTTTTGGATTTTTCTGCTCCTTTGAAGATATGTTGTTGATCAAAGTATATATTTTTTCACATTATTCTTTCAAAATGTACAAGTGGTAGTAGAGTTGCCCAGTGTATGGAAAAATTATCATCATCGCAATATCATTAAGTGCACTATTAATAATAGAAAGAACTTGGACTGCAATAAATCATAGACCATTATATTTCAAGTACCATGCATTCATGTTTTGCATGCTAATATATTTAGACACTTTGTGGACTCTGAGGCTTTTAAGCCCACACCTGGTTTAGATGATGACAGAAGAAAAGGTGAGAAAAATATAGATTTATTGTAACTGATATCATCATTGTAATAATAAACATTATAAGTGTTTGTAATATATAGAAGCCACATTTTATAGGATAATGACCTATGGTGAAGTCGCAGTGATCATACATGGTCAATTGCTTTCTGTGCTATATAAATGTTGCCGTATGGATTTTATGAAGACAATAGTTTGTTGGAGCTCTATAAAATTGAGTGGGAAATGGCACCATCTGAACTGTTAAAGGGAAAAATTTTTGATGTGAGAGTCTTCACGCAGTTTTGACTTAAGCAATACCGTTGCTTCCTGTATGCACTAATAACAGAATATTGGGTAATAAGTTGTGCACTTGTTCCATGTATTGGCTGAATTCACAAATAACTAAGACATTTCTATTGTTTGTGATTGCCATGGGAGATGTCTTGTCAGTTTAGTTGAAAAATATGTCCCTGTTTACGCTGGCTGGAGGAACTAAATGGTCAGGAAATGAGCTTGTCTTACACTTGGTCAGGTCTTAAACATGTCTGTCTTGTAATCTCATTAGTGGGCTCCACCTTACAGTCAAGCAGCTGCTGGATGTCGGAGATCCATGTTGATACAGCAGTCCGCAGAGCTGCAGCCCTTTAGCTGTCTCCCGTCTCACTTATCTCACCTCATCCATCCTGCTTTGATCGATACATCACAGGGAGGGGAGCACCATGTGAGCACTGCGACCTTTCAGCTGGATTTACACTCATCTCAAAGCTGCCTAATCCAATGCCTTTTGATCCCGATGAGGGTTTCTTTTTATGTTTTCAAAAAGAGGAGGGGAAGATGAGTCTGGCTGACCTATCTCTTAGGGATGAGCTTGAGCTCAGTGGCTGGACTTCTTAGAAGTTTGTAGAAAATTGTCAAGATTAATGTCAAGAATTCCAAACATTCCTGAACTTTTTTAGCTGCTTGGGAACACTCAGTTGTGTTCACCAGCTGTGCTAATCCACAGTAGAAACTCTGTAATCTGTTGTTTTAGTGTCAGATGTTCGAACATGTTTTGAATCTTCAGTTCAGCTTCTTTATTTCAAGCCTGAGAAGAATTTGTTAGCCATTTTACTTGTCTTGATTAGATCATTCAGCAGTGTTCAATGAATTTGGATTTTAGATATTTTTGTCTACATCTTTTTGTAGCCACATTTTTCCACTTTCTACTCACCATTCTTGTTGGGCATAGAATAAGAATAAAATCTTTAGTAGCATCTCTGTCCAACTGGTCAGACCAGAATAGGAAATGCAATGCTTTGTTTCTTTTTAAACTTGATTTCACTCCTTTGACCATTATCTTCCCAGACTGGATGGGTGGCAGTGTGTCGTGGAGCAGCAACTCCCTTTATTGTGTGAAAAAATCATTATGTCTGCATGCATGCAGCTCTTTAGAGATGTTTCAAAAACATTTTTCTGTCACACATCACCTAAATGTTTGCTGCATTCTTGCAGCTGTTTGATTGTCCTGGTCACCTCAGCGCCATGTTTATTGTGATGCATTCCTCTAAGACACTGCTAAGGTGCTGACAGCCAGTCTACTACTGCCTGGAGTTTTTGTAAGCTCTTTCACTCAGTCATTACTGAGCTCAGAAATATGAGATAAAGTGCCTCAGGAGCACTAAGACTCACTTGGAGCTCACCTCATTCTCAGTGTCTCCTGCTGTGGTGGATTTAACTCAGCTCTCTGTTTTTGGCGCTGACGAAGCACACACTTTGTTCTTTCTCTCTCAAACGTCTCCTGTGTTGCTCCTTTTTAAAAAAAAATTACCTTTTACCACTTTCCTACAGTGGTGTTGCTGGAGAGACGGATGTAAGAACAGTTTGTTGTGTAACTTGGCAGCAAATCTGGTTAGTTAGATTTGTGGGTGGCTGATATCAGATGTGTGGGCTGATGAATGAATGACCAGGGCATGTAACAAGAACAAGAGGCTCTAAGACGCTGCAATCAAGTGTCACATCTGTCCTTCCAACACCCACGTCTGACCTCGCAACACATCTCTGGAAGCAAATGCAGCTTAGATGAGTTTAATCAGAAATTCAGAAAAAAATAAACATAAAAAATGTGCAATCATCATTTTCTTTTTTTTTTAATTCCTTTATTTAATGAAATTGATTAAATGTGTTTTTGCAGCCTTGGATGTTGTTTGATAATCTCAAGGATTTAACCTTGTGAACTGGAAAATATCAGATGCAGCCCTTGCCATTTGACTTTCCCAACAAATCAGTGTGACTTCACTGTAGTGGCAAATTTAACTCTTAATAGTCCTTTTAGAAACCAGGTTTAAAACCAGATTTTACAACTTCAAATCAAATCTAAACAAGTTGAAATAGCTGTCTCAGACATTTATAGAAGTGTTGACAGCTGTAACCTAGAGAGAAATTTGAGCCAATCTTACTGATTTTTAAATGTTAAAATTACTTCCTCATCCCTTTACGAATTGTTTTTATATTCATGATCATTTTTTCTTTAAGATTAAATTGTTTGATTGATGTTTCTAATCTAGAATAAAGCAAGTTAAAGTTATTTCTGATTGATATTTCAGCCTGTATTCTTGCACAGGTAAGAATGAATTTATCTGTTTGAAATCTTACACAGCTAAACTTTACTCACTAACACAGTTTAGAAAATGTCACCAGGGATGTAACATGAAGCGTGTTTTTAATTGTTTAATCTGTTTTCATCCAGCTGTTACATTAACACTCCACACTGCTGTGGCACGTACACGAGTGATTATGCGATTGCAGTAGACAGGCTTTTGCTTTAAGCTCTGCAGAGGATTCTTTCATTATTCCTGAGGCTGTGATTGTTTAAAATGCCTCCTGCATTGATTCCTACAAAGAAACACAGCTGTTGTTTTTATGTTGTCACCCAGCTGAGGAGCCAGCAAGCAGATCTTTTGGCCGTTCGGATTGATTCTGGATTAGCATCATCTCATTAAGTGGTGACTTTTATGCATCTGGTTGTGTGCTTTTAACTTTTTAGTTTTTATTCTGCCCAACTTCTCAAGGCCAAGGTTTTGTTTTTTCCTGCTTTACTCTCTAACCATTATCACTAGTAATCAGTTCTTCAGCTACTTCTGGCTCCACCCACCTCCTGCTACACCAGCCCGATATCAGAGGCCTGTGTTGGACCTCTATGCAGAGCTTTCTGGAATTGATTTTATGAGGGAGTAGCAGAGGACAGAGTACACAAAGATCATAAGTCACACATCTCAGCTTCAGTCCTCTGAGAGCAGTCTCAGGATTATCGTCAGTATTGATCTAATTATGCTTCTATAATCAGAATGCTGCCATTTCATTTACATGTTTTAATGTGTGACAGGAGTTGATAAATTTAACAACTCTTTCCACAAAATACATTTGATGCAATCATGGATGTCAACAAGTTTTAAAAAAGCATATTTTTTGAATATAATAAAGTAAATGGCAGGTTGTATTTAGGTTGTCTTGAACTGAATTGTTGCTGTTGTATTGTCAGCCTAATCAAGCAGAGAAGTTTATTTTAACCAGCTTAACTTGTTAAAACTATTTCTGTATTTTCATTTTACTTTTAATTAATAATAGATTTTGCACATCAACATTAAACGTCTGTTGCCTTTAGGCTTGAAATTTTTTAATAAAGATGGACTGATTGCAGTTTTCTAGGTTAATCCCAGTTTCTGTTAAATTTTGACCTGTCTATTGAATTATTTAAATTTTTCTTGAACTACAAAGAACAACATACAAAAATTGTTTTGTTTTTTTTTGTTGCAAACCTGAGTGAGTTCATAACACAACATTTAAAACCTTTACATTTTTCTAAAACTACTTCAAATTCCATGCTGGCACAGCTGTTAAAACATGTAGTTATAAACACAGGTATTTTTTTTTTTTTAGTTATGTGCAATTTGGGCTTTAACTTGGATTTTTCACTACCAGTTGTTTGAAAAATAAAAAGACAAATCAAGTAATCCTGAACCATATTTGTTAGGTGTTTATTTTAAGCTTCACAGTGGTGGTTGAAGGATTATTTACATCATCTAAGCTCCTTCACAGGGAGTGTGGTATCTGTGGAATGAGAGACAGCTGGATGCCTTGCCTGATTGGGTGGCCTAAAGCAACCACAAAACTGACATAAATACACACCACAAACTGTCTTGTAATATCAGGAGTAATTGGATTCAACTTCTCAATATTTTTAACCATCTTGTCTTAAGATGCTTTTCCTTTTTCTTTTGTATGCAGGCCCAGGACAAGAGGAAAGCGCTGGAGGAGACCAAAGCCTACACCACTCAGTCCCTGGCCAGCGTGGCCTACCAGATCAATGCCTTAGCCAATAATGTGCTGCAGCTGCTGGACATCCAGGCCTCGCAGCTGCGGCGCATGGAGTCCTCCATCAACCACATCTCTCAGGTCAGAATTACACACAGATGCACACATACCACAGGCTAAAACAGCTGTACAGAATAGCATCCCACAACTCCTACTTCTCCTCTCACTTCTTGCACAAACCCTGCAGTATTATATCGCATTACGTGGCTCTCTGAAGTATGCATAGTTCCTTTTATTGGCTTGTTGGTCGTTTTGAAGTTTTGGCTGAATGACACATGAAAGAGTTGCATTCACCACAATTAGTTGTTTTGGAATACTTGGTCATCTTTTCTGTTTCCAATTTAATTTTGTCCTTGACATGTCAAGATTGGTTTGTCATTAGGATATGAGCATAAACAGGGAAAAATGACTTTGACCATATTCGCTAGCTCTGTGCAACATGAGGCCACAAAACTGACATAAATAAACACTCTGTACAGGTAAATCCGGCCTCTCAGATAAATCAAACAAAACACTCCAGACATTTGTATTACAGATCAAAATGAACTCTTTCACCAAATTCTGAACACAAATAAATCCAGTCCTGCTAAGAAAGCCAAACGATAAACTCTCAGTTTACTTCACATTCTCAGATTTTTGTCATTATCTGCTTAATAAGCATGGGAAATTCTATGTGTTCTTTGCTATATTTAGGCTCATTCCTTTGTATTTCGTATAGTTCTAGTGAAATATCCAAGAGGAACCAAAAGTGTCACTTTAGGTTAGCTATTATTTTTCTTTAAAACATCTTATTTTTGCTTAAATATTTTTAAAATGGTAAAGTTTAAAAAAAAAAAAAACACAAACTCAGTTTCTACAATTTAAACTTAAAACATCTGGATGATTTAACTGTTTTTCGTGGTACAAAACATTAAAATTACTAAGGTTTTTATGCATAAGATCCTTCGTACTGCCTAGTTGGCGTTTCTTTTTTCTTTTAGAATGAGGTTGAGCACAAGTCTCAATATGTTGTCTCAGTGGAGGCCAGGCTGTAACGTTTGCACATTGTGGAGGTGTTACATCACCCAATCTTGTTCAGAGGTGGATCATTATGTTTCTCTTTACTGCTCATGGATATGGGATTATTAGAGCCTTTTAAGCCCAGAGTTGCATAGTATATAATGGATGATTGAGTCTGCAGCTCTTAGGATTTCTTTTATCAGAAGAGAAACCAATTTACTTTAAGTGCCATTGAAAAAACTCAGTTTCTTTTTAGTATAAATAAAGATTGCAGAACTCAGTGATTCACTGATCTTGCGCTAACAAAACCTGCTTATTCCTTCTTTTTAATCTTCTCATTCTTCTTGCTTTAAATATGTATCCATCCATCATTAAAGCCAGAGATGCTTCAGTGTTTGTGGTGAGGCCAGGGCCTCTTATTTGGTCTCCCAACTCTGGTCAGGGTGTGTCTGCTTGTTGATGAGCTACAACTTGAATATATCTTCTCTTGTGTTCTTTATGCTAGAAAGCAAGAAAGACTTTGCTTAGTGGATTTTACCATATTCAGTTCACATGTAATGATATCTGCATTAAAATAAGGTAGCCAGAAAATCATGAAGCAATTTATCTAATGAGTCATGACAAATGATACCAAACCTTTAAGACTTTTGCAAATTCAAGACACTCTTGTTCTTCGGTTGGATTCTTGTATCAAGCGGTTTTCTTGTATCTTAATTTTTACTGTGTCACACTCATTCAAAGAAGTTAAATGAGTGAATGAGACAGAATGCCCATTCAATGTGCATTCTGTCTTGTGTGTGACAAATTAGAATTTGCTGTCTTCCTCACTGACTATATGTATATTTAGTGGTATAAACAAATGTTGACCAATATCAGCATCTTCAAAAGTGTCTCTTCTGTATCAACCATCTTAACATATTCTGTGTGTTGCAAGGTGTTGCTTTTTTTCCACCACTGCTCCTGTTTGTTGTTCTGCAAATATATTAACTTTTTTGTGTTTGCTGTTAGGTGTTTAGTTATCACCTTCTTCTGTTCTATAAACCTCTGTAGCATTGTGCTGGAGGATGAAAAAAGTAGCTTCTACCTTGTGCTGAGTGTGAAGTGGCTGCAAAGAGGCTGTGAACAGCGAACTCTTTGTTTGTTCAGTGGAAGAAAATGCCTCACACGGAGTACTCTCCGTGATACCCTCAGTGAGGGAAGACATGGTGAAGAGTGGGTGTTTGTGTATGTGCAACGGTTTTCACTTTTCCGGTAATCCCTATCACCTAATTAAGGTTCCACCAAATTAAGGCCAGATGCATGCAGACATACACATGCTGTCAGCCAGTCATTGTTGAGATGGTAAAAAAGTTCGAACTTGACACTGGCCTGGGATAAGTGTTAATTGATCAAAATATAAAGGAAAATTTGAAATCAAGTAACAGAAGTGAATAACCTCATTGAAGAATCTCACAAACTTGAAGTTACAAAATACCGGTAGTTGTTGATAAAAGACTTGCTGTAAAAAGGAACACCCCTGTTATAATTCACATCAACAGATGTCGATGATTTCTTTGACATAAACAAATGTCCATTTATGTCGTAGCATCATAACATTTGTTAGCAAAGAACAACATTAAAGTCCAAATAATGCTTAAAACACACCAAACTAAACACAGCAATGGTTGGTATAGAGGCTAAGCATAAAGCCATTCAAAGGTTATACATGCAGAGCTACCCACACAAAATTTTTGCTATGATTGACTATGTCCCTTGTAAAGTATACCGTACCCCACAATTATTCCTTCTCTATTATAAAAAATAGATCTGTTTGACATCATGTTTGGCAATTTGATGCATTTTAAGGTTAATTGAAAAAAGATCATCACCTGGATTTAACTAAGTGCTTTGATCTGAGGTTACTGCAGTTGGTCAGGTCTAGGTTCAGCAACAGTCTGTGCTCTAAGAATGAGGTCAGCTGACTACCCAAATATAGTGAATGACCAGGTTATTCCATCAATGGATTTTTTTTGTTCTCTGATGGCAGGGGTATATTCCAAGATGAGAATGCCAGGATTCATTGGGCTTGAATTGTGAAAGAGTGGTTCAGGGAGCATGATTTTTACACATGGATTGGCCACAGAGTCCATTGAGAATCTTTGGGATATGCTGGAGAAGACTTTGTGCAGCAGTCAGACGCTACCATCATCAATGCAAGATCTTGGTGAAAAATTAATGCAACACTGGATGGAAATAAACCTTGTGACATTGCAGAATGTTATTGAAACAATGCCACAGCGAATGTGGGCTGTAATCAGAGCTAAAGGAGGTCCAACGAATTATAGTGTCTGACCTTTTTTTGGCCAGGCAGTGTATTTCCAAACACAAGCACATTGTTACTCTTCAAACGAGATAATCTTCATGTTGAACTTTTTATATATGTGGGGCAATTTTAACAAGTGTTATCGAAACTAAAAAGAAGCTATTCATTTTTAATACAAAAATGTATTTTAAGTGTATGCTTTTTTAGAAATTACAGCATAAAGGCAAGTTAGAGAACAACTGAAACCTGGAACTTTTAATTTGCTGGTGATACATTTACATCCTCAAACACAAACTTTACATCATCGCTGTAAATGTATTTTCATGTTCTCTTTGCATGTGGTCATGACACATTTGAGGAAATTCCCCTTAAATTGGAGTAAACTGTCTGGTTGAACATTGACTCATGACAGCTGGTCAGTGAAGGAAAAAACTGACTCAGTCTCTTTAACTTGGTCTCACAGTGCAAATTATTAAATGACAAATAAAACTGCCATTTTATTTATTTTTTTATTACATAAATGCACACTGAATCTTCCAATCCTTGTTAAAGCTAATATTGGTAGTTTAACTGACTTTTCTGCAAGTCTTGACAAAATTAAAAAAATATTGACAGCTGTTTTGGCAGTGGCTTTTTTACTGACTCAATAAGTTTGATTAATCAAAATGTTTGTTTTTCTAAATTAGACAAGCAATATGCCACAAAATTACATTGTGTTAATTTATATTTGACAAATTGAGTGAAATCAAACCACACACAAGTGATACATTTATTAATGACTTTGTCAACAATAATTCACATAACTCATTGTGTCTTTGACCAGCATTGATGCTACAGTGATGTAAATCCATTGTATTTGGATCTGGCCCATGATCATGCTGAACCCAGTGACCAGAGTGATGAAGCAGCCCAACAACAGGCTGGATGCTGAAAATGGCTGACACACACACATTCACACACACTGATATGAACACCACCAGTTTGTTCCCACAGCCAGGAGATCCACAGTTGCACAATGTTCTTATGGGATCAGTTGTGATTGTTGCAGCACAGTTTGATTTATTTTGCTCGTATGAGCTTGACCGGTTTCAGTTATTTGTCAGTTTGCTTTGCATTCACAGGATGTACAGTTGCACGTTGTCTCTGCAGTGCAATGGTGAAAACACGCATTCAAGCTGCTCGTTAAAGCTGCGTCTGTTCACTGCAGAGGCGACTTTTTGACCTCCTCTCGAGGAAGAATGGCACTTACCCAAACAGGATGTGGAGCATTATAGCTTTTTGTGAGAGTGTGTGTGTCTGCTCCTTGTGTTTCCTACAGATTCCTCTGCTTGGTGTGTGCTTTGGTCTCCCTCCTGCCTCTCATTTTGGTTTCTCCCACTTCCTGAGTGCAAGATATTGAACACGCCTTTCGTCCATTGTTTTCTGAAAGTAAAATCTTTGTTACTGGATCATTTTATGAGCTCTTTAGCTTCAGGGCAGTGGTATTTCACTCATTAAAAATTACACTTTGTGTTGGCAAGATTAGCTAAAAATGTGAGAATTTTGATCAGTGGGAACATTTTTCTTTAAAAAGAAATTCAGTAAATTTGACTTTAATTTAACTTGACATACTGGTTATTTTTATTGGTTTATCTAATAAAAAAGATTGTAAATAAAATTAAATGTTTTTATAAAATTGAAAGAGCCCAAGTTGCTTAATTTACCAACCATAAATCAAAATATTTCTGGTTTAAAATTACAATAAAGAGAAAAAGTAGAAAAAAGAACTATCTAATAAACTTTATTTTGCCATAAACCAAAATTCTATATATAGTAAATGCTAAAACAAAAGTTTACGCTGAGATATCACATTGTATATTGTTTTGGCTGAATAAAAATTAGTACATTTTATAGCTGCAAAAAAGGCTCAGACCTAAATTCTTGAGCCTGAAAACCAATTATTTCTCCAAATTTGATCCCAGCAGCCTACAAAAAATATCGCGTATTTACAGGAATTTTTTTTTCTCAGCTTTGGGATAGGATTTGAAATCAACCAGAGTAAGTCCAAACAAAAATATACTGCATCAGACAATTGTAACAAAGTTTAAGGATGGCCTTGGTATTGTTATGAGAACTGTGTGAGTTTTCCCACCAAGAGAAGCACCTGTTGGTCATTACAATATTGTGAGAGAATTTACACAGTAGGACTGAATTTGCAGTTGCATCCCCCGTTTTCTCTCAACTCTGCAGTGAATGTGAAAAATGTCAGCACAAAAACAGTTTAGCACACTCACACTCTTCATCAGTCTAGTAAAGGTTAAATGGGGGGTGAGTTTTAGTGTCAAATGGCTGGTGGCTGAGGTTATTCAGTGAATTACTGCTCCTCAGCTCATTATTTGCTTCCTCTCCTGCCCTTCCTCCTCCATCACCTTCCAGTTGCGGTTGATCATCGTTACCATCATCAGGACTGCATTCTTTCCAACATAACAACCCCCTGCAGCTACGGCTAAACATTACACCCCTGTTCTGCACCTCCTCCCTGTGAAAGACTAAAGCAAGGGGTTATTAGATGCTGTGCTTGATTTATTTTAAACACCTATTTCCTCACACTTGACTTGCTGGGATCTGGATTCGGGGTGTTTGTTTCCTTTGTTGTCTGGCTGTAAGTCTAATAGCGATAGAGGCTTAAGGTTGCTACATACGTCCATAAGAAGTAAGACATCTGTTCTTGCTCACGTGGTTTTGAGGCTTTCTTTTTTGCATGGACATTTTATACTTGTAAGTGAAACTGTGGCAAGAACTCTTTCCCAGCATCCTACCACTGCAGCACACATTAGACACAAATATCAACAACACTGCAACAGCACGGTTGGCAAGTTGGATAAAAATACGATACTCCTCAAGCAACTGCGACAATGAGAACAAATTTCGACACATCTTGGAGAGTATGTAGCATTTTTCAGTCTGAGCTTGTAAGCAAACTTTCAGGGCTCATGCAAAAGCCTGATTTGGTCACAGCCCAAAGTGAGACGGAAAAGTCAGCCAAGGTGTTGTGATATGTGCTGTGTTAGCAAGCAGAGCTCCGACCTTGGCATGCTGTCCTGACTCTTAATTCGTTTCATTCCTGCTGGGCGAGTGGTGCAGATTCTCTCTCCAAAGGTTTCACATAAGTCTGATCCTAACAATTTCCACTCCTGATTAATTTATAGATTGTTGGTTTTATTTAAGGAATCCAGATTTTGGGGGATGCCACATTGAGAGCTCCCAGTGGGTTACTTGACCTTTTGTTAGTGTCTCCAACACGCTCTGTGTTGCTTTGAAAAACAAAAGCTTTAAACAACTGTTTGACTCCTCAGATGATGAACTTCAGATGTTCTGGCTACAGTCACGCTGAGATTCAGAAACAAACAGGCATCTGCTCTACTTCAGCAGCCGTTTTGGCTCGGTGCAGAATTTGTGAGTCTCAGAGAGCACAGCTCTTATAGATGAGGCTGAATATCGTGAGAACCAGAGGACGGGAACGTTCCAGTAGCCCAGAGGCAAAGAACATAAGTTTTACTGATTCCAGTAGAAGACAGTGGGCTGGAGGATGATTTATCCTAGGGGTTTGTTCCACAATAATTAGATTATTCTGAAAGGACACAAGATAGTAGACACAGAGAATAATGAAAATAAGTATTTCTCTGGGAAATGATGTTCCTGAATGTGTGTTTTAAATAGACAACAATATATGTATGTGTGTGTGTGTGTATATATGTATATGTGTGTGTGTGTGTGTTCGTGCGTGGGTGGGTGTGTGTGTGTATGTATGTATGTATGTGTGTGTGTATATATATATATATATATATATATATATATATATATATATAAATAAATAACATTAGGAACAAACCAAAGACATTTTCATATCTCCATCAGAATGTCTTCATCTGTTGGCACATCTCCTCAGTTCACATTAAACCTCTGTCTGAGTTTCAGAAATGTTTAGTTGATGTTTAAAACAATTCTCTCCTCCTAATTTTATGACTCAATTACATTACCAATTCCTGG
Organism: Cynodonichthys magdalenae; assembly: GCA_031762555.1. Classification (NCBI taxonomy): domain Eukaryota; kingdom Metazoa; phylum Chordata; class Actinopteri; order Cyprinodontiformes; family Rivulidae; genus Cynodonichthys; species Cynodonichthys magdalenae. Next base: position 7,523,801 of record JARVJO010000165.1, on the reverse strand, counting down.
TTGACAAACCAGCTTTACTCATACTCAGAAACGCCCTCCATTACTTTATTTTCACTCTAATATACAGTATATTTTTCAGCTATAGGATAGTTCATGTCCTTATGTTATTGGCTAACAAACCAGCTTTTTTATAGTTGTCACTCAGAAGATTTCTTACTGCTGGATTGCTGGAACATTTTCTGTAAAATTTATAATCATCTATCTCTCAAACTCTGTCATTAACCACTTTATCTCCTCTGACGAGTCACTGACACTTAGGTATGTAGGGTGTGTTTGTCTAGTGTAGTAGTATGTTTTTCCAGTTGTGTTTTAAGCACCCAGTTAAACCTTGCTATTCCTGCTATTCTCGTTTTGAGCCTTTTTGTCTGTTTGTGCAAAGCTGCAGAGAAAATAATCCTTCAGCCATCCAAAAAAAAAAGCCCTGAAAAATATATTTTTTTATTCCTTCTTAGAAACCCAGAGTCACAGTTCTGTGTCAAAAAAAATGCAGAGAGATTGTCTCTTGAATCTCACATCTTCCAACCTCTCCCTTCTCTCCTTACTGTCTGCAGTGGCCTGAATAACTCATATTTCCTAGAAATGGGTTTGAAAATAAGCATCATTGTTGACAGTAGGTAAAAAATTGCTACATGTTTCAGTTATATCAAGTGTTTACTGAAATGCACTTGAGACACACTGAGACAAAAGCTTAATTAATTTGATTACCACTGTATAAATATGAAACACTATTATTTTGGAATGTGATATCAACACATGAGCTGCTTAAATTGTCTTGATTTCTTTGCTAATTTCATTAAATATGTTAAGGATATAAAAGTAAAAAATTACAAAAACTTAAAAGTATGTTTTCCCCACCTAAATTATTTTATCTAAGTATAACAAATACTAACTATTACTGTCATTAAAGGCAGCAAATAATAAATAATAACATAAAACCTCTAGCCATTTTTTGTTATAAGTTGCTCTTGAAGTCATGGCTTGAACCAATCATAAATATTGGGTAATCTTCATATGTGTGACAAGACTAGTAAATTCAAACAAAAGGTAAAAACTTGTAACTGTCTTCTACTCAAGCATGATTGAGTGTGCTGTCATATTTTTGTATTCTTTTTAAACCAGTTTAAGACAAGTCAGATTGGTTAAAATGATGATTATTTTATTGTTGGAGCCAAATACTTTGTTATATTCCTGGTTGTTGAGGCTTAACCATAAAGTCACATTTGGAAGTAGTTTGACTTAAAAGGAAATAAATAAATCTCAAATATTTAGGTGCTTGTTGCTCCTGACAACAAAACAACTGTCTCTGAGTTTGGCAGCCAGAGTACTGACTCACTACCAAGTGGGAAAGTCTCCAAGTCAGAAAAGATCTTGACTGGCCTTTTTTTTTTCTCTTTCTTACTCCAAACATGTAGATGAAGATGTTGGCTGTAGTTTAAAATGAACGATTCTTCTTGTGAGAAGAGTTGAATAGGACTTAGCAGGATAAAGAGATAATAAAACAAAAGGTGCAGTTAAAAGAATTCATAAGTAAAAGAGCTGTTCAAAGAAGAGAAAAAGCCACAAGGAAGAAGTTACTTCAAATCTTAAAAGCCTGTATTTGATGGTTAAGTCAAACACCAAAGTGAGAATGTTTTGGGAAATCCTTTGCCTTCAAACGCGAGTGACTTTGTTTGAATGCACATGTGAATCATCTGCCTTTCAGAGAGTTCAGTCTTTCTCCACCCAACAGTTGGACCACTGAGATCAAGTAAACACCTTTTTATAGTGCCAGTTGAAAAGCCAAGAGAAGTGCACTCAGGCAAGTAAAGAGCTATGCTTCTAAGCAGCTATGCTCAGATTAAAGTTCCCCACTGGTTCGGTTCAGAAAGGTCAAATCCCACTGCCATAGCCTTCATGTTTATGTCAGATCTTTTTAACTTTATTTGGAAACTGGTCAGTAGATTACAATGCAATCTCGATAGGGAGCAATTTTTCACAGTAAGGAAGTTGGTTAAAAAAGTTGTTTCAGGTTGAGTTTCATTGGTTGAGTAACGACCCTGCACCTTTACAGCTCCTTACAGGAAGGAAATGAAGTGGCACCATGTTGCCTTCTCACTTCCCATTTTTCACCAGCTGCAGCAGAGTTGGTTCTTCACAGTTCTCTAATTGCGGAGTAGTTTCAACCAAGACTAGATGATTTTCCACCTTAAGGGCAATATTACAGCAACATTTCTGTTTTTAGGAAGCGTTTCCGTCAAGTGGTCGAATGTGGAGCTTTTTTTAGTTTTGACTGGAAATACTTGCTTCCCTATGTTAGCTTGTTGTGTAATGTCCCATGTCTTCTCTGCAGTCAGTTTAGACTTACAAATGCATCACAACATCAGGACATACAACCATATCTATAACACTAAACCAAAACAAAGATCAAACCTTGTTGAAATGTTTTGGATCACCTAAATAAAATACTGCCTAAAACCAGTCAAATCTGATGAAGAAATCTTTCTCCTTCTTTTAGCAAAGTCAATAAAACAAAACAAAGCTCAAACATAACACTTGCTTTGATATAAGAAATTCTCACATTTATGTTTACATCAACTAGAATCTTTTTAGTATTTTTGTTGGGATATTTAGATAAATTACTGTATATATCGGTCCATTTTCAAATGGAAAAAAAAATCTTTTTTTAATAGTTTTGAGATTGATGGCTTCTATTTTTTGGAAATATTGCTCGAAGGAGTCAAGTCTGTTTCTTAATGTGCAAATTCAAGTTGCATGTTTTGGTTTTCACAGTTGGAGCTGGAGGATAAGTAATCTCATCAAAAGTAACAATGTGTTTGTAATAGGCTCTGGTTTGAAGAAAACTATTTTCATTTATTAGAGTTTAAAAGCAGGTAATTGTCATCTAGACCTTTTATGTGTTTTAAAATAGCCATGTAGCAGGCACTTCAAGTGCTAAAATAGATTTTTAGTTTTAGACTGATTAGTAAACTTGAGTCAAAAATAACTGGTTCTTCTTCTCTTCAATCCGTGTTTGGAGGAATGTGAAAAATTTAATAACTGAGGAGCGATGACTCATTGGAATAATTTGATCAATAAATCACTGAACCCTCTCACTTTTCCTGATAATGAAAGCCACATGAACTGATTCACTTTTGCCTCAGTTGTTTTCCCACAGTCGTAAAGCGTGATGAATTTAGAAATTATCTCAGAGCTTCATATGGAGTTATTGCCTTTCTGGGACTCCTGCACTCCTAAATAAGCAGTTTGTAGAATAGCTTTTTCCCCCTCCATTCATTACAGAAACTTGCAGTTTTTTAAAATCTATATTAAGCCCATCTTGGTTTCTGGCAGCCTAGCTAGGTGAGAGAAAATAACTTCGTCATCTCTTAATTTAAGCAGATGCATGGAAACAAAACCAATGTTTCTACTTTTATTAGAAATCTCTGTGGGAGCAATTATGTTTGAGCAACTTTGGCTGTTATGAAATATTAATTTCCCCCTATGAATGTGTTTTTTTTCTATTAATTATTTTTGTTTTTGCTCTAACAGTAATCTGTTTTGCATCATTTTTTCAAATTTAGAAGGTAATGTCAGCTCACAGGTGGAAAGTAGAATTTAATATGATCAATTGTGAATCAAATGGGTCATCTAAACCCACTGTTATATGCTGATGTGAGTCTGCTGAGTTCATTTTAAGTCCAGATCACTGTAGTGCGAAAGGAATGGTGCTGGTGTTAATTAGAAATACCTAATATGAATAATTAGGAAATTAGTAGTCTTCTGTCATTTCATTTTAAAGATAATAAAACTAGTTAACTCACTTTTTTTAAGAGAGGCAGTTAAACAAACTAGTGTTCGATTTTAGTAGTTAAACCATTCTTGTCTCCACAAGGATAAATAATGCATTTACTCATTACAAGATAACATTACAGAGATGCTTCTTAGAAAATATAAATGATGCTATCTTCATTCTTGTGAATTATTTAAATTTTTTAATCAGTTTTTAATTGATGTGAGGTTTTTCAAATTTTCCATTTAAAATGACCTAAGCAGTTGCTTTTTTATTACTTTGAGACACAAAAGTGGTGGTACGATGATTTTTGAGATCAGAAATACTCAGATACACAAGTTTTAGTCATTATTCTGGGGAGAGCTTAGTTTGACCCTTATTCAAATTTATTATTGCACACTGGTTGCTGTAAAAAGATTAAGAATCCAGTGATGAAAAGCATAACTGCTTGATTTAATTATACAATCTTAATCTGCCCTATGATGAGTTGAATGAGTCATGGAGTCTTATACTTACTATTTATTTTCTTTTTTTCATTATGGCATTGATTACATCGCCTTGCAAACCAAATTTTGTTTATATTACAGAGAGGAAGTTTGTTACTCTGCTGCTGGTTGCTGTGGGCCTTTATAATGGAGTCAGACTTTTGAATAAAATGTTTTAGAAGAGAATCAACTGGTTTTCTGCAAACTTATTCTGTCATTACTGTGTTACAGACGGTGGACATCCATAAAGAGAAGGTAGCCAGGCGGGAGATTGGGATCCTGACTACAAATAAAAACACGTCAAGGACTCATAAGATCATAGCACCAGCCAACATGGAGCGACCAGTCAGATACATCAGGAAGCCCATTGACTACAATGTGCTAGACGATGTCGGCCATGGTGTTAAGGTGAGTCCTTTTTCAGTTTTTCCTGACTTGATTATCTGGGATTCTGCTTTAGAAAAGATTTCTCAACACTCAGTCTTTTTTTAGGTCTTCCTCTGTATTTTTTTCTTCAACTTTCCTTGTCTAATTTTCCTCCCACCCCCTTCGTTGTTTTCTTGCCAGAGGTGTTCCTGTCTCTCTCATTCTCTTTTTGCACACTGACTCCTTTTCTTGCTCACACTTGTGTCTCTTGTGCTTTCTCTTTCATCTTCAGAAAGCACCCCTTTCTGACCCTACAGGAAAGTTTTTGAGTGGGAGATGGTGGAGAAAAACTAGGAAATGATTACATCATGTTGCTTTTGGGAAAAAAAAAGCATTTCTATTCTTGGAGCTTTGTGAAATAGCAGAGACCATCTTTTTTGAGACATTTTAAAGAGCACTTAAGTCTTCATAATCTTGTTTCGTAGTTATTTGGATAAAGTTCAATCTGATAGATGGAGAAGAAGCTTTTTGATTTGATAATCATCTCTGCCATTAGGGCTTCCTCTCGTGGTCATGAGATTGTTCTGACAGTGACATAATTTCCTGATGCTTATAGGCATTATTTTCCCTCTTGAGTGTCGTCTGCTCCATCAATCAGACAATCAATTGCAGCTGTCAGACTGATTGGATTAGCAGCCCAACATTACCATCTCATATATTGTTACAGGCATTGATAAGGCAGTATAAAAGTCATTGATTTACTCTCAGCTAACAAAATTACTGCACCACGTTTAATGAGATGTTTATTTTTAATTTGTGTTCAGCTATTCACACAAATGAGAATATTGCATTTGTAAAATGTAGCCATTTCTTTAAAGCAAATGAACTTGCTATTTCTGTTCTCCAATAATAACACAACTTAAATATAAGCATTTAAAGTTCAGCGAGGTACTGGTTACAGGAAATAGCATGTAGTTTCCCATAAAGAAATAAATACTTTTTTTAGTCCTGTTCAAGGAAATAACAGACCGTGTGTAAAACAGAAACTCAAAGACATCTAGTTAAAGAATAGAGTTCAAGTAAAAAACAAATACAAGTCTGCAAGGTCCATTTGAAACTTTATCATCTCTGTTCAAGATGTTTGCACAGTGACTGTTTGTTTACACACCTCGAGCAAAGATTGACCAACTGTCTTGCACTCAATTCTTTTTGACCAATTACCTGTGCCAAAATTAAACCTTTTAGGAAACTATTATTGATATTTTTAGGCTTTTAGATTATTGTTCAAAGATTTTAAAATAATATTTAGTAGTAAACGGTTACTTTAAAAGATATAACATATTTCTTTAAGTAGGACTTCTGTTTAAACATTATTAATACCACTTCTAACCTGTTGTAGATCACTTTAAATAACCTTAATTTGATGAAATAAACCAGACTGATGAGATAATGACATTAAAATTGTGTGACCGCTAACAACTAAGCAGGTCCGAGTCCATCTTATAACAACTCCAATCTCAGAATTATCATAGTAAATCATGCAAACTTTATTTTACAGATTTTTATATTATTTTCATATTACATGATTATTCCAGCAGAAGCTTAATATTCCTACAAGTAGTACCTCAGGTTGCATAGTAAGTACTGCAGCTAGCTGCTATGTTGTTGCACTAACATATAACTTAATGTTTGGCTGTGTCCAAAACGAGAGGTGGGGTCCTCTGAAGCACCCGGTCTACCAGGTCGAGGTGGGCCGGGTTCTTGGGTAGACCGCAAAGACCGGAAGGAAGTGGCTGTGAATTTGGATGGTCTAGCTTTCGGCTTTATTCCCGCCCTTACCCGGTGTATGTCTGGTCTTCTAGCAACCATGACGACACTAAACAGATGCAAAATTAGATCAAAATGAGAAAAATATCAATGTATTAGCGTTATTAAAGTCACAAAACAATAAAATTAACTTAAGGCAATATTTGAAGAACTAATGTACCCATTGTAGGTGCATGTTTATTTTGCTATACCAGATCGTTTTTTTCTGACAAAAATAATATTTAAAAACATGTCTATACAAATAATAACAGTATTAACAACACAACCGCTTAAAATTTTTAATTTTTATACCACCAGATTTTTATTTAAATCATGATCCTTTCACTCGCTTCATCAGCTATAACTAGTAAAAAAAAAAATCTCCGGTCGGCCCACAATGCATTATAGGATATGGTGGGCCGGGAATGATTAGCGAAGGAGTCCTTCAATTCGGGGCAAAGGAAGGACGTATTTGTCGGCTGCATCAGAGGAGTCTTCGGATTTGGACAGCCTCCGTCGCGGCGCTGTGACGTAAGCGGCCGATGAATTCGGCCTTCGGAGGACCCAGCCTCTCGTTTTGGACACAGCCTTATGTGTAAATAATCATTTAATATCAAATGTATATGTAAAGTGTTGTCTGCATGAACTTCTAAGAAGTTGTTTTAAAATTGCAGCAATCCACTTTGATTTCTGTTTCACACTCTTTAAACATGAGCTTCTTAATCCAATCAGAATTAAGCTAATTCTCTATAGTGAGGCCATTTAAGGAACTATTTACAACATATAGGATATGATTTTTTCATAATTTCTCCATAAAACGCCTGTTCAAGTACTCATAAAGTATAAATTAATATAAATACATTTGTTTTACGGCATTCATTTTAATGCAATGATGATAAAAATTGCACTGGGTTACATTTGACTCCATTTGACGGTCTAGAAAACAGAAATTAAATCAGTAAAAATGTGCTTTACAGCTGCCATAAAACTGTTTCGCATGTTTAAGTTAGGAGCATTGTGTTTTAACACTGAGCCAAATCTCTTTAGATTTTCTTGTGTTTAATGGTTTATATATGCTGCATTTAGTCTGTGAATGCGGGAAACATAAACACCTCACATTTCTGCCAGTCTTCATCACTAAACTTTTCTAATATGTTCATGTCACAGTGCAAAGAGACAGTCAATACTCTATCTTAATTCATGTAGTATCTGAGCTGCCAGAGGCCTGGCTTGTAGGCAGTCACTGTAGATATGGTTTACTTACCAACCAGAATCAATAGTATAATAAGAGTTTAACTCATGTTTATTGGCTGCAGTTTACTGTTAAACTCACAACATCTGCTGGAGGGTTCATGCTGGCCTAAATGTTAGTTTTTGTTTTACACAAAGTGAGTATTGTTAAACACATAAAATAAAAAGAAAACCTCATGCAGTGGTTGCATGCAATATTTAAAAGGCTTTTGTTGGATCAGATTAAGATTTAAATTTGGGGGGGTGGTAAAATCCATGTAAGAGAGTATAATAATCCTAACACACGTCATCACATCAGTAGTCAGTGAAATTGTGTTTTTCAGAATCAATAAGAATGATTAGCAAAGTTTGTGATCAGATGTCAGCTACCAAGTCTGCTTTTCACCCATGGAAACACCAAAGTGACTGAAAATAGGTCAACAATGGTGAAGTCCATGGAAGAGCAGTAGGATACCAAAAGTTATGCAACACAATCTCATACTACACTATATAAAAGCTCTATCTGTACTGCCATGATATTATGGCGAACTTGTTGTACTTTTAAGCATATAAAACATAGAAATTGTCTTACTTGTCAGTCTTGTTAGAGCTGCATATCAGTTGTGTATTCCTTTGTGTTCCTGGAACCATGTAAACATGATGCGTTCATATTGTCTTGTGTTTCTTGTTGCATAGACATTATGTTGTCAGAGTATATGTGTTGTTGTAAGAGTACAAACATCAATACCTTCAATGTGTGTGTACCATCAATACATGTTTATTTTATTCTTCAGTACCAGTCATGTACTATTTCAGGTAATATGATGAGCACTAATATAAGACACGTATTGACTCATTTTATTTGCAGCTTTTTTAACATTGCAATAACAAGAACTAAACTCAGATATTTTCTACCTCATTGCTAGGCAAGGATTAATGTGCACTTCCTTTTTATGCCTGCATTGGGACAGTAACTGGTGCTCCAAATGGAAACATTTGGCCCAGATTTCCCTTATCTAGGCATCCTTTAGGTCCAGAAGTGTTGGCTGTTGTTCACAGGTTGACAGTTTTTGGACTAAATTTGATGAGTTCCAGGTTGAACCGTTGAAAAACTGTTTCCTGCTTCACAACAAAAGCCAGCTGGTGTGTCACTTGCTGTTCTTTTTCTGAAGCCCTATCTTTTGAATCAGCAGCTGTGAAAGTTGTTGATTTGCTGTCACTGTATATTACCATAGCTTTTGGATTATGCTGAGAGAGTTTTTAAAAAGAATAGATCGAAGTGAGTCATCACAGACTAATGTGACCTTACTATAGATGAACTACTGGTAGCTCTGCTTAATCACAGCTCAGTAGATTTATCTGAGCTCAACATGCTAAAGCATCATGAATCTGATAATGATCATAATCTGAATCTGTCTGTCCATAATCTATCATTAAACATTGTCTAACTGACTCAGTGGAACAGGATTTATTAGAAAAATGAGACAAAAGGCTTCAGCACTCCTATGAACTGGATTCTAAAATGAATCTTGTCAACAAAGAGACATTTAAATCTAAAAATGTTCCATTTATAGTTGCATTGAAGGGTTTATTGAAAGAGACAAACAATGCTACTAAATTACTTTGAATTTGGTCTCATTGTCTCTGTCTTTTAATTTGTGGTGCTAAAATGCTTCCTACAGAAGCCACTGCATTATAGATGAGCTACTTGATTCTGTATCTGTCAAACTGCAGATCAACATCCTGGCTCTTTTCAAAAACAGCTCATACATGTGTCAGGTAAAATCTTTTAATGAAATAAAAATAAATAAATTAAGTTGTTTAACAAATTTAATGATGTTCTTTGTTTTAAGACCTGTTTGGGACACAGGCAGGTAAATGTTTTAGTTTTATAGTCCAAGGACAAAGTTAGTTTCATTCGAGCAACTTCTTTATGCTTGAGATTTCTTTGAAGTTTGAATTTCGGGGTGAGGTTATGATTAAGCTACTGCATTTTCCTCTGCTTGCTTAAAACTGCTGACCTTTCAAGGTTTTGCTAAATGTTTACTTTATTTTACAAAGTATCATTTTTCTCTTCTGGATTGAAGCTGCAGTTGATCCCTGCAGACATGTTCATTTTGACGTGCATTTTTTTCTCTTTCTTTTTTATTTGTTTTTTTTTCTTCTTCGCCCACATTAAGTGGCTTAAAGCCAAGGTAAGTCTAGTTTGTTACATGACCCATTTTGCTCCCATATATTATTAATACATCTGTTCATGTCCCCTTCACATCAGATCCCTTTACCTGTGATCAGTGTTGTCGTTTCCTGTGTTAACCGACTTGTAGTCCTCGTAGAGAAGACCCTCCTGTCCATGTTGTAATTTAAGTTTCATCTAGTCCAATACTCCCTGAATATTCTGTAGTTGAGGTAAAGCTTATAGGCTTCTCAGACAACTCTAAAAAAACAAATAAAATAGTTTCCTTTGTAAGTTTAAATTCGTTTATGACACACTAGAGAAGACAAAGTAGTCTGCAAACATGGTGTTACTGAGATAAACACAAGCCTGGCTGGGATTGGATAATCCTGAAATGATGCCAGCTGAAATATTCTTCTGAGGAGTTGTCATCTGAGCAGCTTGTAACGTTTCATTTCAGTCACATAAATACTCATCATCCACTTTGGCTGAAGGAATTTGTTTGTAAAATAAGTAACATTTCTTTTTTTTCCTAACCACAGCAACATGGAAACAATCAGGCAGTCAGAGCAGGAACACTATCGAGGACCAATCCGCCAACACAGAAGCCTCCCAGCCCGCCGATGTCGGGGCGTGGCACACTTGGGTAAGAGCTTCGTTTTAGTCTCTTTAAAGAAAGACTAATCCTTCCTGAGTAAAGCTGAAAGGGTTTAAAAACATTTCATTGATCTTAACCTTAAAGTTCGGAAAGCTGAATTTCCACTGACATTAAGTAATCTTTTATTTTTTTTAATTTAATGTTTACTTTTTGTTTTCAAATTTTCTGACCGCTGCAGGCGCAACACGCCCTACAAGACTCTGGAACCGGTGAAGCCACCCACAGTGCCCAACGACTACATGACCAGCCCCGCCCGACTGGGCAGCCAGCACGGCCAGCAGAACAGCCCGGGACGTACGGCGTCACTCAACCAGAGGCAACGCACACACAGGTAAATGAGAAAATAAAAATGATAGAAGACGCTGGCTTAGTGTTTAACCTGTTTCAGTGTTTGGATGTAAGTATGACAGAACATTATGATAGAAATATTTTTGCTTTTGAATACAGTTTCTTCCATTTCACAGTTGACTCATGATTTCAATTTTGGAGTTGCTGCACTATTTTGTGTTGATATATTAAGGTTAATTCAGATCTTTTGAAACAAAGTTTTGTGAACAGGTTTTTGAGCAATTAATATCTTACCTGTTGCAGATGGCCTTTTTGAACAACCTCAGTTAGTAGAAATAGTTTCTGACCCAATTTAGAATGTATGCGCAAAACTTTAAAATTTTCAGTTCTTTCATTTTTAACGGAGAATATATAATCAAAACTTTTTTGATAGAAGTAGAAAAATAGCTGCACTTTAAAGCACTAAATATGTTGTCAGAATTTCAGTAGTGTGTGAAAATCTCAGCAACTCCATGTTTGATAGTTTTAATCTCTTCATTTTATTCAGCAGCTTGGAGCACTTTCACACCTCCTCTCTTTCCTCTGCTGCACTAAATCCTGCATTTGTCTGACAAGGCTTGGAGGGGCTCTTACCCTGACCAGAATTACTCTGATATTAATATCAGTGAAAGCCTCTGATATAAAGTGCTCTTTGGAAAAAAAAAAAAAAAAAGTAGTGTGAAAACCCTTGAACACTGCTTTCAGGGATTGGTCCACAAAATGTTGCAGCAGAAAACCAAAGGCACTTTTATCAAATTAGTTATGAGCGAATGAAGTCCTCTCATTAGCTAAAAAGCCCGTGTTGCTGACTGCGATGATAATAAATACTACAACTCTTTTTCCTCCTCATGTACAACCTCTTCTGTCTCACTCTACTAGCTTTACTTATTTAAAAGGAAATCAAAACAAATATGCAGAACTTTGCAGCGCTACTGTAACCAAACTGTGGCCTAAAGCTACAGTAATGTACATTTAAAAGCCTGATCCAGTCAAACCTTCCCCACTTCTGCTGTTATTGCTGTGGCATTATTATTTGATTACGCTGGTGCAAAGTCAGCTGGGTTTATTCAGCTCATCAGTCTCTGTCAACCTGAGAGCTCTGAATTCAATACAGGCTCCTTCTTTAGGTTATTATCTAATATAGGGAAGATTACATGGTCAACAACAGGCAGGTATCATTATTTTTAGAAATAATGTTAGTCACAGCTTCTGCAGACAAGAGATTTTAGTGTATATTTCTGCTTTAGCTACATCCAAATCGAACAGAATGATATACTTGTAGACGTTTGGATGCAGCCTAAAATAAAATGCATCATAAATCTTTCTGCTTCAGCTATTCTCAAACTTCCTCATAAGTTACTAAAACATAAGCAACTGATTCACGTGCTTAAAATAAACATGATTAAAAAAAAAAAAAGCAGCAAAAATAAGTGTTAAATTTCTATTTTGCTGCAATCTGGGGACACATGAGGGGGAAAAGTAAAAAGAAAAGCTGTGTAAGATGCCTCTGAGTTAGAGAACAATAATAGTGGAAGTAGATGAAAACAAAGAATGCAGATAGCAGGAGAAGAAGGGCAGCGTTTACTTTGAAAGAAGGATGACTTGATATTATTTGGCCTTCATCCCCTGCAGGCACTTTGCTCTAGCTGCCATCGTCGTCATCTTTCATTGGGGTAACCCTGTTGTTTGTGCCTGAAGAGCCTGGGGGCTCAGACAGGATGGTAGGGAGGGGTTGATAGAAGGAGAAAAGGGGATAAAGAGATTTGGGGGAAATGGGAGTGGGTTTGGGTTCAGTGACATGGAAAGTGAGGGGAGTCGGGGAAACGAACGAGGAATCTCTTTAGAGATGAAGAAGACGTGAGCAAAACAGGTCAAGAGATGGTCACGGGTGAGAGTCGGGGAGGGTCAGTCAAAGTGCTGGGAGGAACAAGGCAGAGAGAGTAAGAGTCAGGATGTGGGCCGGGGGCAGAAATTAGGATCAAGGCTGGCTTGAAAGAGATAGCAGGAGGGGGATTCATTTGGCTAGACCCCTGATCTACAAGCCCTGAGGTCAAAAGCAGGATGAAACCGAGCTACTGCAGCGCTGGCACACATACACACATCTCACATGTCCTATATTCTAATATCAAATGCTCCAGTTAGGCTTTGCTTTATTCTAATATGATACTTTTAACTTGAAAAACTATGTCAGATGTTTAGCAAAAGCTCTAGTTCATTTTTTGAAATTTATAATCAGGACATATATAAGGCTCAATCTCATTTCTTAGTCTTCCTCCTACCATTAGTTTTTAAGTGTCTTCCTAGCCCTACCATATAGTGTGGCTTGTTAATCATATTTTTTCTATTCATGGAAGTTGAAGAACTTGGCTTGTTTCCATCAATGTTTCTTTGCATTTTGAAGTATCACATTAGAAAAGGTTAATGGAAATGACAACATTTGAAAAAACTTCCTCAGTTTTGCAAAAACGTTTTTAAGCTCTCTTGAGGTGGTTTTTGGATTTTCCAAAAAAGAGTTGATGTGCAAAAGGGGAGATGGAAACCGTTCTGTCGTAGCTAACATTTACCTCATATGATTGATTTGCTGATTCCTCTGTCTGCATCATCTAGGGTATTCTCATAAAAATTGCATTTCTTTCTCTACATTGCCAGACAGCATGTAACATCACCAATATTAGCTGATATGACAGAACAATTACAACTTGCCCAATCGCAACACATCCCTGAAAACTTCTCTCCTCATTGTCCCAATGTGTTGTCCCTGCTAGTTTGCAACATTTACTTCCTGTTTTCTTACAGCCATGTGTAACATCAACATTTGATGAAATTACGTTTTGGGTAGCCTTGTTGATTTACTCCAGATGGAAACTTGCTCAATGCTTTTGTTTTTTTGATATTTTAAAAGTCCACTCAGAATTCACATTACAATTTGATGGGAACATGGTTACATGGGGACGGTTCGTGTCTTGGTCAGTTCTCCATCTGTTGTGTGCACTGTACACTTCAGGATTCCACCTTTTACATACCTCAACATGAAGTTATTACTGAATAATTAATAATTGTTATAATTTTTAAATGTTTTTAAAATCATTAATGTCATTATGTGATGCATGAAATTGATGCATCTTGATGATTTATATGGTTACAAAAAAGGAATTTAAAAAACTGATGACAACAACTTTATGAAAATGGGATTCATCCTTAGTGCAGGGTAATAATGCATTCCAAAGGGATTAATTCATTTATGTAGAAAGCCTAATAATCCCCTTTTTATTCTGGAATATTAAGTTTCCTTCTGTTTTTGTGTAATGTGACTCATGTCTTGCTCATATGGGTGTGTCCCACTGCAGCACAACTTTAACAAGCTGACAGAATCAATATGCATGACTAAACACATCTACAGTAGTTTTAAGTATTACACGTTAAGTTATACTTTGCATTACATTGTAAATTTGAAAGCCATGACTATATAATTCAAAACTATAACATAAGCAGAGTTGTGCCAATAATCACTGATTGAGCAGTTTGCCCTTATTGAAGAGTCATCTTTTCTCTTTCTTCTCCCCTCCTCAGTGGTAGCAGTGGGGGCAGCGGCAGCAGGGAGAACAGCGGCAGCAGTGGAATTGGCATTCCTATTGCTGTGCCTACACCCTCCATCCCCAACTCTGGACCAGGTGAGCCTAACACTGACCATTTAGCGACAAAACCTCATCTTAAACTTACAGAAGTTAAAATCTGTTGTTTTTTTTATCTTCCTTGGCTGATTTTTTTAGCCTGGCGGCAAATGATATAAAGTTCTGACGTATACACTGTGTGGACAGCTGTGTGAACCAGAGAAGCATGTACTTTTGCACACGATTTTGAAAGGATCATATGTCCAGACACTGCACATTTAAAATATTTAGGAAACAATGCATTTTTTAAACTATAATATGCATTTTAAGCCTATAAAATCATTATATGACAAGGTGTGAGTAAAAGATAATGTTTGCTGATAGTAGGACTGTACTACAAAAAGCCAGTGTTTACCAGACAGGGATTATTGAGGCCCTTTGTGTTCTAGGCACACAGCTGATTCCCTATTCAACTGTGTAAATAGGCCAAGCTGTGTGAGGCCTACAGCTTTACATTCAAACAGTAAAACCCACATGGCATCCAGGACAATCTGCACACAGAGTTGCATTACACCATGACATCCTTAGCTTTGGTTTGTGCAAATGATTTCAGTTCAGAAAGAAGTATTTCCGATTTCTGCAGCTGTTTAACTTCAGCCCCAGGATCCATTTAAGCAGCGAAGGGCTGTCCTCAGCTCTCTCTGCATGCTGGTTGCCATGGAAACACGTCACAGGGAAGTGTGCTTGGTTTTTAAAAAAAAGTCGCCGTGGGGTTCTTATGTAACAGAGCAAAGACGCCGGAGGCAGCAATATTACATACAATGTTCCCTGCTTCAATTAACCATAATACTTGTTTCAGTCCCACCCATGTTCGCTCCACCTCCCCCACCTCCTCCAATGCCCCCACCTGGTCCTCCCATGGCTGGGCTGGCCCCTCTAACACCGCCAGCACCACCACCACCTCCACCCCTAGGTGAGATCCATCGTCTCCAGGATTTGTCTCCTCTCTGGTGGTGGATCGCTGCTTCGCTTCTTGGGAAGAGATTTCTGAATACGGGTGTGGGTGTCTGTTTGTGCACACTGCAAGCAAAATTAGTTTATATATTTTTGAAAACTTAAACTCTTAAAAACTGACACCAGCAATAGATCTGTTTGAGACATGTATCTATTTCTGACATTCTGTGAATAAGTAACAGTACTGAGGAAGTGGAGACAGGTTAAACATTAATTGGCTGCAGACAGTAAACAACACATTTCTTTAGTTTTCTTTTTAGTTGCTTGCAGTGTGAAAGTTGTTGTGATAATCAGGTAATAGTTTGTTTTTTATGGCTTTATTTTAAATCTTGCTTGTGGTGATGGTGGTTTTATTTCTCAGTTTTCTGCTATATAATAAATACATTTCAGTTTCATGTTTCATCACATCCTAGAAATGAAACAAAGTTGCTGAAAGACAGAAACCTACTAATAGTAATTCGCTTGTGCAGGTACAGTATATATGTTTCAGTTCATTTCCTTTCTGAAAAGGTATTCTGAATAAGGCTGCATCAGACGACTTTTTCTTTCAATTAAAATGTTGGTGTAATCACAGATACGTATAACTGGATCATCATGGGACTGATCACACGCTGCAGTACTAAAATCATTTCAGGACTTAATCTTCAGTGTCCACTGGGTCACCAGATTCTATAGAAACGACTGGAAGTCAATGAAATGTCCTAAAAAAGATAGAAATACAAACTCGTGTGTGTGTGTGTGTGTGTAAATGTTTTTGTTACCTGGTGGGATCAATTTTTAACTATTTTCCCAGTACACATAGCCTGGTGAGAACCCATTGTTCCTCAGGGTTAGGACCAAGGTGTGAATTGAGTTTAGTTCAG